>OU015751.1:108914291-108929565 GCA_907169655.1 Acomys percivali
TGTGATTATATCCTCATCATGGGTTATGGGGAAAATGACTATGCCAATAAATTGAAAACTTTATTGTGAAGCTGTAAAGCTGAGGCCTAAATCACAACGGATGCCACAAGTTTCTTGGATACTAGGACCATGGGATGTCAGTGATGAGAACTTCAAGAATGGAGTGGAGATGGCTCAAGGTAATGTTGGCCTTTGCTGCAGTAGGTGGAGCTGCAGCTTGGGGTTGGGATTAATGATAAAAAGAGAAAAATACAGGAAATTTTTTATGAGCGGGGTGTGGTGGTGCACACCTTTAATCCCAGCACTCAGGGAGGCAGAGGCTGGAGAATTGATGTGAGTTCGAGGCCAACCTGGTCTACAAAGCACGTACAGACAGCCAAGGCTACACAGAGAAACCCTGTTCTGAAAGCAAAGACAACAACAAAAACAAAAAAAGAAAGAAAAGACATTGTGCCATTTTTTAAAGGTAAAAAGTCTCTTGAACATGACCAGTTTCTATATTAATCTAGTTTTCCTTTGTCTCTTTTGCCATAAAAACTGAACTGGTTGGCTCATGCCCCCTCCATCTTTTGTCTATTAAAGCTTTAGGAACTTCAAACAGTGGCCATCAGTGTTATTCCAATCCTAGGGACCCCTCTTTCTCTACAGGAGTTCTGGATTTCTTTCTTCCTCTAAGCTCACTATGATAAGAACGTCGGGACTGAAAAGGCCACATCAATATTAACATATAAGAGAAGTCAGTTTGTACAGGAAGACTGAAAGCCCTAGTAAATATGAAGACATAGCTACTCTCCTACTTGACAAAATAAACTTCCAACCAAATCTATTCCTAAGAGATAAAGAAGGTCACTTTACACTCTGGAAAGCAACAATCTATCATGATTCTATTGCAATTATAAATACATATACACCCAACACAGGCATACCGAATGCCATAAAACATACAAATAAATATAAAGTCAGGGACTGAATCCAGCATATTATTGAGCGACTTTAATACTCCACTCTCACCAACACGCAGGCCATCTAGGCAGAAAATAAACAGAGAAAAACCGGAGTTAAGTAACTCATAAATCAAATAGACTTATGAGACATTCACAGAATATTACACTCAAACACTGCATAGTGTGCATTCTCAGCATATAATGGAACTTTCTTCAAAATATTTCACATGTTAGAACACAGAACAATTCAGAATAAATTGTGCAGTAATGTCCTGTATTTTCCCTGACCAGAATGGAATAAAGATGGACAACAACAGCAAGATCAACCACGGAAAGGTCATAAATCATGGAGTTTAAACAGCACACTATTGAATTACAGATGGGTCACAGAAGAAGGTAAAAAGGATTCTTCATTGTAATATTATACTGTCCCTGGGAACCTTCGAGATGCTCCAGCTAGGGAGCCAGGTAGGCAGTCTTCACTCTCCATCTTCACCCTCCAATTTCAAACATTCAGCCTCATCTGCAGCCTCATAACAAACCATCTGTGGAGGGCAGGGGTGGGTGGGACCTGTCTCTCTTTCTGTCTTTCTTCACTCCCTGGGGACTCCACAGATACTTCTGGCAGACTCAGTCATCCTTCCTCCTGTGGATCCTCTCTGCCCCTATGCCCTTCTGGCTCATTCCATTTCCTTCATGTCAGGTCCTAATTCCTAAAAAAACAATCTACTTGGGACCACCAGAGGCCATACCTGGCAGGGACTCAGAAGCACTCCCTACCATGCAAACTACAATCACTACCAAAACCAAAAAACAGAAAACCCACCCAGGGAAGACAAAGCCAGATAACAACACTGAGAATTAGACAAAGACCATGGCAGCATACACAGGTCTGGGACAGCCTGCACAGGTCTGGGACACATAAGGTCCCAGTGCTGGATGGGAAGTGGACATAAGCCTTTATTTCTGACTCAGAATCTGTCTCCAGTGAATAACTGTAAAAAAAAAGGGGGGGAGGGGGTTACACCAACAAAATCTCACAGGGCATTCAAAGCCCCTCTTGTAGGCAGGCCCTATGTAGCAGTAGATGGCCAACCCCCAATGAACTAAATAACATTTGTGAAGTTTCTTTGTACCATACTGTTTTTTCAGCACCTTTAATTGTTTGTTTTTGCCTTAAAGAGCCTATGGTTTCCCATTTTGTGTTTTTACAGGTTATCTGTGTATACAAAGACATGTGTCTCTTTGTCTATGTATGTTTCTTGTATTTTTTCTTTCTTTCTTTTCTCTTTTTCTTTCTTATCAGTTTTTTGGGACAGGGTTTTTCTTTGTAGCCTTGGCTGTCCTGGACTTGCTTTGTAAACCAGGGTGCCTCAAACTCACAGACATCTGCTTGCTTCTGCCTCCTAAGTACTGGTTAAAGGTGTGAACTACCACACCCAGATTTCTTGTACTTTTTCTTTGGATCTTTTTCTACTGCTTGTTTTGTCCTATTGTGTTATTAGGTTTTTATTTTTTTTCTTAAAATTTATAATTTTTTAGATGCTTGTTTTGATTTTAATGAGAGGTAAGTGGGTTTTGAAGTGGGGAGAATCTGAAAGGAGCTGGGGGATGGCAAGTTGTAATCAGAATGTATTATATGAAAAAAATCAATTTTCGAGAAAAATTATAGAAAATAAAGAAATACAAATTCCTGAAATGTAGTAAAAATTAAAGGACCATGTATCAAAATCTGTGGGAAACAGTGAAGGCAGTCCTCAGAGGAAAGCTCATAGCTCTAAGATGGATATTAAAATGTATATAATGATATATATATATATATATGTGTGTGTGTGTGTGTATCTCCTTCAATTAGCATTCAGTTCCAGATAGACCCAGAAGAATCAATACCAATGCTCATCAAACTATATCATGAAATACAAAGAGAAGAAAAGACTCTCAAAATGCTTTATTATATTATTATTTATTTACTATTTATTTTATTATTTAATTAACATATTATTTATCCATTTCTTATCCAGCCAGCATTGCTGTCATAAAAAAAAACAAACAAACAAAAAAAACAAACAAAAAAAAAACCTGAAAGCACAAAGATGAAACTTGTAGGTTTATCTCCTTGATGAGCATAGATGAAAACTTTTTACTCAAATTTTTGTAAACTAAGGTCAAGTACTCATAAAAAAGATCCTTCACCATCATCAAATTAGTTTTATTTTTGATATACATAGGTGTTCTATCGAAGTCCAGCTTCGACATCAACTGGGAAAAACTGAGGTGGGGCGTGAATCCTGTGGCTGGATGGCAGGTGACCCTGTAGGCTTTCTCTGAGGGCAACCTTCCAAGCCGGAACTGATAGTTACCAGCAATAGCTTCCAGTGATGGTGGCAAGCCAGGGCTAAAGCTGATGGCTCCTAGCGGGGGCTTCCACTGATGGTGGCAAGCTTCTAAAAAAGAAAGGGAAAGAAGGAGAGTAAAGAAACACACACACACACACACACACACACACACACACACACACACACTTATGCTAGATGACGAAGTAAGATGGACTCCAGCAGGTAGATTTTAACAAGCCGCTTGTTCTTCTTTTCATTATCTTCTTGTTTTCATCCTTCCCCTTACTCTTCTCCATGTTCTTATCCCTTTTCCTTCTTCTTTCTTTTTCCTTCTTCCTCCTTTTATATTTATTCTCACAGATTATATACCCCAACGAAATCTTTCAAGTAGTACAAAAATCACAATGAGTTTACATTATATCTCTCTATAAATAAGTGATTACAATGGATATATGTAAGAAAATCAGGTTCCCCAACACCTTCATGTGATCAAATGTTTTATGTATTATGGCTAAGGAACAAACATGATTAACAAGTTGTTTCTGAGAACCCACATACATTTGTACACAAACAACTTGTTACATATTAACAGAGTACAAGCAAGCAACCGAATTTCTCAGCCAGCTTTTCTTTACTCTCAGGCTGCAGTTTGCAGTTACAAAGAAGAAATCAATTATCTTAAGAAGTAATCTTATGAAGACCTTAAAGGATTCACAAATCTAAACTCCTATATAAAAATAATCAGCCATGTCTATTTTAAGTCGGAAAGGTGCTCATCTGCTCACTGATATGCTTTATTAAGTCATATCAGGAAGCTGAGGGCAGAAAAACAGAATAAGGAAATCAGTCGTCATCTCAGTCACCAGCCCAGCTTAAAAGAGTCGCGTCAGCCAATGCTGCTATGGACCATTGTTCCTGCTTTTCCAACCTCAAAAAGTCCCTAGCTTTACTAATAGGAGTGTACTTTCTCTCTCTTTTTTCTTCTTTTTAATATATTTTATTAATTTATTCATATTACATCTCAGTTGTTATCCCATCTCTTGTATCCTCCCATTCCTCCCTCCCTCCCATTTTCCCCTTACTCCCCTCCCCTGTGACTGTGACTGAGGGGTACTTCCTCCCCCTGTATATGCTCATAGGGTATCAAATCTCTTCTTGGTAGCCTGCTAGAATGTACTTTCTCTTAACTTCAATTTTCCCCTAGGATTTCGTGCATCAGGGCCAATAGCAAAAGCATCTTTACCTTACCTTGCTAAACAATCTATTGTTCCCTAAGACTTTCTACATCAGAGCCACTAGAAAAAACATCTTTACCTAGCCTTATTGAACGATCTATTTTTCCAAATTCTTTCTAAGGATAATGATCATTGTTAGCAATCTACAACTGCAGGTTGTTTTCAGAGATGGTGGTTGAATCATTAATCTGCTCCAGCAGCAGTGCCTGAAAGAGATCAAGCATTGTTATTGCTGGTGCCAAAGATACTGCCCAGTGAGGGACTGGAAGCCCCCTTTATAGTACTCACACAATTCACATATTAAGGGGATTATAAAGACCGCAAAGGTAACAAGCAGATCTATGCTCCATAACAGCATGAAGTCTTCAGGATATGCAGTTTTCGGGGTTATGCCTCACCAAAACAAACCCATCGTGGGTTTACTAATCATTGGGCCACATTCCATGAGTGCTAGAGCTGTTTTGCTGTTCCTCTTGCATGGACCCCAACATATACATATCAATAATTGCACTGTATCTCATACATGACTCAGTGGTGGAAATCATATGATCACCTCAAGATATGCAATGGATTAAGACTTTTTCTCTGAACATCTGACAGCCATTCATAGCATGAGCCCCAAATAACTAGAAATTGAGGGAACATATCAAACACAACAAATGCTATGATTGACAAATACACCAAAGGAGAAGATGCTTAAACATTTTTATTAAAAGGAAGAAGACAGTATGTCTGCTCACCACATTCTTATTGAACATAGTTCTGCTTTCCATGACCTGTTAATGCCTTCAAAGCTAATATCATGTGAGAGTCTCTTACACATTATGAAGTTTAGCTACCAGCTTGAGGTGCAGCCTTGGCCCTAAAGAAATACTTCCCATAAGATTTTGCCTAAAGGCCAGGAGGGGTGGCACACGCCTTTAATCTCAGCACTCAGAGGCAGAGGCAGGTGGATCTCTGTGAGTTCAAGGCCAACATGGTCTACAAAGTGAGTCTAGGGAAGCCAGGGCTGTTACACAGTGAAACCCTGTCTCCCAAAACAAAAACAAACAAACAAACAAAAAGATTTGCCTCAGGGATGCTAGTTACTTATTAATCATGGTGGGTTTTTTTGCTCCCAGCTAGCCAACGTTAAGTGTCCCAGTGAAGAAAAACTTTTGCTCTAGGAGTTCTGGTCTCTTGATAGTCATGGCTGATTCTTCATCTTGCTGACTAGAACCTATAGATTCTGAATCCAGATATATCCCATAGACAATCCCTATAGAGTTTTTGAGTGGCCCTCCAGTTTTCCTTTGAAATATCACAAGCCTGGGTTTCATTGTGACATTGCTCTCAGCATTCTCTTCAAGTTCCCACAATAGCTCCTTAGGCTCTGAGCACTCAGTGGCTTTTCCAGCCCCAAATCTCCAGAGACCCTTTGCCTTTCTCTTACAAAATGTTTCATGGTACAAAAGCCACAAGGTATAAGAGTTCATTACAGCAATACCCCCATGCTCCTGGGACCTAATTCTGACCTACTTTTCTTTCTATTTCTATGGTTAAGACAATGACCAAAACGAAGTTAGAAGGAAAAGATGTATTTAGATTACACACCCAAGGCACAGATCACAGTCCATCCTTAGGAGTTGCCAACATAAGAAACTCATGAAGGCCATGAACCTGGAGGCAAAAATTGAAACAGAGACGACAGGGGAAGAGATGGTGACAGAGACGACAGGAAGACATGTCTTCCTGGCTTTTATCCAAATGACTTGTTCACCTTGTTTTCTTATGCAGTTCATGACCAAACTGCTCAGAGTGGCCCCAATCCCAGTGGGCTGGGCCCTCCCACATCAAAAATCAATCAAGAAATGAACCACAGATCTGCCTACATTCTCGAGGTCACATTCTCCGTTGAAGTTCTTTCTTCCCAGGTGACCCTAGCATGTGTCTGTTTCAACCACAATAACAACGACAGCAACAAAAGCCTAACTTGCATGCCAACTTTTAATGGAAAAAGTCTATTTAATTTTTTAAATTTAATTTATTTATTTTATATGGATGAATGGTCTAATTTGCATGGATACCTGTATGTCAGAAAAGGGCATCAGATCCCAGTGTAGATGGTTGGGAGCCACCATGTGGTTGCTGGGAATTAAACTCAGGACCTCTGGAAGAACAGACAGTGCTCTCACCTGCTGAGCCGTCTCTCCAGCCCCTATTTTTAATTTGTAACTTTTAAAAGTTTTGTTTGTGTGTGCACATGCATGTGTGTGTGCAGGTGGGTATGTATCCAAAGGTGTATAGATACCCACATGAAATAAATAAAGAAAATTGAAAGGTGGCAACCATTGGGATTATTTTTAAGTTGCTTCTTAAGGTATTTCCTTTTATGTGTATTCAACTGCATATGTTAGCAACAAAGTATATTACATTCGTTTCTGCTTTACACTGAAGAAAAAAAATACACCCAAGTATTGAATAACCCACTGAAATATATTAAGATTTAAATATCTAAAACACTATTAATTATAGAGTACAGTGATATATACACAAACAGTTGTTCTATTGATTTTATTCCCTCACAATTACTATATAAATGTTTGTGCTTTTCTAACAGAATGACTTCATTTTTAATCCTTTATTCTAAAATTTGTTGAATAACAATGTATACACAGAATTCACTAAAAAAGTAATATATCAGCCAAAGAATAAGAGAAAATAATAGATTCATAAAAGATGTCTAAGCTTCAGATTTGCATTACCATAACCCTGGAAACACACAGTCCTAAAATAAGGTCTTTAACACATCAGATAAAACACATCTCAGAAAGATCAATATGAGAAACCACTCATTAGCAGCAGCAAAGTCCTTGGGTAAACACTTTAAATAAAACTGTGAAGGGCCTCAAAGAGCAAAGCAAGGAAAGCTCAGCAACTTCCTGAATAGGTCGCTATGATTCAAACTTCCCATTGTCAAAATCAGTAAATGAGTCTTAATTTTCCTTCTGCCAGTATTTAAAAACTTTATTGACAGTTAAAACACCCTCCATTTTCCAAATACATGTCATTTCAAAGAATTAATAGATATTTGATGATTTCTTCTTCTTTTTTCTTTTTCTTTTTCTTCTCCTCCTCCTTGTCCTTCTTCTTCTTCTTCCTCTTCTTTTCCTTCTTCTTCTTCTTCTTCTTCTTCTTCTTCTTCTTCTTCTTCTTGCTTTTCTTTCTTTCTTTTTTTCTCTTATTTTTTGGTTTTTCAAGACAGGGTTTCCCTGTCCTAGACTCACATTGTAGACCAGGCTGTCCTCAAACTCACAGCAATTCACCTGCCTCTACCTCCTGAGTGCTGGAATTAAAGGCCTGCTTCACCACCGCTTGGCTTCTTTTGGTTTTTGTTTGTTTTGTTTTCCTCTCTCCTTTTTTTTTTTTTTTTTTTTGTTGTTGTTGTTGTTGTTGTTGTTTGAGACAGGGTTTCTCTGTAGCCTTGGCTGTTCTAGACTTGCTTCTTGTAGATCAAACTATTCTTAAGGTCACAGCAATCAACCTGCCTGTGCCTCTCTGAGTGCTGGGATTAAAGACGTGTGCCACCACGCCTGCATAAACATGTTCTTAATATCCAGTTTGCATGTGATAGAATTCACCCTTTCTAAGTTTAAAATTAAGTGGATCTGAATGTGCATCCAGAACTATGGGATATTATCCACTCCAAAAACCAAATTCTGGATGTATAGCAATTTGTTTGAGCATGGGGCTCTCAGACTGGCACTGACCTGGAAGCTTCATCCCTGCTGGCAAGCTTTCATAGTTTTGGAAGGTGCTATCCATGCTACCTAAAGGAAAAGGTAATTCTCAGTTTTACCCAGCTCCCAATTCTGTGAGCTACAATCATGACTGGACTGGTAAGGCATGCCCCCATGTAAAATATTAACATGGGAATAAACAAATACTTTCTGATTTATTTAAAGCTGCTCTTTAGATGATGCCTATGCTGGGCAACATTGTCAGTGCAGCCATCTGCAGCTAGATATGTCATAGGCCGTACGGGAGAACTTACTACTGTTCTGTTAAATTGTGATAGGGTTATAATGACTCCTAATGACACATCCTTGTACCAATAGATTAACCCATCTCTCAGCTCTCGTCTGAGAAATGGTAGATAATGATCAGCACAACTAGTAAAGGAGCAGAGAATAAGAGACTGGAGAAATGGAACGTGTACATTACATTTATTTCTCCCAAAGCTCAAGCATTTTTGCATAAAGGGGGGCAGAAAAGCTGTAAGAGCCTAAGCAGGAGGATGACTGCATGGAAACCGTGTCCTCCTGATACAAGAGGGTAGCTGCACACAAACCTCAGAAACTGCGACAGCACACACAACGCCATTGAAGCTAAAGCCAGGCCAAATCTCAGCATGGAGAGGGTGGTAGGCATAAAATCTTACTCCAGCCGAGGAGCTACTAACGTTGTGAGAATTGTTTTCTTTTAGAATGCTGACCCTGGCTGGTTGTTCACCCACTTGTGTGATGGCTTATCTCCACTGAAGACAAAACAAGCCAATCCAAGGCAGATTAAAAGTAGAAAAAGGGCAGGTTTAATTGGGAACTGAGGTGAGTGTCCTCAGGACAAGACCAGAGGAAGATGCACCTAGACTATGATATAACTGAAAATGGAGTGTCTGCCACCTGCTAGATTTTGAGAGCTGGTGGCTTCAGGTGAGTGGGCTGGGGCAGTCTTCAGGAATGGTGAGAGTGTGGAGATTTTCCTCTAAGGGGTCAGGGTTGGAGAGAGGGAGTGGGATTTACCTGGCTATGTTGGAGAGTGGGAAAGCAACCAGAGATGCAAATCGAACACTGTGGAAAGCCACACATGTAAGTATATGTGGGGAAGTACAAATTGGACTTGAATGGTCAATCAAAAGCAAATGTGCACAAATTTGGATGGGTAGGGAAGAGACAGGAGAGGGCAAGTGTGATCAAATATACATTGTAAGAAAATCTCAAAGAGCTTTTTTGTTTTTTTAAGATCTCTTTCTTTTTTTCCCCTCTCTCAACCCTTAGCAACTAGTAATATATTTTATAACCATGCAGACTTTCATAATCATGTTTTTATTATATGCTCATGTAATCATATACCTTGTGATATTTTATTATTAGCTTCTTTCATTTAGTCTAACATCTTCAATATTTATTCTTGTAACTTGATATAAGACTATGATACACTTTATTGTCAAATGATATTTTATCATATGTATGTATCATGTTTTATCAATTCATCAGCTATAAACTTTGGTATAATTTTTACACCATTCCAAAAACTATTGATTTAAACAACCTGTATACAAATGTTGGCCTGAGTATGTGTCCTTTATTCTCTTGGATATATACTTACAGGTGTAGGATGTATATTTATAGGTGTAGGACAATACTATGCCTTAGTAACTCAATATAGTTTTCAAAAGTAACTGGGGATTTTGTGTACCCATTGGAAATATATAAAGGCTCTGATTTTTCCATATCAACATAGCATCAGTCTACCTTAAAAGGCCAACTCATGTAAGCAGGTGTAAAATATATTTCTGAGGTTCTCATGTTTATTTTGCCAGTGACCATAGAAAAAATTTTGAAGCAATGTATGTTATTTGTGGCTGTCTACTAATGATCACTTATAGCTTCTAAAGAATCTGATAGGACTTCTGAATGTTTCTGCAATTTTACTTGTAATAATTATAAATTCTCTTGTCCTTTGAAGACAAATTATTTGGCTGCTCAATTTGATGGAATTTGACTAACCTATTGTTTTGTCATTTGTGCTTTCTGTAATATGTCTAAAATACCCAAGATAAGTCAGCCTTAGCCAGGATCATGAAGAATTATGTCTATTTTCTCCTAACACAGCATAGTTTTAACTTCTACATTTAGAGGAATTATATTTTGAGTTCATTTATTCATATGGTAGAAAATATGAATCTGGTTTTATTTATTTACTGATGGATCTATAGTTGTCCAGCACTATTTATTAAATACTCTTTTTACACTGAGTATCCCTGCTACCTAGCTGAAAAAAAATCAATGGACATTAATTGTAAGAATTTAGTCCTTGACTCTCAGTCCTGTTCTATTGATCTGTATTGTAATTTATATTCAGAAGCCAACTGTCTGATTTTAGCTTGATAGTAACTTTTCATATCAGGATCCCTGAGTTCACTGATTTTGTTCATTTTAAACTTAATTTAAGAATCTAGTTCACCTGGATTTTCATATGCAATTTGTGATTGGGTGGTTTTGTTTTTAAAAAGAGGTCTACAATGGGTAAGTACATGGATTTAGGAAATACAGTAATTTAAGCAGCATTATGTTTTTATCTGTGAACACTGAATGCCATTTCATCTGTCTAAGGTCATCATTGACAAATGTACAGTACTCTTTTATAGTCTTCAGACTAAAGTTGGTTGTATGAGTAAATGTAAAACTGTCTTGAGATATTTCAATATATTATCATGATATTGCCGACCGCACATGGAGAAAGTTTTACTTCGTTTTTGATCTGGATACCTTTTCTCTGTTTTTATTCTTTCTCTTTCTTTTGTCCTAATTGTCATTCCTTATACCTCTAGGTTTTATTGAGTTGACCTCCAATACAATATTTCATAAAAGTGATGAAGCAGGCACTTTTATTAAAATTTTTAAAAAATTATCCACTTTACATGTCGATTGTAGCTCCCTCCATCCCTCTTCCCCCCTCCCCTCTTCACCTAGTCCTTAGAAAGAGGGAGCCCTTCTCCCCTACTGTCTGGCCCCAGCCTACCAGTCTCATCAGGACTGCCTAGAATCAGGCATTTTTATAGTTTCCCCATCTTTTTTTTTTTCCTGGACAGGGTCTCTCTGTGTAGCCTTGGCTGTCCTGGACTCGCTTTGTAGACCAGGCTGGTCTCGAACTCACAGCAATCACCTGCCTCTGCCTCCCGAGTGCTGGGATTAAAGGTGAGCACCGCCATACCCAGCTTAGTTTCCCCATCTTAAGATAGCAGAAAGATGCTTAGTCTTTCACATTAAGCATGATTGTTTTTGTGTTGCGACATAGATCAAGTAGCTGGGTTTTGTGCCAGCTCCCAGGATTCTCCCGTCTCTACCTCTTATCCTGCCACAGAACACTAGAATTTATTCATGCCGGCCTACCTGGTTTTGGCCCAACTGCATGTTCTGTGTCTTCAAATTAAGGTCCTCACACTTGAATAGCAAGTACCATACACAGTGAGCCATGTCTTCAGCCTGTCTTTTAAAAAATCTTTTAGTTTTTGAAATGTATTTAAGTTTTCGTTTTATGTTTGTTTTATGTTCATGAGTGTTTTGCTTGCGTCTGTATGTGTGCAGTGCCAACAGAGTCTAGACTAAGACACCAGATCAAATAGAAATGAAGTTCCAAACATTTGTGGGCTGCCATGTGAGTGCTGGGAATCACACCAGCATACTCTAGAAGAGCAGCCAGTGCTCTTAACCACTGAGCTTCTCTCTGTACGCCACTTTAAGTTTTTAATAGAACTCTTTTTTAAGTCCGTGGAAGATCTCTTAAATTCCTACCTTATTTACTTCTTTTTACCCAGAATTCATGTTATATTTTTGTCAAGCGACTTTCTTTAGTCTATTAAGATAATCATAATGTGCTTTTTCTTTTATTCCCTGTCAATATGGTATATTATAGTGACTGAGTTATTTAAAAAATCTATGTTAAAAATACCATTGCATTCACAGGAAATTTGGCTATATTGTATAATATATTTATATTACATAATTCAAGTCACCAGTATTTGGTTGTGGATGTTTATATCTACATTAGTTTAATACTTTATTGTTGTTTTAAAATTTCTTTCTAGTGTCTTTGACTAGTACAGTTATTCAGGTAATACTGGATCCATAAAATTCTTTGGAAATATTCCCAACTGTGGAATTTTTATTTCTTTTTTTTTAATATTTATTTATTTATTATGTATACAGTACCCCACCTACATGTACACCTGCAGGCCAGAAGAGGGCATCAGATCACATTATAGATGGCTGTGAGCCACCATGTGGTTGCTGGGAATTGAACTCAGGACCTCTGGAAGAGCAGCCAGTGCTCTTAACCACTGAGCCATCTCTCCAGCCCCGAATTTTTATTTCATAAACTCAAAATGTATAACAAAAAATTTGAGACAGGTAAAGTATATGTAAACAACACATGTTCATAAATGGGTCAAAAATTCAGAGAAATTTTAAAATCTTTTAATGTGTGAAAATGCATAACCTGGAACATCTAACTATGAGATACATCCAAAGCAGTAAATCATAAATGTGAGCATCAGTATTATACAGAACAAGGAATTTGTATAAATAATCTTGCATATACCTTAAGAAACCAAAAAAAAAGAAGAGCAAGCCAGACTCAAGGCAAGCAGAATGGAGGGAGAACAACTATTCCAGTGGAAGTAGAGGGGGATAAAATAAAAACCACAACTAAAAAATTCAATGCAAATATAAGGAAAAGGAAAATTAGGACTAGTTAACCTGTACTAACCAAGAGAAAAAAATAACTTCTAATTATTTAATTCATGAATGAAAGAGAAGCTATCAATGTTTATCAATCTTTAAACTGTTTTTAGTTATACAAGTCTCATCTTCTTAAAAGGATTATAAGAGAAAGCAACAAGACAACTCAGGTGATATGAACAGATTCTTAAAAATAGACTACCAGAAACTGACTCAAGAATATATGCAACACCTAAATACATCTATAGTAAATAAGTAAGTTGAACTAATCATAATTTTCATTTAAATTATTCATTAATAATCAATGTTTTCATCTTCCAGGTATCTATCTACTTCATAAAACAAACAAAAAACCAAACACCCAAGACACATGAATAAGGCGACAGTACCTACTTCCTCATTCGGCTCAGTGTGTTTCTAGATGCTCTAGCCAAAGCAGTTAAACAAGAGAAATAAGTAAGAAAGTAACTATAATGCAAATAGAAAAGAAAGAAGCAAAATTATGTGTTGCTGAGGACATAATCTTGTACATAGAAAATTCTGGGAATTGAGCTGGCAGCCCACGAGCTTTGGATGGACAAATTGCGATTAAACAGCACTATTTACTATAGTAGCTAAATCAATCAGCCTGCCCCAAATGTATGCATGTATCAAACATCACATTGTACCTCAACACACTTAAAATTATAGCTTTTTGATCAAAATCAAATAATGACAGATGAATGAAGGCTATAAATGATCTTCAGTTTTATATATATATCACATATATATGTATATATATGAGTAATTTACATGATTCATACTAAAACATTTTAATTAAACACCTTGCCCATATTTGTTTTTTTAAGTATACAATAGCTAGCATTTGTACTTAATTAAATTTTCTCATTTCTTCTCTTAGCAATCTACTTAGTTTAAGGAACACTGGCTTATGCTGGGCATGCTAGCCCACGTCTTTAATACCAGCATTTGGGAGGCAGAGGCAGGCGGATCTCTGTGAGTTCGAGGCTGACCTGGTCTACAAAATGAGTCCAGGACAGCCAAGGCTACACAGAGAAACCCTATCTAAATTTCCCCAAATGAACACTGGCATACTAATTGATAACTGGCATACTGTTTGATATAAAAATTTAAATTTAGTATAATCATGTATATAAAATGGTGGATTGAGTTTTCAGTTAAACAATATAATTTGTGATTATAACATGCTTACTGAAAAAATAAAACAAGAATTAATAAAGTGAATGTATCTCCCATACTAAACCATAGATGCTGTGCCATGGTTAGAAACTCCTTCTTGATATTTAGTGGGTTTGTAAGAATTTAATACTTCCATTCTGAGTTATAGTTATGAGAATGTTTCAGTAAGTTATATATCTAGACAACTGGAAAGCAGGGGAAAGACATATGCCACTTGCTTGTTTTCTATTCTCATTAGAATGATACAAGCTTCACCTCTACACAGTGCCCATCCACACTTCCAGTGGACAGGCCAGACCTCCCAAACTTTTGAGAAGTAGCCTCAGATGTTATGAAATATTCCTGAACTGTAAAACCCTCACTCAATCGTTTCTCCTCTTAGCTACCTCCAATTGACATTTTCTCCAATGAAGTCTTGCTGGGTATATAAACCATACTTAAGGACAGGGCTCATACCCAGCAGTAGATGGCCATCATAAAGGCAACTCAGTGGAATGCTGGAGGCTTTCTTTTCTTTTCCTCTTCTCTCTTTTCCTTTCCTTTTCTTTCCACCTCCTCCTCCTTTTGTCTTATTGTGTTTTCTTAGGGAATTTTGTTTGTTTGTACATATATAACTTAGCTCACCACTAAGTATTCAGCTTTCAAAAATAAAATAAAATAAAAAGACAATCCTTCTGAGGAACAGTCATAGGGGAGGGGAATAAGGGGAGAATGGGAGGATACAAGGGATGGGATAACCATAGAGATGTAACAAGAATAAATTAATTAAAAATAAAAAAATAAAAAATAAAAAAATAAAAAATAAAAAAAATAATAAAAAAAATAAAAATGCCTGCCTTTGTCAGGCGAATCTCAAAAAAAAATAAAAAAAATAAAAAATAAATAAAAAGACAAGTTCACTCCCTCCCTGGTGGGGCAGCCTTGTCAGACCACAGAGAAAGAGGACTCAGACACTCCAGGTAAGACTTGATAGGCTGGGATCAGAGGGTAGGGGAGGAGGGCTCCCCCTTTCTGAGAACTATGGAAGTGGGGAAGGGGGGAAGAGGGAGGGAAGGGGG
>OU015751.1:108939872-108965579 GCA_907169655.1 Acomys percivali
TGTGTGTGTGTGTGTGTGTGTGTGTGTGTGTGTGTGTGTGTGTGTGTTTCAGACTGAACTCCAGGCTCCACTTTATTACAGTAAGACTCTATCAATGAGCAGTCTCCCTGGACCCCCTCCCCTTTTAAAAATTAATCATTTTTTAATACTTTTGTTTTATTACACATGTATAAAACAAACTACATACAGCAGGGAGAGCCATGTGACAATCATGAGAATAATGAGTTCTATACATGTTCATAGTGGATTGACCATCTGCATTCGTTCCATTTGAAGTAAGAGTCTTTCCTGTCTTGTTGGGTCTAAATTTCCAAATGAAATTCAATATCTATCCTATCTCAACTCTAATATCTTAATTTCTTTCACTTAATCTAAGATGATCTTGTCCCCTAATCAACTAAGCTTGGTTGTAAAACTATACTATCTTGTCTTCAATGCCCCTCAGAGACTTGAGAAGGAAAAAAAACGTAAATTCCTGAGTGAACCAGCAGTGTGGGTTAGCAGCTTCCAAACTGTACAAATTGACTTAAGACAGTTTACTGCTTGACTAGTCACCCAATACACTTTGTAATGTTGGAGCCTCATCTTCAGCTTTCTGGCCTAATATCTCTGCTAGACTTGTTTGCAGGGCCAGAACTATTGAGGACTTGCTTACCCTGACTTGGCAGAGTGCGGTTGTCGACTCTGCCTACATCTAAGTTGCCCATTTTTAGGCAGATTCTGTTTGTGCAGGAACAAGGACATTTTGCCCAATGGTTGGTTCGCCACCTTTGAAGCCATCTCCATAAGGAGGTTCTTTGAAGCTCATCATCTTCTTTGAGGTTGGCTGGGTATTGTCAGGAGTTAACTTGTCTAGTTGTCGAAGAAATTTAGGATTGTAAGAACAACTTTAAATGCCGTATTCTGTGTGTCTCTGAGGCTTTTGAAGACCTTATTCAACTAATTTACCACGTATATCGATAGAGTCATATCTATCTGTTAGACTTAGGATATGTATTCTTTTTTTTCTTTAAAAAATTTTTTATTAATTTATTCATATTACATCTCAATTGTTAGCCCTTCTCTTGTATCCTCCTATTCCTCCCCCCCTCCTGCTTCCCCCTTTCTCCCCTCCCCTATGACTGTGATTGAGGGAGACCTCCTCCCCCTATATATGCTCTTAGGGTATCAAGTCTTTTCTTGGTAACTTGCTATTCTTCCTTTGAGTGCCGCCAGGCCTCCCCATCCAGGGGACGTGGTCAGAAAAGGGGCACCAGAGTTCATGTGAGCATCAGATCTCACTCTCCACTCAACGGTGGAGAATATCCTGTTCGTTGGCTAGGTCTGGGTAGGGGTTCGAAGTTTACTGCCTATATTTTCCTTGGCTGGTACCTTAGGATATATATTCTTCTGTTAAAATCTGCCAAGTATTTGACATGCTCATGTTTTGTATCAATATACTAAATTCTATGGCAATGTCTTAGATATAATCTTCCTTATAAGTAACAATTAAGGCCTTGAGTTAAAGAGTAGGTTCAATCATCTAGCTTTTGCTCTATCCTCCCTCTATGTTCCTAAGTCTCTCTTTCTTTCCTTTCAGCTCCCATCTCCTTGCCTATGTATGCAAAATAAAGGCAAAGAGAGACATTTCTGCATTTCCCCTAATTTTTTTCTCTGTATAAGACCAGTAATGACTTATGACCACCTCCCGATGAGAATAAGCATTTGTAGATCAAGCGAGTAAACAGCAACCTATACAACCCGCCTGCTCCCTCCACCCACCCACCCCTCACCCCACTTTGAGAGAATGAGGCATCATTCTCTTAAGGTTTTTGGTTGGTTGGTTTGGTTTTTGAGATGCGCTTTCTATATGCACCTCAGGCTGTCCTGGAACTCACTCTTTAGACCAGGCTGGCCTCAAACTCACAGAGATCCACCTGCCTCTGCCTCCCCAGTGGTGAGATTAAAGGTGTATGCCACAACCACCTGGCTTAAGTATGTTTATTAATTTAGTCATTAATACCCTTATTTTATTCCAGGAATGGCCTGGCTTGATAAATTGGCTTCCTGGGAACTCCCTATGTAGACCAATTCAGCTGCTTCTGCCTCTTAAGTGTTGGGGTGATAACTGTGACTCATTGTTCCTTGGTTGTTTCTTTTTTCTTTGTTTTTGGTAAATACCCCAGAGTAGCCTATAATCAACACTGTCCACAGGGCTGGCCATGACCTTGATATTCTCCAGCTTTGGCCTCCCTGGTACAATATCCAATACCAGATAATTAATATGTTCATCTAAGGAAGTGAGCAGAAATTTCTATGGGCAATCTTGGGCTGCTTGCCATTGGGGAGACTTCCTGAGGGTATGTTGAGTGGGTTCTCCCTGTGGTCACTGACTGAATATGTAGATCAGCTGGGTAGGGGTCTCAGACTCACAGACAGTCAGGCAGTACTCCAATACCCTTATTCATAGTTCCAGCATTCCAGACCTCTCCTTGGCTGCTCTCTGAGGCTCTTTTTGTTTTGTTTGTTTGTTTGTTTTTGTTTATTTGAGACACAGTTTCTCTGTGTAGCCTTATACTCACTTTGTAGACCAGGCTAGCCTCGAACTCACAGTGATCAACCTGCCTCTCCCTCCCAAATGCTGGGATTAAAGGCGTGAGCCTCTGCCACCCTGCTTCCTCTGAGACTTTTTGATGCTGTTGCTCAGATAGGTCCTGATATATCCCACTCTGACTAAAGCTCTATGTAGCCAGACTACCTTGGACTTCTATTCCTCACACAGAACAGAAGCCTCCCAGCTGCAGGAAGTACAGGTGTGCATCACCATGCCTTTGATTTCCTGAAATATCTCAGGACCTTTGGAGGGACACATCTGATGCTCAGGGATGATTTCCTGTTCCTGGAGCACCAGATTAGATTCCTGAATCCAGGCCCAGCTCATGATCTACCTCCGTGTAATTCCAGCAGATGGAGAGGTGGAGGCAGAAATACCAGGATCCTGTTCTGCGTCATTTCCCTATATATAGTCAATGTGAAGACAGCCTGGAATACAACCTGTCCTGTTTAAGAAGATGGAATCATCTTAAAAAAAAAAATTCTTTGAATCCAGGAGTGGTGGTTCATGCCTTTAATCCCAGCACTCTGGAGAAGGAGGCAGGTGGATCTTTGTGAGTTGGAGAGGCCAGCCTGGTCTACGAAGTGACTTCCGGACAGCCAAGGCTACACAGGGAAACCCTGACTCAAACCAAACAAACCAATCAAACAAAATACAGTTCCTTGAGGATTGTTTTTGTATAGCTGCGCAGTGAAAGGGAGAGAAGCATGGACTTCAGATGAGCCCTGCAAGTATTCCATCATTGAGCAACGTGTTCAGACTCCATGCAGAGTCAGAGCACCAAGGAGCTTATGACACAAAAGGCTCATTGACCATTGAAGGAACTAGAAGAAAGAAGAACTAGCCTGTAGGATTACCTCCCCCAGGAGTTAGGGGAAGGGTCAGCAGTGGAAACATGCAGCCAGACCAGAGCTCAAAGGAGTTTGTAGAAACTGTGAACTGAGCCAGGGATGGGGATGGCCTCAGCCGTCTCCACTCCAAGTCCAATCAAAAGACAGGATGGGATTAGAAGTCTGTTTTTCATGCTTTTACTTGTGGTTGCTTCTCAGTGCTCCCTGTGCTCACAAATCACAGTGTGCACTTAATGTCATTTGTGTTTCTTCTAACTCCCTCTGGGTCACTAGAAGACCCCTTCTGATCAGTACAGTCAGCCAATGTGGCCAAGGACAACAGAAGAAAAGCCAGGTTTTATTGCTTATGTATACCAAATAGTTGAATATTTGGAAAAATGACTCAGGTTCATAATGAATTTGAAACCAGCCTGGGCCATGCATATAGGGAGTTCCAGATTGGTCTGGAAATGAGGTATAGAGGAGAGAAGATCAGGAGTTCGGGGTCATCACTAGCTAAATAACAAGTACCAGACCAGCCTGGATATATAAGACACTGTGTAAGTAAAAAATAAGAAAGAGAAAACATTTTAAAGGGTCTTTGCATCCTTTGCAGTCCTGGGTTTTTGACACTGTATCTTAAATGTGGTGGGGGTGCTCACCAGAGAAGATTTCCTTGGGCATGGGTTTAAGCCAATAGAAAGTCTTTATGAGCCAATCCAGGACGACAGTGGGTGATCAGGATCCCAGTGAGCACTGAGCCTTTCTCAGGGCGAGCCTTTAAGCCCAAAGGTCATGTTTTGGGTTGACACACTTCAGGTAACAAGACCAGCTAGCCGGAAGAAGAACCACAGAAGCCCAAAAACAAGGCCAGGACATTGAGAGACTTACACAGAACTATACGGACTTTGATGATTAGCCCTTTGTTTTACTTTTGGCAGGCGGTGCTGGCTACGTGCTGAGTAGTACAGTCTGAATAGTACTTCCATCATGGAGTCAGTTGTACCAATGTCTAGGAACCTACTGCAGCCCTGTTACATGAAATAACATTTTTATACATTCTATAGAGAGATGGCTTGAAAGGGATTCCAGGGAGCTGGCACGGGAGATCCAACGGCAGCCAGGAGAGGAAGAAGGGTCCCATTTGTGGCCTTCAGCAGGCAGAGATTTCTGGCTGAGAGAGGAGGGGCCTCTGAGTTCATCGGATCAGTGAAGGCACTAGAGAGAGAAGAGCTGTGCTACTTTAAGAAGTCAGTTCTGTTTGTCCCACTGTACCTTGGGCCTGTTATACCCTAGGGGCTTCAGATTTAGGAAAGTTCCTTGGGATACAAGGCTTGGCTCATGCCCCAGCCTCCACCCAGGGGTAGCCCCTGCGACTGAACACTTTGAATCATCTGTTCAGCAAGCCCTCTTGCTGGGCTGTAATCTGAATTCTCTCTTTCTCAATTTATTTATTCACTTCACTTTCTCTATCCTCCCACCCCATCTCCAACTCCTTTCTGAGATAGTGACTTCTAGCTCCCAGGCCAGCGACTCCACAGGCCTTACTGATCTTTTTTATTTTTATTTTTTCCCCCACTGGGTGACCAGCTCTTATGTACATTCCTCAGGCTGGCTTTGAACTTACTCTGAGTCCCAGTCAGAGCTTCATTTTGTCCCTTCTTTCTTATCCTCCTGAGTAATGGCCACTGTAACAGGCCACCAGAATTAGTAGGTCCCCAGAGCTTAGAACAACTGACTCCATGAAGTACAGTTCAGGCTGTAGAATCAGCCTGTCCACAGCACAGCATCCAAGGACACAAGAAGTCCTTGTACTCCACATGATCTGAGGTCATTCTCTTTCCCCTAGGGAGATCTACTCAACCCAAACACATCCTGGTTATACACCCATCCACTAAGGCAGGAGGATTACTGAGACCTTGCTGTAGTCTCTACTCATCATGGCAATGATTCCATCAAGGGCAGAGTAGGTACTGTCATAGGAAGTGAGAGAGGGTGGAAGGGAGGGAGGGAGGGAGGGAGGGAGGGAGAGAGAGAGAGAGAGAGAGAGAGAGAGAGAGAGAGAGAGAGGAAGAGAGAGAAAAAAATAAGAAAGCAGAAAGCATTAGTGTTTGTGCAGTGACTCTATGAATGTGTCCTTACATTCACCACAGTCTCAGTTAATTTTCTTTCCTCATGGATATCTAATTATACTGAACACACCCTATTTTATACCACTACACTGAGACATACACCTCAGCCTAGGCTACATAGTGAGTTCCAGATAGGCCTTGGCTATAGTGTGAGAAATTATGTGGATAAAATTAAAAAAGAAGCCTGGCAGTGGTGGCATACTCCTTTTTCATGTGTGTGTGTGTGGGGGGGGTGGAGGTGGGATGGGAGATGTTTTTAGACAGGGTTTCACTGTGTAATAGCTGGCTGTCCTCGAACTCTCTTTTTAGACGAAGCTGGCCTCAAACTCACATCTATCTGCCTGCCTCTGCCTCCCGAGTGCTGGGATTAAAGGTCTGTGCGAACAGCAGCGGGGCGTGGTAGCACACACCTTTAATCCCAGCATTCCAGACACAGAGACAGGTAGATCTCTGAGCCTAAGGCCAGCCTGGTCTACCATGGCTCCACAGAGAATCCCTGTTTCAAAAAGCAAAATAAAACAAAATCCTAAAACAATGAAGTTAATAAAGCAAAACAAAAAATTCCAAGAGCGCAGAGATTGAAGACACGTATCACGATCATGATCATAATCTCTGATTTTATACATTCCTACATGGAGATCTGGTTCACTCAAAACACTGACACAAAAGCCAAAATAGGATGAAATGGTTGGAGACTTGATCATCCAATCAGGTGGCAGTTTGTTGCTGAGCGGTTGAGCTATGAAGGGTCTGAGTGGTCAGACAAAACACTCCAAACCTTGACGTCTGTAGTGATTGCTGCTCTGTGTTTTATTTGGAAGACCTGATAGCAGTGCCCAGATCAGGTAAGTCATTCACTGCCCCCCCACCCCCCACCCCAGCCCCGCAACCGGGCACCCCGTCTTGGTAGTCTGTATTGGGAACATTAGACTTCAGAATTCTCATTTTTGTCTCTTCTAGTGAGCAGAATAGAGACTGGTTTTGAGCAAAAATGCAGCTTTGTATATTTTGGATATTAGCCTTTTGTTAGATGTAGGATAGCTGGTGGGCAGTTCATTCTCCACAAGGAGAAGGGGCGGGGAGAGCGGGGCCTGCCTCTGACACTAGCTGGAGCCCAGGATTCGATCACGGCCCCTTGGCGGAGATTGCGTGGGCACACAGAGGAAGGGGCTGTATCCCTTATCCAGATGAGACCTGATAGGCTGTGGTCAGACGGTGGGGGAGGAGGACCCCACGTGTCTGAGGTCTAGAGGAGGGGAAAAGGGCAGAAAAGGCAGGGAGGGTAAAAACAGGAAGATTACAACCAAGGGAATTACAATCAAGGCGTAACGTGAATAAATTATTTTAAAAAAAAAAAAGAAAGAAAGAAAAGAAAAGAAGCCAAGCGGTGGTGGCCCACGCCTTTAATCCCAGGACTCAGGAAGCAGAGGCAGGCAAATCTCTGTGAGTTCAAGGCCAGCCTGGTTTACAAATCCGAGTTCAGGACTGCCAGGGCGGTTACACAGAGAAACCCTGTCTTGAAAAACAAACAAACAAACAAACAAATCCCAAATAGGATTAAAGTTTGACCAACAAATCAGGTTGCAACTTGTGGTTGAGAGGTAAGCTACAAAGGGAAGGCCTGAGGGTGGAAAAGTGGATGTCAGGCTCAGAAGAAGACATTCTAAGCGTTGGAGCCTGGAGTGACTGCCTGTCCTTGCTGGGATCAGAAGACCTGATACCAGTGTCCAGAGCAGGTAAGTCATTCACCACGTCAGGACACCCCATCTCCCTAAGGCTCGCCAGTCTCTGATTTCATTAATATTTGGGATATTTTCTTGTTGTTGTGTTTTGTTCGGTGTGACTGGTTTGAAGCAGCAAATCCCATTTAGCCCTGGCTAGCTTCGAACTCCATATGTACCTGTTATGAACCACTGGTGCTTCTCCCTCCACCTCCAGAGTACTGAGACCTGAAGTTGAACTGCCTTGTGCTTTTTATAGAGGTGAAGATGTTAACATTCAAGGCCCATTAGGCGAGCACTCTTAGTTTCTTACCAAAATCTATAGTATACCTTAAATTGCCTTTTAAAATTCAAAGTGGAGTCCAGGCTGCCCTCGAACTCGTGATCCTCCTGCCTCTGCCTCCTTCAGCAAATCCTACTGGTGTGCGCCACCAAAGCAAGTCTAGGACAACCAAGGCTACACAGAGAAACCCTTTCTCGAAAAACCAAAAAAAAAAAAAAAAAATTCAAAGTGATTATAGATTTATTGCGTGAAAATGAAGACAATTCCATAGAAGAGTAAAGTTGGCTGGGCATGGTGGTACACACCTTTAGTCCCAGAATTCAGGAGGCAGAGGCAGGTGGATCTTCATGAGTCCAAGAACAGCTGAAGCTACATACAGAGAAACACTGTCTTGAAAAGAAAAAAAAACAAGAAAAAGGAAAGAAGACACTTGACTGTGAATCCTAGAAAACCATCAGATTGACAATTTTCAGTATTCGATCTATTAAAGAGCAGGCTAGAGCTCAGCTTGGTCCTGGATCTAAAGCTTCTGAAAGTAAAAGTAACTGCATCCATGTCTGTGTGTCACAGATTCCCCAACTAGTTCCATTGATTGAACTAAAAGCGTGGTTTGATTGTGGGACCTTTAACTTTGCCACTGAGAGTCATGAGCGATATTTGAAGATGGTTGCCTTGTGGGAATCAGGTTTGAGTCTCCTTTTACCAGCTTCCCAGTGGAGTAGGATCCAGGGGAGCAGTGAGTGGGGTTGGGCAGAGTAACAGGCAAGATCAGTTCAAATGGGTCTTATGAATCTTCAGGTGGCCCTTGAGGGAACTGTAGCTGTGAGAAAGACACATAGTGTGTAATGGGAAATACAAGGCTTCCAACATTGCCGGAATAATATTTCTAATGTGGGAAAGAGGTTTGCTAAAAGCGCTTTGCCTGAAAACGTTTCTTCCTCTGGATGTTTCCATAGCATTTGCCTACCTGAAGGTCAGGATGAGCCCCCAGGCCCCGCCCACACTCCTGCAGCTGGCAATAAGAAGCCTGCTGGAAGATGAAGCCTTGGCCATCTCTGCTCTGAATGCCCTGCCCATAGAGCTCTTCCCACCACTGTTCAAGGATGCATTCGACAGCAAAAAAACTACCGTCCTGAGGCTGATGGTGGCAGCCTGGCCTTTCCCGTGCCTTCCTGTGGGAGCTCTGATAAAGACTCCCCACCTGGAGACCTTGAAGGCTGTGCTAGGTGGCGTGGATTTGCTGATGACACAAAAGGTTCTACCTATGTAAGTGAAACCAAGGTAGCATGGAGGGAAGTGACTGTAAAGTCCAAAATATGGTGAATCAGGGGTTTCTGATGCCAATATCATGCAGAAGGGAAACAAAGAAAAAGGTCAGGGGTGTGTGTACCACAGCTGAGAGCAGATGTAGTTGGTATACAATGAGTCGGTCCCTGCCTCTTCCCTCGAGGACTGGATTTAAGGGAACATGAAATGTGGGGTCGAAGCAGATTATAATAAATTGGGTCTCCTGACATCTGAATCTCCTTCTCATTTGACCCTTAGCAGGTGGAAACTACAAGAGCTTGATTTACGAGATGAGCACCATAACTTTTGGAATGTATGGGCTGGAACGGAGAACGGTGCCCGCTCTCCAGGTGTCATTGACAAGAACCAACCAATGGTGTATTATCCTACACGAGAGGGAAAGAAGGCCATGACTGTGTTGATGAACTTTTCTATGAAGTCCCAATATCCCTGTAAATCCCTAAGATATATTTATCTGTGGGCCAGGCAGAGAAAAGATGTGGTACAGGTGATCTGTCTAAAGCTGGAGTTTTGGACCAGCCCTGCCTTTAACCCCTTAGAGCTTCTGGAGATACTTGACCCAGGCAGTATTCAGGAATTCGGAGTGTGTACAGGCTGGGATCTCAGAACCTTTGCATGCATAGCCCCTGGCCTGGGCCAGATGAAAAACCTTCAGAAACTTTCTCTCAGTAAAATATACATGCCTTGGACGTGGCATTGGGTCAGAGAGATGAGGGACAAGTGTTTTACAGAGCTCATTCACCAGTTCTCCAAACTCCACAAGATCCAGCATCTCTATCTGGATGACGTCTGCTTCCTGAGTGGATGTCTGGAACAAGTGCTCGGGTAAGAGACATCAGTGTAAACTCGTAGCTTCCTAGCCACTGTTGAGTTCACATTGGTGTGACCTTAGGATGATTGATCTAGTGGTCTTTCTGCTACCCTAGCATCCTGAGTTGTCACCTCAATTAACTCTGACTGTCATGCATTTGCCCATGATTTAGAAAAGGTCTCTGCTCGGGGCCCAGATGAAGGGAAAACAGATCTAAAGAGGGTATGAGATCTTACATCACACGTTGCCCCATGTCAGCTCTGTCCTCGGAACTGTATGTACATCTTCCATTTGCCTCTGATTCCCCCATGGGTCAAAGACTATTTGAGCACAAGTAGGGGCTCTAGTGGATGGGAAAGGAGTGAGCATGATTATAGCCATAGGGAATCCCTGTGGGCAGGACTGAGATCGTGCCCTGGGCTCATGGAGCTCAAGGTCGGCACTCTCAAGGATGGCTCTAGGCTTCTCCTGGTTGGTCATACTGGGTTGTCCTGCTGACATCATTTGTCCACTGATGTGGCTTTATGCTCACAAGTGCAAAGGGAACTGTAGATCTCCAGGCAGAAACAGTACAGTGATGGAGTATGTTCTCTGCCTAAAGTGTCAAGGCTTGAGTTGGTACTCTCCATTAGGGAGCATGCTCGGTTTTACCTTCATGATGCTTTCAGATATGTTGGGCCTAACTGGCCTCTGCTACCTTGAAATCATAGCCCTCTCTCTATGACTATTAAGCTTTGCTGAGATACTCTTCTTTGTCTCCAGGTGCTTCCAGGGTCCCTTAGAGACCCTTGCAATCACTGACTGCATGCTGTCATCGTTAGACATGTGTTATCTATCCCATTGTCCAAGCATCCATCAGCTCAAACACCTAGACCTCAGTGGTGTCCCCCTTTCATATTCACTTCTAAGAAAATTGCTAGGAAGACTGACAGCTACACTGCAAACATTGAGATTGGAGAACTGTGCGATCGTAGATTACCAAATCAGTGCCCTCCTGCCTGTCCTGAGCCAGTGCTCTCAACTCACTGAGGTCAATTTTCTGAATAACTTCCTGTG
Source organism: Acomys percivali (assembly GCA_907169655.1). Classification (NCBI taxonomy): domain Eukaryota; kingdom Metazoa; phylum Chordata; class Mammalia; order Rodentia; family Muridae; genus Acomys; species Acomys percivali. The sequence continues at coordinate 108,950,607 of OU015751.1, forward strand.
TATGGACAGCCTGAAGAAGCTGCTGCAGGACACTGCCAACCTGAGACAGCTGGCCAGGGAGGTGTACCCTGCCCCCACTGAGGTCTATGATGAAAGACGTGCTGTCCTCCCAGGCAGATTTACACGATGTTGTTCTGAGCTTATGAGCATGCTCATGGCTATAAGGCAGCCAAAAGAGGCCTACTTTGTGAGTGAGAAATGTAAAAAATGTCACAAATTCTGCATCTACAACTTGGAGGCCACACTATGTTCCTGTCTGCAGTAAATAAGGAGAGGTCACTGCTGGCCTCGGAGGAATGAAAATGAGACCTCAAGTGACTCCTTAGAGACAGAGATGTGTCGTCAAGCATTTCTGGATGTACCTGGGAAGTGGCATTGTTTCGTTGGTTTGAAGAGGCCATGGAGAACCAGGGGCTTGTTTTTTTACCTAAACTCACCAGGACATCCCCACCCTTGCACAGAAAAAGATTGGAAAATGGCAACCAGCACACTCAGGATATGAGAGACCATAGACACAGGGAAGGGAATAAAATCGAAGTAACATTAAAAAGAGCAAAAGGGAGGCAGCAAGGCTTGCTGTCTCTCTGTTTCTGGTTGTTCTCCTCACTTAAAGATCTGTAATATATAAACATAGCTGTTTCTTTGATGTAGGATTGACTAATTTCGTGAGCTGGAAGTCCAGCTGTGATTGGTCATTTTCTTGTTTGGGAAGACCCTGAAGCTGGATATTTCCCCACCATCCTTAGTATTGCAATTTCCCATAAATTTCAATAAAATACTTTTGTATAAGAGCAAGCTGAAGCCTTTAAATTTACTGAGTTCACTGACAATCTCATACTTGTGCATAGTGCATTCTGTTTGCCCCCTTCCCATATGCTTGTGTTTGCTTCTATCTCTCCTTCCCCCTAGATTTTTCACAGTAAATAATGATGCAATATGCCCAGTGCTTCAAGATTTTATATAGTTCAACTTCATGAGAACTTGTTCAAAATATTATAAAGATTATCTTGGAAAGATAACTCAAAGTTTAAGAGTCCCTGCTGCCCTTCCTAGGGAAGAGGGTATGATTTACCTACCCTCCTGTAACGCCAGCTGCAGGTGACCTGACATTTTCTTGTGGTCTCTAGGAAGACTTGTACTCATCTGCGCATGCACGCACGTGCGCGTGCTCACACACACACACTCATATACATAACTAAAAAGAAATAAAATCTTTTACAAAATTAAGCAAGACTGTGGTGGGATACACCTTTAATCCCACCACTCAGAAGACAGAGGCAAGTGGATCTCTGAGTTTGAGGCCAGTCTGGTCTACAGAGAGAGTTCAAGGATAGCTAGGGCCACGCAGAGAACCCTATCTTAAAAAAACGAATAGTAATGGCAAATAAAATCCATAGGCACAAAAATGAAACCCCTCCAGATGTTGGTAAACTCACTGAGCTTGCCATCCCACAGTACAAAAAAGCCAAAGGTAGGTAAGCTGATGATGTGCCTGTGTGGTCTCCACAGCAGAAGATAGTGCTGGAGGATTCTGAGTGTTTTTGTTTGAGAACTGTGTTTGCATCTCAATGAAAAATACTTCACCTTAGCGAACATATAAATTCCAGTCCTGTCCTCCATGAGGAAGGAAGACTTCCAAGGGCCTTTGTGACACAAAGTTCAGTTCTCTACTCTTGAAGTCAGTACTGACTTCAGAAAGCTCTTCCCAGTCTCTGTCATCTTGAGACCCTTGTGAGAGTGAAGCTTCACAGCCATGTTTTCAGTATGTGCTTTTTATTATCATTGTAGTGTGACTTGTGTGACACTGTGTTCTTGTATGTGTATGAGTATAACTGTGTATGTGTTTATAACATGTATATAAGTGTATGTGAGGTATAAGTGTGTATTTGTGTATGTGAACATACCTCCCCCCCGTGTGTGTGTGTGTATGTGTGTGTGTGTGTGTATGTGTGTGTGTGTATGTGTGTGTGTGTGTGTGTGTGTGTGTGTGTGTGTGTGTGTGAGAAACTCATATCCATTGAGTCATCCCAATGTTCTACAACCTGCCATTTCTATCTAAGCCCAAGAGCACATGGAACCTTTCCCCAGTCAGTGCTATGGATGCTGTGGCCACAGGTCAGTACTATTACTGAGTCAAAGCTCATGGAGTATGTCAAGGTGCTCCTAGGTTTACCACACCCCTAATAGCTGACACTTATTGGTGGCATATTTGATGTCATCAGTGTCATCTAGGACTTCATGCTAATGAGCAAAAATCCAAACTTTCACCCCTTGGTTGATTATGGGACCCTGTGACTCTAATGGTCTTTAAGAGCCTTAAGAGTCTTGAACTATACTCCACTTTCTGTCTGTTGACTGTTGCTCCACATGGCTATATTGCATTTTAATATTGCACCAAAGGGTTTTTAAATAAAACTCAGCCATGTACAGTGATAGATGCTGCAGCCTCTGGCTGTTTTGAATATCCTGCAATCTGGTTCAAAATTGGTATCTTATGATCCCCAAAGAAACCCACTCCATCTTCAGCCAATATCCAGGACAACAGTAGCCCAAAGGACATCCTTTTTGTATCTCCAGATTAAATCTAATAACAATTTGTTTGAATGAGATAGAGAAAAAAATAAAAACAAATGTTAGAATTTGGGTTTGAGATGACTATGGTTCTTTAGGATTGGAATCTGAGGTGAAGGGACTGGGATCATGTGCTCAAGGTCAATTGGGGCAGAACAGGGAGGTGCAATCAAATGTGGGTCACATGTTCCCCTTTCTTAGTGAGAGTGGTGTGAAAGGGCAAGACATCAGCTTCTGGAAGAAGACCACTAGAAAATCTTGGGCCATTAAAGCCCGTCTGGGAAAGGGCTTCCAGGTGTGCAGGCCTGCTTAGAGGATGTTTAGCAATGGCTGAAAAAGTCTACCTCTTCCTTAGGGATGGGAAGAGGATTCAATATGTATTGTTAGATATCGGATGCTAAGGTATTGTACCCATATAACTCAGTTATAATACAAGGTTTGCTTTCAACATTTTGGAAGTGGTATTGCAGGCTGTTTAGGATACATAAGTTATACAAGTTGATTATTAGTTGATCAGATCATAGTCATGTCAATTTCTGGTCAACTTTTATCACAAGAATATTCATGCACGCCTTTAGTCCCAGCACTAGGGAGGCAGGGGCAGGTGGATCACTGTGAGTTCCAGGCCAGCCCCAGCCAAGGATACACAGAGAAACCCTGTTTTGAAAAACAAAAACAAGGGGCTGGAGAGATGGCTCAGAGGTTAAGAGCACCGACTGCTCTTCCAAAGGTCATGAGTTCAATTCCCAGCAACCACATGGTGGCTCACAACCATCTACAATGAGATCTGGTGTCCTCTTCTGGCTTGCAGGCAGGATATTGTATACATAATAAATAAAGAAATCTTTAAAAAAAAAAAAAAGAAAAACAAAAACAAAAATAAAAACAACAAAAAAAGAATATACATCTTAGGTGTGGCAGATAGATATGAATCTATAGAAAGATAAAGTAGGATAGTTAGATAAGGTCTTCAAAACCTCAGAGACATGCAGAATAAGGCATTTAAAAATGTTTCTATTATTTTAAAAATTCACTGACAATGAGACTGGTTAACTCCTGGCAACATCCAGTCTACCTCAAAGAGGATGATGAGCATCAAAGAACCTCCTTACAGAGATGGCTTCAAATGTGACAAACAAGGCAATGGGCAAAATGTCCTCATTACTACTATGAACAGAATTCAGCCTAAAAAAAGGGTAAGCTTAGATGCAGGCAGGGTCGATGGCAAAACTCTGCCAAGACAGGGTAAGCAAATCTTCAGTAATTCCTGCCTCACAAATATGTCTGTCAGATATATTGGACCAGAAGGCTGAAGAAGATGCTCCAACATAATAGATAGTTTTCAGTGACTAATCAGGTAGAAAACTGGCTCTGTCATCTTCTCATTTGGAAAGCTACTAACCTGCAGTCCTGGCATACTCAGGTAATCAAGTTTATTCCTTCTCAAGTCTCTGAGGGAGTTGAAGACCAGGTAGCTTAGTTGTTTAGTGATTAAGATGTTTTTAGGTCTAGATAGATGTTTTAAGTTGATAATGACAAGATATGATGGAGATCGATTTACATTCAGAATTTTAGATGCACTAAGATCAGAAAGATGTTTTCTTCAAGGCTGTCAAATACAAATAGGAAAACACTAAGACAGAAACATTCGTATAATTCCTGATTGTGTCATGATTTTTCTTGCTGTAGGTAGTTTATTGTATATATGTGTAATAATATAAATGTATATGTAAAAATAAAAAATGTTTAAAAAAAGAAAGGTATATTAATAGCTAAATGTTCAAATGCACCTAGACACACCCGTGTATAAAATTTTTACTTAGACACAACTGTGCTTCTTATCATAACGCATGTGAAATCTTCCTAAAGTTACTATTAAAATCTGTTTTCTGTCACCATTTAAGAAATGTTAATATCACTTAAATATCTTGGAAATATGATATTAAATGAACAGACTTTTGACTATTAAAAAAAAAGATGTAGGATGCTGTACTGGCTGGTGCTTTGTGTCAGCTTGACACAAACTAGAGTCATCAGTTGGAGAAATGTCTCCATGAGATGCAGCTGTAAGGAATTTTCTCAATTAGTGATCAGTGGGGGTGGGCCCAACCCATTGTAGGATTACCATGGCTGGGCTGGTGGTCTTGGGTTCTGTAAGAAAACAGATTGACTGAGCAAGCCATGAAAAGAAAGCCAGTAAGCAGCACCCCTCCATGGCCTCTACATCAGCTCCGGCTTCCAGGTTCCGGCTATTTGATGTCCTATCCTGATTTCCTTTGGTGATGAACAGCAATGTGGACATGTAAGCTTTCCTTTCTAATTTGCTTTTTGGTCACAGTGTTTTTTCAAAACAATAAAAATCCTGTGTAAGACAAGTTGGTATGCAATGACAGACTAGACCATATTTTGGGGATGATTGTAGTACATTAGAACTTGGGGCTAGAAAAGCTATTGAGTGTTGAGAGCCCAATGGGATATTTTTGAGTAGCTTGAAAGACAAAATAAGATTGTTGAGAGCAGTGCCAAAGACAGAGGCCGGGTTTGGGAAGTTTTAGAGGGAAATTTTAAAACTCTATCAGGGCTATCTGCTTTTTTTGAATTGAGATTCTGTGGTTCTGGTTAACTGAGACTTCAGAATAAGCTGTAATTAACAAGGTACCAGATTCCAGAGCTACTAAAGTGAAACAGCTTTGCTTGAGATACTTGCTGTTGGTTGGCTGAAGCTCAGAAATTAGCGGGGATTAAGAAGGAACCAGCATCACTGGGTGAAATCTTCTGGGAAGTAGTTCCTGAGAGCACAGAGAAACTATGTTAAGATCACTTTTGGGCTGGTGACAGACAGACGCAGTCAGGTTTATGTGAGTTTGAGGTCTACATAGTGAATCCTGATTAGAGTGATGAAGAAAGAAAAGGAATTGAAATGCTGGGAACAAGTGGGCTGTGTGCTGATGGAGATACACTAGCAACCCCAAAACTCAGCATATTTATTATATGCAGTCGAGAACATACACAATGAACATACACTCCCCAACAGTACCAGAAGCAACCTTATCCCACTTACTGACAAAAGCAATTTCTGGCCTCCAGGCCACAGTAACAGGAGTGTAAACAGACCAAACATGTGGCTGTAGTAAAGAGACTGCCTTGGGCTGCCTTTGTGCCCTGATTATGTTCCGCAGCTCTGGTCAAAGTTGCTTAAATCTCTCTTTAAGTATTGTGATGCAGTCATAGCATTCCTAAGGGATTGGGTACAGCTCCTTGGTAAGTTGGCTGAGTTTGGCTGTGCAATGTAGAAGGTTCCTCAGGACAAGTAGAGAGATATCATTAAGATAGAAATTGACCCAGCACTTGGGAGGCAGAGGCAGGCAGATCATTGTGAGTTCAAGGCCAGCCTGGTCTACAAAGTGAGTCCAGGACAGCCAAGGCTACACAGAGAAAACACATCTCAAACAAAAAAAGAAAGAAAGAAAGAAAGAAAGAAAGAAAGAAAGAAAGAAAGAAGGAAAGAGAGAAATTGATGTGGATGAGCTGGGAGCATTGGCTTAGGGCAAGCAAGATAGCGCTGAAGTGAGAGTCCCCCATTCCACGCTACTCCAGTTCCAGGGTTTGCAGGGTACCTGTGACTCTCTCCAGGAGAATCCCAAAATGCTCAGGGCATGAATTAGATAGCACAATAGCACTCAGGTTCAGATATTTGAGCTCACAAATGTTCAGATAACAGACCAGGTAATCAAAGTCTGAATGTGAGACCAGGAAGTCAGTAATTTACACGATGTCCAAGGGGGTCTTCAGGCGCCTAGGGAAGAGAGACCAAGAGATTACTTCTAAATGATATTAAAGAGGACTGCTGGGATTGGAAGCAAGCCAGTGACACTTGTCTCAAATTTAGTCTGTCCATATGATAAATGTCTGTCAATATGATGGACTCAACTTCATCCTAGGAGTGTCCCTAAGGGTCCCCATCACAGCTGTGTCCTGTTCCCTGACCTTTAAATACAGTGCCACACATTTCCCATGTATTCTCCCCTTTCTAGACTCAAAAACAACCTTTTACATATGAGCAAATAGAGGCCTGCTGGTACCTGGCCACACATAGCTGAGCAATGTTCATCTGTTCAGCAATGCTATGTTTGTAACACTGCTAGGTTTACAGTGGCCAGATCTTCAAGGACCTGCCCACCTGCTATGGTCTGGAGGATGCTCTCCATTCTTCCTTACCTAAGCCACTCTGCAAGGCAGTCTTCTAGAAAGTAGATAGCATTTAAACAGAGATGGTGGAGACAATGGAGTTTGGAGAACTGAGAAAGTAACGCGCTTATCCACTCCTCTTCCTGCTCCGCAGAAGCAGCAGAACTGAAAGGCTCCCTAATTCCTTCTAGGATTTCTCATCTGCCCCAGGTAAAGAAAAACAAATACCACAAATTCAAGGTACCACTGACTAAGCTTCAGCTCCAGGATACAGTCAAGATCCTGGGGGTAAGGGGGCTACCCTTTCCCAGTGTTTTTTATTCCTGTGGGGCATACCCCAAAGTATTAAAAGTAGCTTTGTAGTTTAAAAAAAAAAAAAAAAATCTCTACAACAGCGGAGAGAAGTGATTTCCGACTCCGAGCTTTTTACAGCATAGAGGAACAGAATCTTTTCTCTGGTGGGCCCCACTGCAACAAGTATGTGTGGCACATTCATCAAAACTGGCATTCATGAGTTCAGTACCAGTTACCATCTTAAAACATATCCCAGGGTCATGATAGGTCCCCGCTGGCTGCTTCTGTGTCATAACCTGTGGTAAGCAGTCATCTTCATGAGATCTGGCCCATAAAGCACTCTGAGTTTCTTCAACCCCACCCCCACCCCCTTGGTAAAACAGGTAGAATTCTCATAAGATAAGACAAGACATATCTTAAAGTCCACTTCTTTCTTGTCCTGCATCTCACACATCCCTCTCAAACCTTGGCCTCTTTTCCTATGCCTAGTATCAAAGGTAGGGTTTCTTGCTCAACTAAAAAAAGGAGTCTTTGCAAGAGAAACCTTTTCTCTCTTTCCTCCATTCCATTCCACTTAATCCCAGCCTCATTCCACTCTTGCCTGTGAGGCAAGCAGGAGACAAGCTCATTCCTAAGTGGCTACTCAGCTGTGCCTTCCACCTTGGCCATTGTTTGGAAGATGGCTGAGACTGATCCCAAGCCTCTCTGACTCTTTATGCTGACTCAGTCAGAAGACTCTGATACACCTTTGGCCAAATACTCTCTGTCCTTAGCTGTTCATTGTCTGTATCCACAGAGCATTTTTTGACCCTAGCTGGGTCCTGCTTACCTAGGATGAACCTTGTGTTTAATCAACATATCCAAACCATCAAGCAGTGCTTTCAAAGTCTCTAGGTCAGGGTCTTTTATCAAGGCTCTTACAGGAAGGCATGGGACGGACCAGGCAGGCACTATGGCCTTCAGCATCTTTGTAACTCTGTAGGTGAGGGCCTCCTTAAACACTCCTGGGAAAAGTTCCATGGGTGGTGGTGGTGGTGGTGGTGGTGGTGGTGGTGGTGGAGGTACAAGCCTTTAATCCCAACATTCAGGATGCAATTTCTATGAGTTCAAGACAGCCTGGTATACAGAGCCAGTTCCAGGACAGCCAGGACTATACAGAGAAACCCTGACTCAAGTCTGCCCACAGCCAGTGGTGGGGGAGATCAGCAGTCAAGGTATTTGAATGACTCATATCTGGACCTCTTCTCAAGATTCAATGATGTCACCTTGGTATTTAGAGTGGGAATGTCTCAAAAAATAAACAGAAACCATAAACATACTCAAATAATGTCTTGATGTAAACAGCATACCCTGGCTCTGATGGTTAGCCAGCCCTTAGGTTACAGAGACATCAGAATCTCTATGAATTCCAGGCTAGGCAGGGTTATATAGGGAGTCCTGCACATAAAAAACAAAATCCTGTAAACCAAAGAAAGATATAAATGATATGTTGAGGTAAATTCAAGGCTAGATAGACTCTGCTGGGTGAGATGGGGTGTCTTGTGGAGGTAAGGGACTTACAAGGTCTGAACAGGAAATAACAGGTCTCCAAACTGAGCAGGGATACGCAGTGACTCAAGCCTGAGGGTTTCTCTGCCTGCTCATACCCTTATATGCCTTTGTGCAGAAGCTATCCCTTAGTAGCCACACCCTCCCAGTGACAATCTGCAGCCTGATCCAATAAGTGAGTCTCCACCCACATACTCCTTTTGGAATTTAGATGGTATCTAGGTGGACTGGATCAGATCTCCACCCACAAAAAGAATTTAGACTAGAACATTAAATAGTTACAAACTTATTCATTGACCCAACTAGTGAGCACTGAATTGTTGGTTATGGATTTATGTACTTAGCTTTTATTCTTTTTGAGATGGAGTTCCACAGTGTACCTAAGGTTAGCTGGAACTCAGTATGTTGACCAGACTGGGCACCAACTCTCAGCAAGTGTCCAGCTTCAACCTGACCTGCATTATGGTATGACCTGCCACATCAAGTGATGGTTTTTGTTGTTATTGTTAAGGGGTGTTGTTTGTTTGGCTTTTCTTTTTTAAAAATAATATTTATTTATTATTTATATAGTATTCTGCTCTTATGTGTGCCTGCCCACCAGATCTCATTACAAATAGTCATGAGCCACCATGCAGTTGCTGTGGATTGAACTCAGGACCTTTGGAAGAGCAAATGGTGCTCTTAACCTCTGAGCCATCTCTCTAGTTCCTTGTTTGGCTTTTTAAGACAGGATTTCCTTGTGTAACAAGCCCTAGCTGTCCTGGAGTCACTATGTAGACCAAGCTGGCCTCAAACTTACAGAAATCCACCTTCCTCTGCTTCTGGAATGCTGGAATTAAAAGGTGTGTGCCACCATACCTAGCTTGAAATTATTTTTAACAGTATCTTAAAAACAAGTCCAGGAATGGTTTTGTTCAGAGGGTCCACAGCCAGTGATTCTGGGGATTGTGACTGTAGGAATGCACTTGCTTCAGCCTTGTCAATTTCAGAAATTCACTTACTCAAACTAACATAAAAAGAAGCCAGGTTTGATGCTTGCATACTCCTGGAATCCTCTACTAAGGATGTTTGGGAACCCAATCCACTGTTCCAGGATAGCCTGAGGTACATGAAGTAACATTCACTTTATATAAAATAAAAGGAAACAATTGAGTTAAAGGAAACTCAATAGTAGGGCACTTGTCAAGCATAGGCTAGGATCTGCATCAAAATCCAATACCAAATAACGTCAGTCAAAAAGAAAAGGACTCCTAAATCCATGTCATTCTTGCTTGTTTCGGTGTTTTAGGAAGCAATAAAACTGTACTGGCCTGAAACTCAAAGTATATAGATTAGACTGCATGGAATTGTCCTGCCTCTGCCTCTGCCTCTGCCTCTGCCTCTAAAGTGCTGAAATGTTAGGCTCTTGCCAACAAGCCTGACATCCATGCAGTATTTGAAAGGCAAATGTTTGAATAAAGGCAGTGGGCTGTCCGGGTGTGGTGGTGCACACCTTTGATCCCAGCGCTCCAGGGGCAGAGGCAAGCAGATCCCTATGAGTTCAAGGTCGGTCTGGTCTACAAAGCGAGTCCAGGACAGCCAAGGCTATACACAGAGAAACAAATAAACAAAAGGCAACGGGCTCTTCATATTGGCTAGTATACAATTCTAGGATCTTATGGTGAGTTTGAGTCTAGCCTGAACTACATAGCCAGCTCTGGGCTACACAGTGAGACCCTGTCTCAACACAAACAAATGAGCTGCTAGAAGTGCATGATCCTCTACATGTGCCCAGTACACTATGCTCCAAAGTGTAGAGAAATGTTCTCCAAACTCAGCTTTCTTCAGCATTTCAATGTAGATGATGTCTATTTTCTCAAAGGCCAAATGGAACAGTTGTTCAGGGAAGACAGAATGGAGAGCTGTTTCTGCTATCAGATCAAACCTCTTTTTTACATAAGAGAAAAGTGGCCACCTGATATCTGAAGGCCGCTCTGCATTTTACAATGAGATGTAAGCATGATCTTGTTCCATTTTAACGGAGTCAAGGGCTCACTTGACCACTCACAAAGCTGAGCAATGAAGTGGGGATAGATTGTATGGGGAGAGCTACCATGATAGAAGGCCAGCATTGTACATTAGATCTAGGGAGGGTGGGTTGCATTCTCCTCCATCACAATCCAGTTTGATCTAATGTGAAGGAATAGGAAAGAGAAGAGGGCACTGCACAGAGAGGACTCAAACTAACAGTTTCCCAGGTAAGCTCTGTGTTTAGATTAGATCTGAGAGAACAGGCCCCTGCTATTCCCTAATTCCTAAACAGTATAAGGCTTTTCTGTTAACAGGAATGGGCTCAGTGGACCAGGGAACAGAAAAGCTGGGGTTGAGAGTCAGGAGTAAAGAATGAGAGGTGAGGAGGCTGTGAGAGAGACTCAATGATTCTTTAGAAGAGAACCAGATATAGGGTCATGTGGATCTCATCTGTCTTCCTATTGGCTCTATTAGCCTAATGGGAAACTCTTGGTTTCTGCTTGTCACTAATAATAGGAGAGATGGCTGCCAGTCCTATCAGGAAAGTGACACCCACACTCGAAAATGGTATAACCTGAGCAAGCAGATTCCCAAAAGGCTGCACTAGGAGTTCAATGCCATTCCATGGTCACTTGGACACCAGCCATGCAATCTCCCTTACCTCTAGATCTACACCGTCACTATGCTAAGCTAACCTCTTGATTTCTCTCTAGGTGCCTAAAGTTCCCCTTAGAGTCCCTGTCCATCACGCTTGGCCAGCTCTTACAGTCAGACTTGGACTCATTTGCCCAGTGTTGGAAACACTGTCAGCTTAAACATCTAGGTTCTCACTGCTGCCATTACAGTCACTTTTACTGACTTGCTGGTATGCTGAAATCCTGACTATTAAGTAGGTTTGTAAAAGTTTCCAAAGCCTAAAATGCATACGAAGACAAGGAAGGAAGTGGTGAACAACCAGCAGATTCAAACCAGGGAACTGAGCCTAGGAGGAGTTAAAGGGACATCAAAGATAGCTGAAACAAAAAAACAGGACAATAGAGAGTAAAGGAATGGGCCAGGTGTGGAGGTGCATACCTCTAATTCCAGCACTGGGGAGGCAGAGGCAGGCAGATCACACTGCGAGGTTGTGGCCAGCCTGGTCTACAAAGTGAGTCCAGGACAAGCAAGGCTACACCGAGAAACCCTGTCTCAACCCTACCCCCCAAAAGAGTAAAGGAATGGGGGGACAAGCAACATTGTTTTTAATTCTTTATCTTTTTAAAATGGTGATGTGTAGCCCAGGCTGCCCTCGGACTCTTCATCCTTTTCCCTCCACTTACAGATTAATGAGGTCACTGACAGATACCTCCAAACCCAGCTTGTAGACCACCTGACTGTGAATCCCTATTTATCAGGGATCCCAACTCTAGTAGCTACTTACACACAAAGGCCTCCTAAATATGGGCAAAGGTCCTGTGTAAAAGAGTTTTCAGTCCCTAGGAACTGCAAAACAGATATCCAGTGGTGAACTCTATTTTGTTGATGAGTTCCTGTGCCTAGCCACTGCGTTCCCTTGTGTCTGTATAATCAGGTAGCAATAAAAAAAAGTTACAATCCTCTTGTTTTTTCTCTATTGCCATGCTTGACTATATTGAAATGATAATAGAAGGGAAATAAAGGATAATAGAGTGACTCAAGTAGGAACATAGCCCTGAGGACATTCCCATCAGAAAGGATCTTGTCCTCCACATCTGCTTAAGCTGAAGACCCTGGATCTGCGACATTGAGCATCTCCCTCAAATGATTATTGCTGCTGATCTTGCTCTTCACTCTAGAAGAAAATAAAATAATAATAAAATAATTATTTGTGAACTATGATCTTATAGAGCCAGGCCTATCCTCTCCCAAATTCTCATACTCTGGCCACGTATCAGCAATCCCCAGTCAATACTCATGAGTGGAACATGAGTGAGCTCCTGCCTCCACCCCGTCTCTAATTTCTGCCACCTCTGGGATGGCACTTTTGATTGGATCAATTCCTAGACTAGCTAGGACACCTGACAGGTAAGCTGGGTAGGAATTCAGGAACCTGGTAAGGACTGAAAGGCACTGTTAGAGAGGGCAGGTGGAGTCATGGTGGCACATTCCTGCGTTTGGGAGGGAAAGGCAGCAGGAACCTGTAGTTCAAGGTCACCTCCAGTCACTTAGCATGTTAATTGATAGCCTTTGAAACTTGATAGCCTATCTTATACCAAAACCATACACGCGAATCAAGCAGGGAAGGAAACAAAAAGAAATCTCAGAGAAGCCAATGGAGAAATGTCAGAATCCTAGAGGCTAGAGTCACTGCCTAAATTCTTGGAGGTCTGTTACCCCATGCAGACACCACTGAGTCTACCTAGAGGCAATCTTCCAGCATGACCTGAGGCTTAAGGTGACCCTGTTTGTCTTATCCAATGCTAATGTTTCAGACCTTGTTTCTGGGCCAGGCTTGATGATACACTCTGATGTTAAGGATGGAGTGTCCCTTGTTGAAAGCCTGAATAATTCACAGTGTATTAGAGGCTAGCTCTGAGGCATGTCCAGTCTCTACTCATAAAAGTGGGGGTGGGGGGGGAGTTGCAGGCTCATGTCTGTACCTGTCAAGGCCTTCCCCAGTACCAAGAGGAGTTAGGACTATCTTTGCTGATACAGGGCAACCTGTAGAAGAGATAAGGAGTTGGCTTGGGCGGGGAGTGAGGTCAGATGAATCTCACAGCTGACTGACTAGCCATCGCACCACTTCTGTGGCTCTGATTCCTAGCAATCAGGTGCTTTTTCGCTACAAATTTCACAAAACAAAGACAAGACTAATGATTATCCAAGTGGTACAGAGTCTGGTTTTGATTTTCATTAAGTGCCAATGTTACAAGTTCAGTTACAATTAGAAAATACAAACAGAACAGAGTTTATTCCTGTTATTAGCCCTATAACTCCAATTCAAAGAGTCTTAAAAGTGCTTCCTTCAAAGCAAACACATTTACTATATGACAGCCTGCTTTTAGACTGGAAGTGTTTGTAGTTTGAGAGTACTCCAGATAAACAAAATATCTGAACAGGTCTTTTTATGAATAGCAAATATTAATACCTAACTTCTTTTACTGTATTTTTCATCATCTATGCTATAACGTGTATATATATATACATACATATATATAAACACTATTTTAGTAAATCTATCTTATTTATTGAGTTTCATTCCTTCAGAAGTGTACCCTGTACAACCCCTTATCTTTAATTTACATTTTCCCCTCCCTTAAAGACATGGTTTCTCGAGCCAGGCGTGGTGGCGCACGCCTTTAATCCCAGCACTTGGGAGGCAGAGGCAGGCGGATTGCTGTGAGTTCAAAGGCCAGCCTGGTCTACAAAGTGAGTCCAGAATGGCCAAGGCTACACAGAGAAACCCTGTCTCAAAAAACCACACACACACACACACAAAAAGACATGGTTTCTCTGTATAACAGGACCCTGGCTGTCCTGGACTCACTTTGTAAACCAGGCTGGCCTCAAACTCACAGAGATCCACTTGCCTCTGCCTCCTATGTACTGGGATTAAAGGAGTGTGCTACCATGTCTGACTTCAAACTACGTTTTTTAGAGACTTCTAAGCCTATAATATAAAGAAGCCTTGAATCTGTAGCCTATTCTCCTAGACTATCAGGGTTTGTCAATTTTCTCTTTTTACTCTGCACCAATTATACAGTTTGAGTTAGCTCAGGGGCAGATACCCAAAAGAAGATTCCTGGAGTAATGGTGCCATCTTGCTATGTGCTTATCTATGCTTAATGATCTCCAGAGCAAAAGGAAGACTTCCAAATAGTGTCCAGAATAAGTTAATTTTAGGATTTTTCTAAAAGGACTCAGACATAATTTTTCTCAGGAAAAGGCATAAATTAAATTATAATTCAGAAATTCCCCAAATAATGCAATGCTCAGAGACCAAAACCCAAAAGTTAGAGACAGAAAGAAGGACAGTGGTGAATTATATCAATGTAATCAGATTTGCGGGAACTGTGTCAAGCAGTTGTGCTGGCTTCATGACTCGCCATTTCCAGTGAATATGGCTGTGGCAATATTAGCTTTTTACTTACTTATTTATTTTTGTTTGTTTTTTTCTTTTTCTTTCTTTCTTTTTTTTAAAGATTTACTTATTATGTATACCATGTTCTGCCTGGATGTATATCTGCATGTACACCTGCAGGCCAGAAGAGGGCACCAGATCTCACTATACATGGCTGTGAGCCAACATGTGGTTGTTGGTAATTGAACTCAGGACCTTTGGAAGGGCAGACAGTTGTGTGTGTGTGTGTGTGTGTGTGTGTGTGTGTGTGTGTGTGTGTGTGT
>OU015751.1:108973328-108997496 GCA_907169655.1 Acomys percivali
AGAAATGATGTAAATACATACTCATGTATCAGAGTCTCAAAAAAAACTTGAAAAAAAAAAAAAAAGGAAAAAATTTTCCTAAAAAAAAAACACCTGTGCAAACAGACAGAGTTGGGGAGTTAAACCATACTTTGTTTTGACATTTTTAGTCAAATATATAAAAAAAGCACATAAAATTTATCCCCAATAAAGTAGTCAGTGCAATACTAATTGTTCTTTCAAAGAGTTTTTCCTAAGAAATCTAAATGACTATTGAAATTAGGTCTAAGTTATTTTTCAGTTCTTCTGGAAAGATGTGGTAGTTTGTGAGATACCTATGATTAACATATACTTGTGGGAGTCACACTGTTCGTCACATTGCTTATTATCTCTGTTTTGGCTACATAAACATGAGATCCAGGCTTCTTATTTCATTCTGTTTCCATGTAGTGAACCTTTAATGAATATATTCTCTTTCTTCTACAAAATATCACCATTCGGAAACAGAAACAGGGTTTCTCTGTGTAGCCTTGGCTGTCCTGGACTCACTTTGTAGACCAGGCTGGCCTCGAGTTCACAGTGATCCACCTGTTTCTGCCCCGAGAGTCCTTGGATTAAAGGAACCACCATGCCTGGCACAAAAGGTTTTTGTTTTTTTGTTTTTAATTAAGGTTTTCCTGTCTTGTTTCATTTTCTTCCATAAATCTTGTGGACTGATTTCTTTTTCTACTGGATTGATTCAAACATCATAAAGCAGTATTATGTTTTAAGTCCGATTTTCTTTCTTTCTTTCTTTCTTTCTTTCTTTCCTTCCTTACAAAATGTCTTTTTCTCTCTTCTCTGAAGTAATTACTAGTTTCCTTAAAGAACACTGGTAATATTCTCATTCACTCTTATAGCTTGGGTAGGTGTCCTTACAGGCCTGCATGTTAAAGTCTTAGACTCTTTTTGTAGTATTATTGGGAAATATCGGAACTTATAAAAGGTGAGGCCCAGCAGGATGTTTTCAGGTTACTGAAGGAATGCTCTTTACAGGGACATTTATGCTCCAATATTTCCTCCTTTTCCTTTGTTCCCTAATCAGATTTCAGTACCATATGTTTCTACCATGATGTGTGACCTTGCCAGAGCCCAGTGAAGTGAAATCAGTGGACCATGCACTGATATTTCTTCTTTTAAGTTTATTGTCTCAGGAATTTCTTGAATAATGTACTCTTTTTGCCTGTCTGAGCAATAGCACTTTAAAATATGGAGAGTTGTGGAGACTCAGCATCATAGCAAATTAGTTCATGTTTTGACATATTTGTATTAATTCTGATACACTGAACTCTATTTGACTTTCAATATTGAAAATTTTAATTTATTTTCTCAACTGTAAATCAGTGGTTATAGTAACACTGGCTACAGAAGAAATAATTCTAAAGGACCTAGATGTGCTTAGCTATTCTTGCCAGGAAACACTGTCTCATTTACAGCTAGCTTCCTTCTTCCTTCTTTGTCATAGGATCCTAGATTAAACTTCTTAGATATTATCATCATGAGCCTTCATCACCAACATCCATGGACTTAGAATGACTGTGTAAACACATCTCTAGGTGTATCTATGGTGTATCTATCGTGTATGTATGAAGGAATATTAAGAGAGGCTCAGATGAAGAGAGGACCTATCTTGAATTTGGATGGTCCCACTCCACAGACCAGGAGCCTCCGCTGAATGAAAAGGAGGAGATGGTGATGATGGTAGCGATCTTGAGAAGAGCAGCAATATTCATTTTTTTCTTTTTCCTTTTCCACTAAACAGAAACAAACAAAAAAAACCCCTTATTATTATGCATGTGTGAGTGTGGGCATGTACATGCCACAGCATATGGGTGAAGTTCAGAGGACAACTCTGGAGCATCAGGGCTCTCTTCTACCGTAAGCTCCAAGGAATCAACTCAGGCCTTGTACAGTGAGTCCTCTGGACTGCTGGGCCAACTCCATGATCTCTTTCTGCCTCCTGACAGAGGACACCTACTGAGCCTCATACTTCTGAACCATAACTTTTCCATCACAATGGTCTATATTGCCCCAAACTCTGGATCAAGTAAACCTCTTGCTTCAAGATGCATTTTTTTTCAAAAATTTTTTTTTTATAGAAATGAGAAAATTCACTGGTACATATATTTAGTCAATAATTAATTCCTAAGAACAATATGTGCTTAAATGAGTTTGGGAATAAAATAGAAGAATGTGAGAAAAATAGACCAACTCAATGCTTTAACGAAGTAACTCAGAAGGCTGGGGAGATGGTTCACTTGGGAGTGTTTATTGCACATGCATAAGGACTTGCAGTCAATGTCTCAGCACCTATGTATAATCTCATGCCCAGTGAGTCTCAGCTGTAATATCCATAGAGAATAGGCTAGCAGAATCAGTGAGCTCTAGGTTCAGTGAGAGACCTGACTCAGAAATAAAGGCAGAAATTGAGAACAACACACAACCTCCAACTCAGCATCTATAGGTATACACATATATGTACATGTGGACATATATGTAGACATAGCCACATACACAGTAGCAATGGAGACTAATTGCTGAAATTTACTCAACTGAGCAGGTGACATTACTCAGAGGAACAGATCCTCAATGGTCATTCTTAGATGCATACTAGAAAGTAACATGCATCCAACTGAAGTAGAGAACAGGCTACATTGCTTTTACATCTAGAGATCAGTTGTTTGATATTTGTGACCCAGGTCCGTGGAAAACAGGAGTCAGTGCCTTAGGATAAGTTTTACAACAGAACTCTAGTCTCCAGTAGAAGCAAGCACACAGATTCCTGCCTAGAACCAGTACCTTTCCAAATGTTGTTACATATGACACTTAACCCATAGAGACCATACTGTGTCTGAATTTGCTCACAGGATGGAAACTCGGTTATGAAGTGAGGAATAGTAGCAGATTACAAAGAGGCACAGGTTGCATAAAAACTCCGTCTAGGCCAGGTGTGGTGGTGTATGCCTTTAATCCCAGCACAGGGTCACTGTGGGTCACTGTGAGTCTGAGGCCAGCCTGATCTACAAAGCGAGTCCAGGACAGCCAAGGCTACATAGAGAAACTCTGTCTCAAAAAAACAAACCAAAGCAAAGCAAAACAAAAGCCTCAGTCTATTACTTGCAGTTTGAAGCCTTGTGGTGGCACTGTTTGCCTCTTTTTGTTCAAATCAGTGTCAACAAATGAGAAAAGTACATCTTAAGAGAAAGAAAGTTAATGTTCTACTTGTAGGTTTCTAGGACCCTCTGGATCCTTCTACATTGCTATTCTCCCATGCTTCTCTCATCTAGAGTCCCAATAGGATGTCCTCCCCTCGGTCCCAGTTTCCTGGTAAGGGAAGGCTTTCATGGGACATGCCCATTTGGCTAGTATGCAGATATAAGTGAGTATATACCATTTGAGTCTTTCTGCTTCTGGGTTGACTCACTCATTATGATCATCTCTAGCTCAATCCATTTGTCCACAAATTTTGGGAATTCCTTGTTTTTAATAGCTGAGTAGTATTCCATAGTGTATATGTACCACAGTTTCTTTATCCATTCTTCTACTGAGGGACTTGATACCCTATGAGCATATACAGAGGGAGGTAATCCCTCTGAGGAACAGTCATCAGCATGTACATGCCACAGCATATGGGTGAAGTTCAGAGGGTGAAGTCACTCTTGAAATATTAAGTTTGGCCACTAGATGGGAGAAGAGCCCCAAATATGGGACATCTACAACTAGAAATTGTCTGAACAAGTTCTTGCTGTTTTCCTAGTTTCAGTTACACTTGTGAAATAGTAATTTTGCATAATATTTTACATTCTAAAGACTCTTAAGAAAGTATCAGAATGGCCGAGTGGTCTAAAGACTATTAAGACTACCAAATTCTGAATTATTTCCTGAAATTTCTCCTTTTTAAAGTCAATGAAGAGACAGAAAATTGTAAAATTGATTTCGAAACTGCAACAAAGGCAGCAATCCATCTGATTATTTCTAATTTCACAAATGTACCCAGCAGTGTTGTTATTATGCTGCATAAACATAATTGTAGGGCTAATTTTCATGAAAGCAAATGAGGCTGAATTGTGTAATATTTATTGGATTAGTTGCTTTGTTTTTGTCTCTGAATTTACTATTATCTCAATTTTTTTACAATGTAGCTATCGAAGTTTACACAGAAACGTGATAAGAGATGAGATCTTAATTATAGGGTTTGATTTATAGATAACACATAGAATTTTACAGAAACATTATTCATGCATATTTGCATCTATCTAGCAAAACTGAAGTATATTTTTCTTTCTCCACCTTTAATATTTTAAAATTTAATCACAGATGGTTTTTCATACTAAGCAAATGGCTTAAAGATCTGTGTCCATGCTTATGTATATATTTACCATTCTGTTAATAATGCACTTTCAAAATTCAAAAATATACAGATGTAAACATAATTTAAATTGATATTTTAATTATATTTGCTGTGAAAACATTTCCTTAATAAAGCATGTCAATTAATATATTCTATTTAACAGAACAATGTGTTTTAAATCTATCTGTAGGTGCTTGAGAATTCTGTATATTGTTATATGAATAGATACAAACTGTCATTAGACACTTGTTTCCATTGTTACTGCTTGGTTAGGAAAAAGCAAGTACTGTTTATGGTGCTCAAACAAGATCCATGGAGCCCTGGGGAAGCTCAGAATGGCACCTTTTGGAGGCTAGGTAGTACAACAGAAGATCAACATATGCAATTATCTGCTTATCTTAAGGAAAACATGTTTATGTGTATTTCCCTTGTTGACTGATCTTGCAAATATTTGGATGCTGTCTTTCTCAGTCTTTCAAATGGTTTACCGTAGGGTTTGATTATGAATTGGCTTTCACCCCAAATGTTGATGAGCATGAACATATTTATTTATTTATTTTATTTTTTATTAATTCATTCATTTTACATCTCAATAGTTATCCCATCCCTTGATCCTCCCATTCCTCCCTCCCTCCCGCTTTCCCCCTACTCCCCTCCCCCATGACTGTGACAGAGGGGGACCTCCTCCCTCTGTATATGCTCATAGGATATCAAGTCTCTTCTTGGTGGCCTGCTATCCTTCCTCTGAATGCCACCAGACCTCCTCATCCAGGGGACATGGTCAAATATGGGGCACCAGAGTTCATGTCAAAGTCAGTCCCCACTCTCCACTCAACTGTGGAGAATGTCCTGTCCATTGGCTACATCTGAGTTGGGGTTCAATGTGACATCACTAACCAATGCCATGAATCAAATGGATCTAACAGATGTTTACAGAACTTTCCACTCAAACACAGAGGACTATACTTTCTTCTCAGCACCCCGTGGAACCTTCTCCAAAATTGATCACATAGTACGTCACAAAGCAAGCCTCAACAGATAAAAGAAAATTGAAATAATACCTTGTATCTTTTCAGATCACCATGGTCTAAGGCTGGACTTCAACAACAACAGAAATAACAAAAAGCCTACTCACAGGTGGAAACTAAACAATTTTCTACTTAATGACACCTGAGTTAGGGAAGAAATAAAAGACTTCCTGAAATTCAATGAAAATGAGGGAACAGCACACCCAAATTTGTGGGACACATTGAAAGCGGTGCTAAGAGGAAAATTCATAGCACTTAGTGCCTTTATAAAGAAATTGGAAACTGCCACATAAGCAACTTAACAACACATCTGGAAGTCCTAGGGGGGGAAAAAAAGAAGCAGAAACACCCAAGAGGAATAGAGAATTGGAGATAATCAAATTCAGGGCTGAAATCAATAAATTAGAAACAAAAAGAACATTTCAAAGAATCAACAAAACCAGGAGCTGATTTTTTGAGAAAATTAACAAGATAGACAAACCGTTAGCCAAACTAACTAAAAGGCAGAGAGACACTATCCAAATCAACAAAATCAGAAATGAAAAGGGAGACATAACAACAGATACTGAAGAAATACAAAGAATCATAAGATCCTACTTTAAAGGCTTGTATGCCACAAAAATTGAAAATCTAAGGGAAATGGGCGATTTCTTGATCAATTCCACTTGCCAAAATTGAATCAAGATCAAATAAACAAATTAAATAGTCACATTTATTACTTAAAGCTCAGTCTAGATATCTCATTAAATGTGACAGTTTTTAGCTTTCCAGTTATGCGACACTCCATGTCTTATGTTCTGTTTCTCTGTTTAATATCACCTAAGGGTAAATCAATGCGAGTTGAGTTTTGTGCACTCATACTTTTGTTTATATGATACATTTGCTCTTGCTGTTGTGAAATTTGAAAAGGGCTCTTTACACACTATGAATTAAAGTCATACTTGCATTGATCTAGCAAAATTGAACACACTTTTCTGAGAATGACCTTTAATCCTTGATGAATGGCATTGTTATGATGATAAATTCATTATCACAAACAAAAAAGAATCTTACTCTAAGTTTCTATGTGCAAAGGAAAATATTAGTTAGAAGATAATTTTAAGGCCAACAGTGTAGGTCAGTTAATGAAGATGATTGCTGCTAAGACCGACTACCTGGTTTAGATCCCTAGAACCCACATGGTGAATGGAAAGCAAACACTTTAGCAAGATGGCCTCATGTCCGTACTGTGAGTGCTCACTTTCTGTCCCACTGACTCTCTTCCTGTCTCTGTCTCTGTTTCTGTCTCTGTCTCTGTCTCTCTCTCACACACAAGTAACCACCACTTTGGCTTCTGGAGAGATGGCTTGGTGGTTAAGAGTGCTGGCTGCTCTTGCAGAGTGTCTGGGTTCAATTCCCAGCACTTACATTTGGCTCACAGCCATTATAACTCCATTCCAGACAATCTGATGCCCTCTTTTGACCTCCACAGGGACCAGGCACACATGTGACAAACAGACACACCTGAAGGCAAAATATTTATACAATAAAAATCAGTAAATAACATTTAAATACTTTTTAAAAAAGAAAAGAACTTTATTACTACAAATTTAATTTGAAATCTATTATATAAAACCAATGAAAATTCCTATACCGTGGCACATAGGACAGAATGTGACTTCCATTTGTAAGATACATTGGAAATTTTAAAATTAAATAACATGATTCACGAAAAAGGACGTAGTAGTTACAAACTATGCTTAAAACTAATGGATATATGAGCATGATGAATTACTAACTTCCAATATGTGATTTTATATTTCAGCATTGAAGCTTAGTTACCTTTGAAACTTATTTTTATTATGCCCATATCTTTCTTTATTTGGGGCTATAATCCATGACACCAGTGGAGATGAGAATACATCTTGTGAGTGCTGGTTCTCCCTTGAGTGGGTACCAGGGATTGAACTCAGGTCCTCAGTCTTGGCTGAAAACATTTTCAATTGCTTAGCCGACTCTTCAGCCTTGAATTTCTTATTATTATATCTAAAGTTGTATTCCATATTTTAAAGAAAACAAGCTTGAAATCTGTTTATAACAACCTGTTATGCACACACATATGCAAAACATGGTTTGGTTTCAATTTTGGATTAGGTAAAGATATTTACCAAAAACAATGAGCCACGTCTGGATTCTCTTTACTAATGTGATTATGTATTTTAAAATCTTATGGAAACAATACATACATACCTAGTGAACTACTTGAACAGTGCATTAGGATACAATACCACTTAAATAAAGAACATAAATTGGCTTGATAGAATAGGTAATAAGACAAGAGTAGTAGAAAAAAACAGAAGAAAGTATAGAATTTCAAATGTCAAATATAAAATATTTTGTATGTTGTACTTAACAATGTGATTGTCGTAAAAAGACCACAACACAAAGGCATAATTTTAGACATTTTTTTCTTAACAATATTAACCAGTAAATATGACATCTACCTTTTGAAAACATGTGTTCTGTTTAATTAGGAGATAGCACCATTATGTAGATGCCACACTGTAGGCATGTGGGGACTCTGAAACATTCATGGTATGCCATGGTCTCTTGATCCTCTTAGTTAAAGACCTTTAAGTTAATTATGGCTATGAGGAGTCTCTTTGCTTTGTTCTATTTTCAGGGAGAAGAACACAGAGTCAGAAGTGCTAGACTTCCGCTTGTCACAACAAGCACAGTCTTCATTTGCAGCAGATGTCCTGAAAGACTTGTCTTAGCCTTTTTTTGCTGTGACAAACACCATGACCAAAAGCAACGCAGGGAGGATAGGTTTTATTTCATCTTACAGTTTATTATACTTACAGTCCATTGTGGAAGGAAGTCAGTATAGAACCAGAAGGCTTTATAGGAACCTGGCTTGTTCCCCATGGCTTGCTCAGCATGCTTTAGTAAACACCCCATGACTACCTGCCCAGGATTGGCATTTTTCTTAGTGGGCTGGGCCCTCTTACATCCTTCAAAAAGAAAATGCATCACAGGCTTATCTGATAGAGACATTTTCTCAACTGCAATTCCCTATTGCCAAATGACCTTAGCTTATGTCAAGTTAAAAAAAAAAAAAAAAAGTTTACAAATCAAAACAAAAAAATCCCAAAACAAAACAAAGTAAACAAAACAAAACAAAAAATCAGTCAGCCAGGCTGTAGTGGTGCATGCCTTTAATCCCAGCACTTGGGAGTTTCGAAGCCAGCCTGGTCTACAAAGTAAGTCCATGATAGTATAGTCTACACATAGAAACCCTGTCTCGAAAAACAAACAAAACAAAACAAAACAAACAAATGAAAAGCCCAAATCCAAATCAAACCAAACCGAACCAACACAACAACAACAACAACAACAAACTAGTCAGAAGCACAAGACAAAAAAACAAAACAAAACAAAACAAAACAGCACCCCATACACATATTGCTGTTTTCATTAAAGCATTTAGAAATTTGGTATATTAAATGTGCTAAAATGATTATAATTTTGGAATTTACATACAATAAAATAACTGTAATTTGAACTAATACGATGCCAGGAATCTAAAGCCATCTGAACCCATAGGCCATTATACGTTGGACTTCACCATGACCACATGTGACAATGAATGATATTAACATACTTAGGTAATAAGTAGCCAGTCAGGTGGCCCCATTCTGTATTGTCCTACTTCTCCGTGGGTAGATGAAACATCCTTTCCTTCTCAGAGCCCGAGTTGAGTCAATTTCCTCTTCCCCTCTCCGCACCTCCCATCCTACTTATGCTGAAGTCTGTTTTTACAAACATAGTGGACAGATGAGAAATTATCCTGCTCAGTGGAAACTTGATAAGGTTTTGTATTTTAAAAAAATTGTAGATGATAAAATGACAATTTCTGATTTTTTTTTATTCCGTAGATTAACAAAAAATAACAGCTATATAACAAAACGCAAACCTCACAAATATGGAATGTCACGAAAAGTTCAGAATAATTTGAAAGTCGCCACATTTTATTAGAACATAAAAAAACAAACAAACAAACAACAACAACAACAACAACAACAAAATACCCTGAGTACCCCAGCGGAGGCTGCGTTCAAGCTTGCAATGCTTTGCTTGCTTTATATATCTCTGTGCCTGTTTACCTCCTGTTACTGTTTGCTTTATCTCTCTCCTTTGCTCTGTTCCGTTCTTTTTAGAGACAATGAGAAAACCATTATCTTTCTCTCTTTTTATTTGGAAGTTTCCCAGTTTTACCCTTTTTGGTTTTTGAATAATTTTATGATTGCCTCATTTGGATTCATAGTCTAAAAGTCTTATTACTGGAGCAAACTGAAAATTGATGCCAATTAAATAAGCGCCATAACTTTTCTTGGACTTTTACAAGAATATATAAGATATCAAATGTATTTCTACAGTAAACTATCGAATCTTCTCTGACAGGATAGCATGAAGGACATCAAAGTAATGTCTGGGTTATTTCTCTTTCCACAACCAGCCTAAGGGCAGGCTATTCAACTGGCTCTATTGTAATTGTAATTGACAATACCCACCTGCTCCCATGAATTACCTTTCATTTCCTGCCATGGTGTCTGAAACTGTTATTAAAAGTGCACTGGGAACCGAGACAATAAGTGTGTGTGTGTGTGTGTGTGTGTGTGTGTGTGTGTGTGTGTATGGATATGCGTACACATAACAAGCAGTTCAAAATAACATTTGGCATTTATATATTAATATAAAGTTGGGAGTTGCCGGAGGAGAAGAAAGCATGTAAGAATTATTGTCTTTGTGTAATAAAGACGTTTTCCCAGGGAACTCAAGTTTATCGTCTAATTGGTGTTGCTGAGAACGCAGGAGTGGGTCCAGTGTTAAGTTAGCTTAGATTCCTGGAAAACAATGACACACTTGTGCAATCTGGTGGTAAAAAGCACATTAAATAGCATGCATTTTTAAAAACGACGCACATTTTAATGAAAAAGCTTTATGTAATTAAAAAAAAATTCTTGGGCTCAAGAATTTTATACACTCCTCTCTTTTTGTGCAATTAACATTAGGTGTAGGTGGTTTATGTGGAAGGTATGTAAATGATTCAGGAGTGTTTACAAGTTGGAGCTCACTGTGAACTTGACCAGATAGGCAGGTCCCTTTCATTGTCAAAGTCCTCTGTGGAGCATCCTGGGACAAGGCGGATCGTGTACAGGTACAGAACTGCTAAAAACTGTGGCATTGCTTCCAGCCTGTTCCATCTTTCATAGAGCAAGTGGTTTATTGGACATAAATAAATATTACATAAGCTTCCTTCTAGATTTGGCCATGGGGGTTGAAACTGAGAACTTTGAAACAAAACATTATTAAAATGATTTTAAAAAAAAATCCTGAGATCTCTAACTCCTGAAGCCTATCATAAACTAAACAGGGCACAGTCACATGACTTAAAAAAAAAATCCTGTTTTCAAGTGATGACTAGCATTACGAGCTTTCTAACAGTCTTTCTGCTCTCAGATATTTTTGGTTTCCCGCCCCCCACCCCCAGCCAAGTTTCTGCAGCAGGGACTCCCTCCAAAAAACCCCCAGGACGTAGGAGCAGAACTCTGAAGCAGGTTCCTATCCACAACCAAATGAGAAAGAGCAAAGTTTGGTCTGGAAGATCAAAGGGGTTTGATGTATAGGGCGGGGCTGGATGGCTTCCTAGTGAGCAGTTCTTTCCCTCAGCCACCCTGGCACAGCTGCGTCTCCCTGGTCAGCTGTGCGGTGGTCGCAGAGTCCCGGGGAGCCGCGGTCCCAGTGAAGGCGAAGACGGAGGCGCAGACACAGCCTCAGCCTTAGTTTCCGCCTGACTTGTAGAACCGAGCGTAAAGTCTGACAATGCCCTTGCTGATTTTAAGCCTGGATCTGGTTCTCTGGATTGCCAAGGCTGAACCCATGCGAAGCTCAGTCAAAGGGGCCGCCCCTCGCCTCCTGGAGAGTTGATATGCAAAACAGTTACGTCAGATGTGGGGGGCGGGGCACACCGGGCTTGACTGGCAGCCTGCCTCTTGCCGAGGGAGGAGGAGGCGCGAGAATCAGCCTGGTTCAGTGACTGAGACAAACTGGACGTGAGCGGAGCTGGTGCTGTCCACAGTGTGTCGGTGCTGAACCCGGGGTGTAAACCGATTGCTTGCTTGGGCACCTAGAGGCAACGCCCACTGGAACCCTCTGTGGCCGGTGGGACCCCCTTCACCAGCAGGACCCAATTTAACTTGACAAAGGAGTGCGACTCGGACGTGGGAGAGACTCCTATGTTTGCAATCTGGGCGCCCACTCAGGCGTGACTTTGGAGATTTCTGTAGTTTTTCACTCAAAGTATTTTGATTTTTTTTTCCAACCTAGGAAGAGCCGACCTTTTCATCATTATTATTTTTCTTCTTCTTTTTAAAACTGTGACTCATATTTTCACTCCATTTAGGACTCTTTTTGGGGGACTTTTTTTGACTTAAAATAAGGTAAGAATAGAATATTGTTATAAATGATTGCAAGTGGGTGAGAAATACAGATAACCATACGAAAATTTAAAAATAAGTTACGTTTATTTCTAGAATTTGAGACAGGACATTGACAAAAACTGTAAAAAAATTTTAATAATTTCATATGAGATGCTCTTCTAATAATACTGATGACAGTGACTATTAAAGTGTTAGGGAAGTTTAGAGCTGTTTGTTTTTGTGAAGTTAATTTCCTAATACACCTCTATTTCTCAATATAAATATTTTATATGAACATTTCTAGTATGGCTTGGCTTAGCAAAGGTTCAATATCAAGCCCCCAGATATGTGTGTGGACGTCATAAAATCCTCCAAGTTCTTTAACATGGATTTAATTTTAAAACATATTTAAATGCTCTACTATCTGGTTGATAAATAATATGTCCCTTATGCAGAATATGAAGCACAAAGTGCTGAGCTTGTTAACATATTTTGGGGGGGAGACGGGAGGGATAGGAATATTTCTGCCAGGCTGGCTTCATTTACATATGTTGTTGTGCTATGGATGTAAATACAACTCCTGAAACTCAGTCTGTGAGAATTTCACACCCAAGGTCGTGTGAATTTCTAAGTTGGGGGCTGTTTGTTCTGCTATTGACTAGTGGATGTCACCCCTCCCCACCCCCTCAGGTCGGAGGTGAATGTAAATGAGATTTACTGATTTAATAATATAGTATTAACTTACATTATAGTCTTGACTGCCCTGGTGATTGAATGGAGCAGGTAAGCTTGGGTTGAGGAGATGTCTTGCTGTTTCATCAATTTTTAACCTCTTGCATGCTTAACAGAGGACACTTTTCTACTTAAGCGATTTGTAGCTATGTTCCTTTTGTCGTTTTTTTTTTTTTTTTTTCAGTGTGATCTGAATGTGTTTTGAAAGGAGAATTCGGTGTGGATAAGCACCGAGTAAGACAGCTCACAGTGAGCAACTACTAAATGGTGGAAGTTACTTGGTGTCCCCATAGACCTTGCTATTGTTCATGCATGTACCAAATAAGTGAGATTTGTCTTAGACATGGTGTTGTGATTCTCCATTTATCCTATTTGGTGACATTAGATGAAGGAGAAATAATGCCAGCTTTTTTTTTTTTTCTTTTTTAAATTTCAGGGATAGAGTTCAGATTGCAAGTAGATGTGTTGTGTTAACTGGAATAGCTAAGCTGGAATAGCTGCTTCATGCTTAACTGTTTGAACTCACTAAGGGTATGTATGCTGTGCACAACAGCAGGGGGTAGCAAGTTAAGTTCATCTATTCTGGATTTCAAAATGTCCTAGGCATTTGCACTATAGCTACATTAGTGTTACTGGGATGAAGTTTTGGTGCATATGATTTTAAGTCATCCATCTGAGTAGAGATTTTTCATTTTATCTACTTCACAGCTTCTAGGAAAGGGGATTGCTACAAGAAATATATTGCTGCAGATTCTCCTGAGCAAAAGTAAATCCTCTTAAGTTGTTCCCTGTTTCCATCTCAACAAATGTTTTTTTTATGAGGGTTCATGTTAGTCATTTGATCTTGTGTTTGAATATTCATAAGTAATTACAATTTTGAACAAGTAGACACATAAGTCCGCATCATCTGCAGCATACTATTAATAAGACATATGAAATAGCCAGGGAGTTTTGATGAATATGACTTTGTTTTATGTAATGTTTTTCATTACTATTCTATGTAAAGTTTTCTTTTAAAAACTTGTCATAGTGAAATAAGTATTTCACTTTGGAATTTCAAGCAGAATGGTGATTTCTTTCACACTTATTATTCTTGAGACATTCATGCATACCCTAATTCTACAGCTTGCTTGAAAGGCAGTCACACATGAACCTTACATTTATTTTGAATGTTTTTGAGACACCTTTGGATTCTGTTTACAGAAAGTTTTCTGTCCTAATTCGGACATAAACAACCATGAATATCCAGTGTCCTTACAGATGAAGTTACTATATCTCAATATAATATTTAAATACAAGTTAAAATATGTTAGAGGAAATTGCAACATTCTAGGTCACTGATAAGTTAATTCAGTGGGACAAATCAGTGCAACACCTGATTTTATACGTCTTTAGCTTTTATGTCTTAGGTATGAGGTAAGATAATTGGGTTTCCATAGTGTGCCCAAAGTTTGCACTTAAAAGATCTTATTTTAATGGAGAATAAAATACATAGCATAAAGTAATACAATTTCCAGATTTAAAGACACTGAGAAGACAGTTAAGTGTGTTAATTCATTAATTACTCTTCCAGAAAAACAATACAGTGAATTTTTATTTATTCAAGACAATATAGAAACAACATTTAAAACCAAAACATTAGTTTTATTATTAAAATAATGTCATTATAGAAACTATGCAAGTGCAAAACAATTTACTTTAAAGTGATGACCTTTAGCAGGTGTGTAAATTATTGTTTTATCTTAAAATTAAAAATTAAATAATAAGCAACTTGCTAGATGGATTTATTTTATTTTTATACATACATGACAGACTCATGGCTTTTTGGAGATATAACACAAGGATTATGTTCATTAAAAACTTATATGTGCTGTTAGTCCTTCATATTTTACCAAATACTAATGCTAGCACATATGATAATATAAAGCTCAAAAATTTGTTGTGAACTAATAGGCCAGGAACAATACTTTCTATAGTTATCGTCAATTTACCAGCCAGGTGGCTAATTATTCCTTCCAAACAATCTTAATCACCCTCTGACTCAGGGCCACCAATATCCTTTGGGTATAGTTTCCTTAAGGTGAGATAGAGGGTCCCTTGTGGGAAAATGCCAGTGTTCCAATTTAACCAGTATACATAACCATGTAATTGATCCCTTTGTGCTTTAAATCATTGTACTTACCAATTAATGTTGTTATAAGGGTTGGAATAGTGTTTTGATAAACCCAGGTTTCCTGTGAGTCTTACCATGGGTGCTTTGAAAGAGAAAGAACTAAACAATGTCATTGGGGATTACTTTAATGAGAGTCAATGTGTGTGTGTGTGTGTGTGTGTGTGTGTGTGTGTGTATGTGTGTGTGCGTTTGCATGTTTGCTGGACTACAACAAATATTTAAAAAAAAGATAATTTGAAAGATGTGAGTTCAAGACATGCTACTTAATACAGAAGAGATGAAGCTAATGCATGTTAATTAAACATATACTTATGATTGGCAAAATGTGTCTTCTAATATCTGTCATTTTTAAAATTTAGGCTGAGAAAGAGACTTGATACCCTAGAGCATATACAGAGGGAGGAAGTCCCCCTCAGTCACAGTCATAGGGGAGGGGAGTAAGGGGAAAATGGGAGGAAGGGAGGAATGGGAGGATACAAGGGATGGGATAACCATTCAGATATAATATGAATAAATCAATAAAATTAAAAAAAAACAAAATTTAGACTGGTGTACTTGAGGACACGTTAGTTTTAGTAGGGAGGTTTTTCACTGATTTGCCTTTGGACGAAAGTGTTTTTCAGAAGCACTGAAATAGAGTAACAATAGAAAATTAAATATTGCAGAAATAAGAAAAAGAATCAATGTATGTACAGTGAATAAGTTATACACAAAGTCTAAGAAAATAAACATCTGATAAATAATTTGAACGTTATTGCATATAAAGGAAACAGTTATAAAAATAAATAGATGTCTTTATATCTTCTTCTAATAAGTCATGTATTTCTAAAAATTGGTCTGAATATTACAAAATATGAAGCATTTTTACTTCTTATGTAAAATTGTCTCATATATTATTTGGGGAAGAAACCAAGCTTAACTTTGAACTTTCTTTAAAACTAAGTAATTAATATTAGGTGAAAGGAGCTTTTGATTCCACGCTCTGTAAATCTATAAGTAAAGCAGTTGCTTAGTGAGTTTATTTGCATGACAATACAGAGATTATTATTCTACCACATAACTGTTTCATAGCACTGCCAACAATTTTTAAACATAACGCAACAGACTTAGAAATACTCTGTCAGTGAGTTTTATTTCAATGTTCTCATTATAATTGACAATTAAGGGAAATACACTACACAGATGTACGTTCCCTGCTAAGTAGCACCAAAGTAGCAATTAAATCATACACACAGTAGCAATTAAAAAATATCCACAAACCACATTCTTCATAGATGATGAAATGAAAATATTTTACCTTTTCTTTCAGAGCTGGATCATTTCCAACACTTTAGCTATTGTTTTAAAAACCAGAAAGACCTTTTTCAGTCCGTAAAATCCTATATATATATATTTTTATGTACATGAAAGAACTATGCCTCATGTTCTGTGATCACATTCATTAATTATCTGAAATATGTACTCTTATGTCACAAGCCAGAATCAGGTAGGTCCTGAACTATCTCATTGAGGACCAAGGAGATCAGCCCTCTATGTTTCTAAGGCAAAGCCTCAGAGATACTAACAGTAGTTTTATTTGCTGTAGTCCGCCATGGACTACCTGTTGATATTTGAACCTGCATTTTGGGAAGCAGAATTTACTTATCTATCTCTGAAAAGAAACACACACACACACACACACACACACACACACACACACACACACAAAACCATCCAGTTTTTTAATAGACATACTCTTGTCTATCTTTTCTTTTTTTCCTTTTTCTTTCTTTCTTTTTCCCAAGAGAAGTTTCTCTGTGTTAGCCTTGGCTGTCCTGGACTCACTTTGTAGACCAGGCTGGCCTCGAACTCACAGAGATCCACTTGCCTCTGCCTCCCGAGTGCTGGGACTAAAGGCGTGCACCACCGCACTTGGCTTTTCTTAGGTAATTTTTCCTTCCTCTTGTCCTTTAACATTTATGTAATCCTGTGAAGGTTGGTACTATTGTCACTTTACATATAAGACCAAGAAACTCATATCAAACATTTTCATATTTTTTTTCTGATAAAAAGTTAGAGAATTGAAAAAAAAAGTTAAGAAAATTACTGTCTGTAAAAGAAATACCTATAGAAGAGAGAGGTGTTTTAATTCCCCTGTATTATCTGGTAGTGAGCCGTATCAACCTAAATATATATCTACATACATACATACATATATATTTTTTGTTCCTTGCATATGATTACTTTTATGCATAGATATGGGAAATTTTGGAGGGATCAGTAGTTTTACCCTGAGCTAGGATCTGCAAAACAACCAGGTTCCTCAGGCCATGGCACGTGTCTAGCTATCTGCTGTGGTCACTTGTTGAGCTGGTATGTATTTGTCTTCGTTTTACACTCTTTGTTAAAGTGAATACCTCTTATTATTTCCCTAAGATATATATCTTTACATGTTATACTGTATTGGAATTATCATAAAGGTCACTGTTGAATATGCACACCTTTAAGTGCATGGTTCCAAAGGTCTGGCAGAAAATTCCTTCTATACTTAATGTTATTAAGGATGCTGCATTATCTGATCTCATACTTTAAGAAGTTTTAAAGTATTAGTGGTGGCAAATGCTTTTCATCTTGACTCTAACAGAAGAAGAAACTGCAGTGTACAGCAATTAGTTTCTTAAGATTTCATTATTTATTTATTTTTCCTAACTAGGTAATGAAATTCAAGCAGCAAGTTCAGCCCACTTAAACAATCTGTATTTGTAGGCTGTTATTCATTTTTAAACTTTCAGGTCAATAAGTTGCCCTTTTTTTAAAAAAATAGTGTGCCAGACCAAATGAAATAATCAAAACAAATGTTGCAATCTGGAATCACGATTTCAAAAGGTCTTTGGTGTATGCTGGTTAGAATCATACTCCGTTGATCCAGTTCTGTATGAGGTAAAGGTGAGCACTGACCACTAGCTGGGGCTCTTTGTTTTCAGACAGTCAGAGGCTCAGGTGAAGAAAGATACTGTGCTGCTGCCAACTACAGGTTAGCTCCCAGATGAGCCACAGACTTGCATCACACTCCCAAGAGTGGTCTCATTATTCAAGCTTATGCTTGTCTTAACAAATGGATCCCAAAGGAGATTAAAAAAAAAAAAAAAAAAAAAAAAAGGTTGGAAGGTTGTTTTCCAACGTGGAGAAAGTACAAAGTAAAAATGTAATAGGAATGTTTTTCTTTTCTTTCTTTTTTTTTTTTTTTTTGGTGTAATATACAATGTTTCTCTCCTGAAATTGAACCTACTACAAAATATCAATAACCTTGGAAGTTTTACCCCATTGGATCTACCATTCATTTGGATCAATCTTCTGTCTCCTCTGTACAGTCATACCAAGAGCACTTACTTTCTTTCCTTTTATTTTTTAAGATGTGTTTATGCTTTATGTATACAGTACTCTGCTTGCATGTACACCTGCACACCAGAAGAGGGCATTAGATCATATTATAGATAGTTGTGAGCCACCATGTGCTTGCTGGGAGTCGAACTCAGGACCTATGGTAGAGAAGTCAGTGCTCTTAACCTCTGAGCCATCTGTTCAGCTCCCCAAAGCACTTTCAATCCAGAGTAAAATTATTGTCTTTTCATGGATACTTTGAAAATCCATAGCTCTTACCGAGATGGTTACATCAGTAAATTGCTTGCCAGGCAATATAAAGACCAGAGTTCATATCCAAGCGCCTAAGAAAAGTTGAGTATGGCAGTGCATATCTACAATAGCAGCATTGCAGGCTCACTGAAAGACCTAGGATCCAAAAAATAATGTGCAGAGAAATTGAGCACAATGCCTGATATTATCCTGCGGCTTCGGCATACATGTATGTATATGCATGCGCACATATACAATTAGATGCACACATATACAGATATATAAACACATACAATATATCAAGTACCTAAAATGATGGCATATTTATATCACTTAATACTCAGTGGAGTTTGTTCTATTTATTTCTGCTACATTTTGTCCATACAAAAGTATAAAAAATGTGTAAAGTGTTTTATATATGTAAGACTACAAAAATTGTGTTGATAGATTTGGTTTTTAGATTTTTGTTTTTCTTATTTTATAATAATAATAATAATGATAAATAATAATAACAACAACAACTATTATTATTATTATTATTATTATTATTATTATTATTATTATTATTATTATTTTGGTTTTTTGAGACAGGGTTTCTCTGTGTAGTCTTGACTGTCCTAGAACTAGCTCTGTAGACCATGCTGGCCACAAACTCACAGAGATCTGTCTGCCTCTGCCTCCCAAGTGCTGGGCATTTTCTTTTTCTTTTCTTTAATTGCTAACTGAATATAGCACAAAACATGTTTCATTAACAATGTATTCTTTGCCATGTAAATTGGAATACATATTAAATTACAGATAATATAAACATGAAGCAGAAGGCAAATGACACCTTATGTTTGTTAGTTAAGAAAGGCAGAATAAATGTATTTCATATTTACTCTGAAAAATTTACATGCCAAAAGATGTCATTTAAAGTATATCAGATATATGATATTTTCTTTATTATTAAGTTTTAGATTTGCAAATAATTTGACTATTGCTTTTGCAAAAAGGTATGTTAAAATAACATTGCACTTACACATTTTGAAATTTACTTACAATGTAAGGAATTTTACCTTGATTCAAGGTAACAGAGATTAGCTAGTATATAATTCAATTTTAAATGTTTACATAAATGATAATTTTTAAAAGACATCATATTCATTACAGTGTAACTAACTCAATGAACATATTACACACCAACTACTTGGCAGGCACTTTCTTAGGTGCTATTACTGAGTATGAATGACAGAGGCAGAGGACTTGGTCTGATGACTCTTTGAAAGACAGGCTATGCCGGGAATGGCATGCCTTTAATCCCAGCACTCGAGAGGCAGAGGCAGGTGGATTGCTGTGAGTTCTAGACCAGCCTGGTCTACAAAGTGAGTCTAGGACAGCCAAGGCTACACAGAGAAACCCTGTCTCGAAAAACCAAACACTAATAAACAAATGAAGGACAGGCTATAAGAGGGAGGGAGGGTAGGAATGGAAAAGTAAGGGCAAAGGGAAAACAATGTGAATGTAAATGCCAAGTATAATTCTACCACGTGCATAATTGCTATGATAAAACTCAAACAAGGGACAGATTGCTAAAAGAAAAGGGTACAACCTATATGAGGAGTTATCTTATATATAATTTAGTATCATTTCCAGGTATCCATTAAATAACTCCTGTTCAAAGTTAACAACACTCTGATTGATTGATTGATTGATTGATTCATTGATTGATTGATTGATTGATAGAGATGGAATTCAGGTACCATATGTGCTAATCATGTGCCTCTCACTGATTTATTCCCTTAGCACCTATGTTTTATATTTTTCTAAAATATATTACTTTATTTAATAAAGTTTGATACCAAGGGAAATAACATTAATATACTTTAAAGACTTGAGATTTTAATTATTAGGAAATCAAATTTTCATTTTAAATTAATAGTAAATTAAGTTTAAGCTAGGAGAATGTTGTATGCTGGAAACCTTTTTATAGAAAAGAACATTACAATCAGAAATCTTGATTTATATGGTACCATAAAGTCTTTTTAGAATCAACATCATTTTTAAAAATAGTACACACTGTTAAGTGTTATATTATTGAAAAATTTGTGAAGGCTCATGGCAAATTATTCTTTTTATTTGGTAACCTGGACCAGCTGCTTGTTCTTCAATGATAGGTCCTGATGGGAGGTTCCAGGGATGAGAAAGAAAGAGAAGATAAGCTGGGGTCAGGAGGTCTTATATAATACTTTACTTATGCCAAGAAAGTTTATTTATTTATTTATTTATTTTAAAGATTTATTTATTATTATGTATACAGTGTTGCCTGCTTGTACACCTGCAGGCCAGAAGAGGGCATCAGGTTACATTATAGATGGTGGTGAGCCACCATGTGGTTGCTGGGAATTGAACTCAGGACCTTTGGAAGAGCAGGCGGTGCTCTTAACCACTGAGCCATCTCTCCAGCCCCCAAGAAAGTTTATTAAGCACACCTTCTATATGCTGTATCGGGGTGAAAATGGCCAAAGTCAGTAATAGGAATTTGTGAGATGGATAATGTTGGCTATCACATGAGTACACACACACACACACACACACACACACACACACACACATAGATATGTATATATCTATAAATTATCTATCATCTGTCTGTGTCTGTCTGTCTATCTATCTATCTATCTTCATCATCATCATCATCATCATCATCATCATCATCTATATGTATATATTTAGTAAAGCCTACCTCTGGTTGTGTCAGAGTCCATTTATATAGAATATTAACTAATGTGATAATGGCATTGTCCATGGGCTAGGGGGTCAAATGAAGTAAGAAGGCCCTGTCTCTGTCATCTTAGTAGTGTCTGTGGTGTGATCTGTCATGTTCTTGCATCCATTTCCTTTCCTGTGTACTGAATCCTCAGAAACTGTTAGCCAACATGAAAATCTCCTTCTTTGTGTCGTATATTTATCATGATGATTGGAAACCTCACTAATCCAAAACCCTGATACTAGAGAAGTGGTGTCATGCATGGCTGTGACTAAATCTGACCCTGTGGATCCTAGGCTTTTGTTCAAGATACAGTGCTTACTGGGGATTCTGGGGAGGAGTTTAGAGGACTAAGACTTCGAAAGAAATAATGACAATAAAGTTGTGCTCATGGCACTTTTGGAAGGAATAAGGACTTATTGAGACTTATATTCTTAAAAGGAATATGTCTCCATTTTATTCATGTCCACAGACTTTGTTTCAGTGTGATTTTAAGGTAACAGACTAGTTAATATGGCAGACCAGATGCATATTACCCAGGCTTTCACTTAGGATTTTCTGGATGCTTTCAGATTGCTCCACAGTGGAAATCAGGGCCAGAAGTCAGGGAAGACTTGATGTATATACCTTTACAAAATGCACAGTTTTTTTTTTTCTGTTCCTTGGCAAGTTGGAAGAGTCTGTGTAAAGTTGGGGAAGAGGAAAGCATGGTTTCTAAGGGAAATATAAGAGATCAAGTTCTTTGCACTGGTGCAGTAGATAAGAGTACTTTGAGCATGTCTTAGAAACTGGCTAGGCATCATCCTTTGCATGATCAAGGATGTGAAAGAATAAGTCCTTTGAAACTTTCTTGAGAGTGTTTCCTGCACATGAGCCTACCTGGATGAATGCTTCCCCGGGATTCACGTGCAGTTCTCAGGCTCTTAGGCTCTTAGAAAGGAAACCCACATCTGCAGGTGGAGCTGGTCCAGAAGTCAGGCTATGTAAACTGCAAGAAGCAAAGCCACGGGGCCAGAGCTGCCCAGACCATTTGGAGCTTACATCACAATAGAATGCGTCCCTGATGTTTGCCATGGAGATACAAAATTTGGTATTTTCCCCTGCTGGATGTAAACCTTGGTTTGGTCCAGTTATCCCTGGTCATCCTCTTAAGTCTCTCGTTTGTAAGGGATGTTTACTCTGTTCCGCTGTAACTTATAAATATGGACAGTTTCCCCTGTCTCAGAAGAGCCTTTGGACTTCTATCTTGGAACAATATTGAAACTCTTAAAACTCTTATGGGGATTACTGTATTCATACTGCAATATGAAATGACCATTATTAGCCTTTGTGGGGAGCAGTGGAAGAAAGAACAAATATTTAGGATTTAAATTTCACTTAGATTTAAATGAAATGCTACCCACAGGCTCACTCGTTGACTGTTTCCTTTTTGGTGGTGTTATTTCAAAGGGGTTGGAAATGTCCCAAAGTGGAACCTAGCTACAGCATGTAGGTGACTGGGACTATCCACGGGATGGTATTTTTTCCTTATTCTCTCTCTCAGTTGTGTCTACACTCTGGCCCAATGAAGTAAGTAGTTGCAGCTGTCTGCTTCCCACAGCCACGATATTCGGACGCACCCTGAGGTAGGAACGAATGGAACAGGGCTCTGTGGACTGCAATTGAAACACCGAGGCCAAAGAAGTCCTTCCTCTCATGCCTGGCTTTTCTCCGATATTCCGTCCCAGTCCCAGTGACATTCTATAGCTTTAAGTTAACATCTGAAAATATTTTTCTTTTGTTCTTCCTGAATTGCATGGTGAACTTCTTCAGAATTTTACATTTTAATGGAAAAGGTACATATTCTAAAACTGATGTTCCTTCAACTCCAATGTTTATTTCAAATGACCTAGTGTTCCAGACAGACTGGCATTATGAGACAGACAGAGATGCCCAGAATGCTTGGGATTTGTGCACAGGCCTGAGAACCAGTGTTTATGTTAAAGTCACTGTGCAATCCTGTTCCTGGAAAGCAGTACACCATGGAACCATGTAAAAACAATAGGAAATAATGTTAAAATTTAAAAATTTATAACTTTACAAAATAAACATCACAATTAAATGCACATTTTTTTCTAATCCTTGGCAAGGTACCAAGAGTTAGTGCCTCTGCAAAATGCAAAGCTTGAGAGAACTACCACAAATTGTGCCTAAGTTTTGCCTGAATTATTTCCTTTGGTGAGCGTTCTCCTAATACTATAATTCCTTAAGCTTAAAACCGCTAATGATAAAGAGAAAACAAAATTCTCGAAACTTTTTTTTAAACTTTAAGTATATGATTTTACATTTCACAAAAACAGTTGGTAATAAACACTTTCTGAAACCATTAATTTTCTTTTGACAAGTGCCCTGTTTCTTTGTTTCCTGAGGCTGGAAGAAGGTGAAAGGCTCATTGTCTGCACATGAATAGCACAAAGCAGCTGATGAAATCTGGAGACAGCTGTGTGCCAGCTGTGAGAACTGCTCTCAGGGGCTAACACTCTCCTGGCCGTCCGTTAATTATATATGTTTTGTTGAATGACTGCCTCTAAATCAGCAGAAAGAACTGAGAAAGTTATTAAGGGTATTTTGTTACGAGCTTTATGTTTCCACTGTGTTTTTCTTCAAAATAGTCTTCAGATATAGGAAAAAGGATGCTTTCAAATGCAAAATAATCCTTATGGGTTTAGGAAACCCACCACCATTTAAACGCCCTCAGGAGTTTTAGCATTTCTTTTGGACTAGCTGTACCCTGTTTGCTGTCACCTGTGCAAAGGCTTCAGGTACTTAAAATATTCCAAACTCTGTGCGATACTAGCCATTTATTGTCCTATATTATAGCTCTTCCCACAGGATCATTGTTTTAAAAATGCCTAAATTCAGCTGGCTGTGGTGGGGCAGAGGCAGATAGATTGCTGTGAGTTAGAGGCCAGGCTGGTCTACAAAGCGAGTCCAGGACAGCCAAGGCTACACAGAGAAACCCTGTCTCCAAAAACCAAAAAAAAAAAAAAAAAAAAAAAAAAAAA
>OU015751.1:108997596-109021289 GCA_907169655.1 Acomys percivali
AAAAAAAAAAAAAAAAAAAAAAAAAAAAAAAAAAAAAGCCTAAATTCAAGAGAATTAGAAGAAATATCAACAGATTAAATTTGTGATGGCCAGAAGAAGATTGAAGGCTTGCTTCTCAAATTGTGTTACTTAGCTCAAATAGTTTGAAGATAAATATTAATTACTGTTTGACATAAAGCTAACCATATAAACCCTTGGAGAGTGTTAAACATATCCGATTCATTCAATACCCACAAACTTC
This sequence comes from Acomys percivali, assembly GCA_907169655.1. Lineage (NCBI taxonomy): Eukaryota > Metazoa > Chordata > Mammalia > Rodentia > Muridae > Acomys > Acomys percivali. The sequence goes on from OU015751.1 coordinate 108,997,838, forward strand.
AAGGTAGCAAATATCTCAGGTTCTGCTTTATTGAGAATTTACTTCATGTTTTAAAAAAGTCTCTTCTGAAATATAAAACATTTTCAACTTAACGATGTTTTTTAATTTTAAAATTTATTTCTATCGGAAACGAATACTTTCTCAGAGTTCAGTTGAAAACGTACCGTGCCGCCCCGTTAGCTACAATATAGCATGATTCATGGAAAAGAAATGGAGCATATACATACGCAATCATTTCTTTTGTTTGTTCTAGAAAGGGTCTAACTATGTTGCACAGACTGTCCTGTGCTTCATAACCCTCCTTCTGCAGACTCCTCATTACTGAGGTTACAGGAGTGTGTCACAGAATACTTCCTAGTTCTACTTTATTTATATAATTTCACTGTGATGGTATCATTAACTGCTTATTTAGCACCTTATTAATTTTATTTTGGCATGTTACTTTTAAACTAAATTAATGTTGTCTATATGACACCAACATGTGTCATATAGTGAGTTACTGGGTTAATATCCCGTGGTCAGTTTTAAGTGCTGAGAAAAGTTTCTCGCTGCACTATTCCTGTGACTACCTCACACATGCAGCCTTGAAGTTAGAGCGTTATTTGACCACAGTGTCTGGTTGCGATTTCACTGATATAAAAAAACAAACTTCTGGACTTTTACCTATGTCTGCTTATTAGTAAATATGGTATTTTGGTAATTTTCTTAGAAGTTGAAACACATTTTTTTGTATGTTTCTTGAGCATTTCTTGGTCAATTCAAGAGAAACAGAGCTGGATGTACAGACTACGTGAAAGTGAACTATGAAATCGTCACGGTGTGCGTCAGCCATCCATACTACATGAAATACATGAGAACCGTAGACTACCTCACCAAGATCTAGGAAATTTAGGAGACACAGGTGGAGCCCAGGACACCAGGAAAGGGTAAGGGCCATAACTGCCACAGACAGGAAGTACATAGGAACACGACGGCTCTAAAGGCTTCAGGGCCTTTTGTGTTTGTATATCCAGGACTCTAAAATTTCAGCTTGAAATTGCACATGTAAGAGGAATTTTCTCTTTTAGCATATAACACTTTTATTAAAAATATTACCTTGTTCAGTCTGTGTTTATAGAAAGCACTTGGGTTTCTCAAGGACACAGGCATTTCTTGAAAGTAACATATGTGTGTGTGTGTGTGTGTGTGTGTGTGTGTGTGTGTGTGTGTGTATACACGTATATAATGAGTCTAAATAAAATATATTATTCTGATGTGTTTCTGACTATCAAATATTGTTTGATTACAAAGTACCAAAGTATTAGCCAAAAACCAAGGATCTTTGTTGCTCTTTTAAGTGTCTTTTTTCAAAAAAATCTTCCACAATTTTCTTATTGGCATGTGAGTGTGTCTGTGCCTTGGGTCTATGTGAGAGTATGATCCATAGCCAGTATGTGATCAGAGTGGATCATTATTTCTGTATGATATTTCTTAGTTAATTAATTGTTAAAATATAATTTTGAGATTATAGTGTAATTACATCAGTTTCTTCCTCCCTTTCCCTCCCTCCCCCTCCTTCCAATCTCTTTTATGTACTCAGGCCTGCTTTCTTTCAAATTTGTGGCCCTTTTTCTTTTAATTTTTATTGTTGTTGTTGTTGTTGTTGTTGTTGTGTGTCTGTTCCTATTAGTACAACCAGCTAGGTCTGTATAAAGTTTCTTTTTTGTATATAGTTTCAGGGCTGATCATTCAGTATTGACTAACCAATTGGTATGCTCTTCCCTGAAATAAATACAAGTATTGCATCTAAGGCTCAGGAGTCCTTACAGACAAGGCAGTGCAAAGATTGTAAGAGCCAGAGGTGAAGGAAGTTTGCTCTGAGATTATGTCTCCTAGAGAAGTCACACCACTTTCTACCTCTTTTAAAGAAAACATCTGTTTAGCTCTACCTACATGTGTGTGCCTGGTGCCAGTGGGAGTCACTAGGGAGTGTTATAGACCTGGCATCGCACGTGTTTGTGAGCTGTCATGTAGATTTTGGGAATACACATGGGTCCTCTGCAAGAGCAGGAAGCACTCTTAACCATTCAGTTGTCTCTCCAGTCCTACATTTCCGTTTCTTAAACACTTTTCAATTCTTTGCTTTGCTTCTTTTTTAAAATGAAACACTAAATTATTGTGAACCCTACTGAATCTGTGCAACTTTATTATGCAAGTCTTATTACTAAATGGATAAAATATTGGCACTTCTACTTTTGGCATACTGCAAATATTTTATCTTAAAGACATATATTAAAGAGAACATGATATTAATTAGTCTTTTACATTAAGACCAGAAGGTAGCATCTCTACAAATTTAAAAATTCATCTTGTTTATGTAGACATGCATGTGCACATACGTAGATTGACTTAGTGTACAATATAGATGACACAAATGTGGAGAAAAATTGACTGAATCTACATCGAATTCAACTTTCACAATTTCTTCTTATCATATAACTCATTAATGAGATAAGTATTCATTTTACTTCATGTGGGATTAGCGTTAACAATATATGGATCTCTCTTTAATTTCTACACACTTTCAGATTTATGGGAAATTCTAGGCAGATATGTTTTCATAATTACTTTAATGCTGCAGCTTTATATGAGGATGGATGATGAATGGTACAAATGAGAGTTTCTACTTCTGACTTTGCACTATTTTTCATCCAATAACCTCAGGCAAAGGAACTTTAAATGTTGTTTTGTTCATTTACTGGCTTGTTCTATGCACATATATTTTTAAGTGGCCTACTAAATATGGTATTTTCCTGCACTTTATAATATGCAATCATCACAGCACTTTAAATTCATTTCAGATGCAATAAGCTGCATTCCTTTCTAAAATGGTTTGACAGATTATTTCTTTGTGAAATGCAAGTTAATAGTGCCTGACTCAGGTACAGTCATAAATCACTTAGATTTGGAGAAGTTTCGTATATTGTTGTTGTGAGTGGGACTGTAAAACAATTTTACATGTTAAAACAAACACAAACATAGCTTGTGGAATTGTGAACCATATAAATGATCACTCATTTTTGTCAATAGACATTAACTCAACCGTGCTTAGCATGAGATGTGTAACAGTCTAGTCTTATGACATGCTATAGTGGACAAAAACCCTCCAAAACTGTCAAGTCAGTTGGAATTTGCATACTTGCTATGAAGATAAGTATGCTTATATATATATATATATATATCCTTGAAAATACACAGGAATCCTGAAATTGTGTGTTTTTAGGTTGTGATCACTGAATCTTAAAACAGGACACAGAAGAACTATAGTGCAACAATAATTATCATGCTAAAACATAAAATATTAATCGTTTCTGTTTATTTTTAAGTGTTTTCTGAAACTAAAGTGAAATACTATATGAGCATTTTTCAATTTTAGTTATCAGGTTTCTTTAAAAATTTCCTAGAAATTTTCTAGATTCAAAGTAACTCATCAGGTATGGCAATTCCTCCAGAGGATCTTTTATTGTATAGGATACAATACAATAGCTATTCTGGATTTTTGTTTTTCCATAAAAAAAGTAACTCATCGGATTTCATCTCAGATAACAAAATGATGCTAATGGACCAGGTAAACCAACTAGAAACATGCTTTTCGTTAGCCTATGTAGTTTATATACTTTACACATTTGTTTTATAAGTGCAGATTGATGAGAAATAGTTGGATGAAGACAGCAATACAATTGTCATTTTTATTAAACTATACAGGAGGCTCATTTCAAGAGAGGGTAAAGAGAGAACTCCAACTTAGATGGTAAAAAATGTAAATCTAGTTTGGATTTATCACTGGGTCTTCTATTTTCATATGCATTGGTACAAATGGGTAACTTTGCACTGTCAAGCTATCTTACAGCCTTTCGTATTGGACATGCTAAGAAAACTTAATCATTAGCTGAAAAACACTAAAAATAAAAATAGATTTAAAAATTATTCAATGAAATAGATCACAATGATACCTGCATCCTTTCTCAACTCTTCTCGTCTGTGCTGATTACTCACTCTCACAGACATTCACTCTCTTTTCTAATGGAAAGCAAGTATGATAGGTGTACACTGTACAAAATTCTCAAATAATTAATAAAAATGCTCTGCTGGGGGAAATAAAGACAATACTTTTTCATACAATATATTGTGATTACTGTTTCCTTTGCCCTGCTCCTCTCAGATCCTCCCCCACCTTCCCAGCCACATAAAGCAACACTCAGTCTTGTTCTTGTTTGTTAAGCTGGCAGTTAAAAAACAATAAATATAAAGACAAGCAAAAAAAAAAAAAAAGCATGAATAGGACAAAACCTACAAATGAATAGAAACAAATAGACCCAAAGAAAAAGCACAAGAAATACATATAGACATAGATCCCACACATTGACATAAACAGAAATCCCCTAAAAGAACACAATTGGAAACCATAATATATAAGTAAAAAAAAAATTGTAGGGTAAAAGAAGATTAAAATGCCAGACAGAGAATTATGAGACAAAACATTAACATTCCAAAAATATTCTCAAGTTCTTTTGTCTTGGCCATTTACTGCTGAGCACAGGGCCTGGCCTTAAGGAGTAGTTTGTATATCCAGTGAAATTTCTTTGGAAAAACATCTACCTTTTCATTTGTGAGTGGTTATTAATTATAAACAGCTTGTGGGTTAGGGATGTGGGCTTGTTTCTTTTCCATCCTCAGCCTTTCAGTGCTGGGCCTCATCAGGTCCAGACATGTGCAGGCCCTGTGGATGCTGCTGCACTCTCTATGAGTTCATATGTGAGTTGGTCCTGCTGTGCTTAGATGGTATTGTGTCTTGGTGTCCTCCACCACATCTGGCTTTTACAATTTTTCCTCCCCCTTTTCTTCAGTGTTTTCTGAATCCTGAGGGGGAGGGAACTGATGGACACATAGCATTAAGAAATGAGTAGTCGTTTAAGGGTTAAGATATTTTTAGGTCTAGATAAATGGTTTTAAGTTGATAATGACAAGATGTGATGGGGATTGGTTTACATTCAGAATTTTAGATGCACCAAGATAGGAAAGATGTTTTCTTTAAGGCTGTCAAATACAAATAGCCAAAATACCACAAATGTAACATTTATAGAATTCCTGATTGTGTCATGGTTCTTCTTGCTATAGGTAATCTATTGTATATATGTGTAATAATATAAATGTATATGTAAAAAATAAAAAAAATGTTTAATTAAAAAAAAAAAAAGAAATGAGTAGTAGTCCAAGGTCTTTCTCTCTCTCCATATTGTCCAGTTGTGTGTTTCTGTATTTATTTCTAGGAGCTGCAGGAGCATGCAGCTCTGATGATAAGTGAGGAGGACATTGATTTATGTAATTAGGAGTCATATTGCTACATTTCTGTAGCAGAATAGCGTTATTTGGTTTTCTCCTAGGTTCTTGGGCTATCCGTTCTCAGGTTCTACGCCTCTTGAGAAGTGTCAGAAATGGATTCTGTCTTATGGAGTGGGTCTGAAATCCTATCACATATCGTTGATTAATCCTATAAACTGTGTGTCACAATTGTACTAGCACTTCTTGAAGGCAGGTCATCACAGTAGATGAAAGGATTACCAGGCGGGTGGATGTTACCTTCCAGTAACATGAACACTAGTTAAAAATGGTGAAAGCTCTAGGCAGGCACCAGTTGAACTTCTCCATGTTCAATGTGTTGTGTGGGTGATGCCTTCAGCAAAAGAGCCTCACCATCATTTTTGTGGAGAGCAACCAATGGCCTTGAAAATGACTTGGGTTGTTTGGTCGTTCCCAAGAAGGTGTTTAATGACTTGACTATTTGTAACTCTTGGAACTAGAGGCTTCATCATTTGGTAATAGGGGATGTACCATAGATGGCCCATCTTCCCTATTATTTAGCAATTCTTTAATGTATGCATTGCATACATAATGTAACTTTAATGTATGCATATATCTTTGCAAACTTCTACTCTGATTTTCATACAACCCTGCAAATTTGGTTTTAGCTGTCCCTCCATGTGCTCCCTCTCTACCAACCTTCCCATCCCTTTCTTTTGATCTCCCCACTCCATCTCCACCTCCTACATATAACTACCGATTCTATTTTCCCTCCATAAGTGATTCAAACCTCCACTGTTTTCTCTTACTCTATATCTAACGTCCGCGGTTATATAAATTATAGTTTGTTTATCTACAGTTTAACAGCACACATCCCTATACAAGTGATACACAGCATATTTGTCATTTTTTTGGGTCTGGACACCTCACTCAAGATTATGTTTTTCTATCTCCATTCATTTACCTTTGAATTTCATGATTTTTTTTTAACAGCTGGGTAAATTTTCATTGTTTAAGTGTACAACTTTTCTTTATTCATTTATTTATTTATGGGAATTTGTTCCTAATTTCTGGCCAATATGAATAGAGAAGCAATGAACATAGTTGAACAACTGGTTCTGTAGTAGGATCCAGAGCCTTTTGTTTGTATATACCTGCGCGGTATACCTGGATTTTAAGGTAGCTCTCTTATTAGCCTCCTTCAGAAAAGAGCTCCTGATTTCTACAGTGGCTGTAAGAGTTTTCATTCCTACCAGCAGTGGAAGAGATTGCCCCTATCCACACATGTTTGCTAGATGAGTTGTATTTGTTTCATTGATATTGATTATTCTGGCTGGTGTAAGACGAAATCTCAAAGTAGTTTTGATTTGCATTTCCTTGAGGACAAGGATGTTGAACATTTCTTTAACATGCTTCTCAGCCATTTGTAATCCCAATATAGAGAATAAATGGGTACTCTATTGTTTTTGTCTGCAAGTATGCCTGCATGCCAGAAGAGGGCACCAGATCTCTTTATAGATAGTTGTGAGCCATCATGTGGATGCTGGGAATTGAACCCAGGACTTTTGGAAAAGCAGGAAGTGCTCTTAACCTCTGAGCCATCTCTCCAGTCTTAATTGTTTGATTTGTTTTTCATGTTGAGCTTTTGATTTGCTTATATGTTTTAGATATTAGCTCTGAATCAGAGGTGTAATTTTTTCCATCTGTAGCCTGCTACATTGTCAAAAGTATGGTGTCCTTTGCCATACAAAAGCATTTCTATTTAATGAGGTCCCATTATTAATTGTTGATCTTAGTGATGCACTATCCCTGTTCTGTTAAGAAAGTATTTTCCTGTGCCAATGAGCTCAAGTCCATTCCTTACTTTCTCTTCTATCAGGTTATGTGAATCTGGGCTTACGTTGAGGTCATTGATCTGTTTGGAGTTTTTGCTGAGTGTTTAGGATGGATCTATGTGCATTCTTTGACGTGCAACCATTCAGTTTGACCAGCATCATTAGTTGATGAGACTGTCTTTTTTTCCAGGTTGTATTTCTTGCTTCTTTATAAAAAATTAGGTGCCCATATGTGTGTGTATTTCTATCTGGGACTTTCATTAGAATCTATTGATCAATGTGTCTGTTTTTATGCCAATACCATGGTGTGTTTACTAATTTAGTTCTGTAGTACAGTTTGAGATCAGAGGTGTGATACCTCCTGCAATTCATTTATTATTCACGATTTAAAAAAAGACTTTCCAGCTGGGCAGTGGTGGTGCATGCTTTTAATCCCAGCACTCGGGAGGCAGAGGCAAGCAGATCACTGTGAGTTTGAGGCCTGCCTAGTCTACAAAGTGAGTCCAGGACAGCCAAGGCTACACAGAGAAACCCTGTCTCGAAGAATGAAAAAACAAAAACTTTCTTTCTTTCTTTTTCCTGTGTGTATATTTCCATAGGAAGCTGAAAATTATGCTTTTGAATTCTGTGAAAAATTGTGCAATAATTTTGATGGGGATTGCATTGAATCTGCAGATTGATTCTTGTAGGATGGCTATTTCTTTTAACTATAGTAATTCCAACAATCTGTGTGAATGGTGTATCTTTCCATCTTTTGATATCTTCCTCAGTTTCTTTACTTAATGTCCTAAATGTCTTATTATATAGTTCTTTCATTCACTTGGGTAGAGTAAGCCTAAGATATATATTTGTTTAATATTAGGGAAAGGTATCATTTCCCTGATTTCTTTTTTAGTCTGTGTCATTTATTGATAGGATTGCTACTGTGTTTTTTCCTCTGTGTGTGCATAAATTAATTTTATATCTTGTGGAATTATTTTATGATCAGTTATATATACTCTCAAGGCATCTTTAAATAAAGATAGTTTGATTTCTTCCTGTCCAACTTGTAGTCTCTTGATCTCTTTCAGCTGTTTTATTGCTCTATCTAAGACTTCAAGTTACACACACACACAGACACACAGACACACACACACACACACACACACACTTTTTTTTCAAGACACCGTTTTTCTTGGCTGTCCTGGACTGATTTTGTAGACCAGCTGGCCACAAATTAACAGAGCTCTGCTTGCTTCTTCCTACCCCAGTGCTGGAATTACAGCCATGCACCACCTTTATATCTATATTTAATAGATATGGAGAAATTGGATATCTTTGGCTGGTTCCTGCTTTTAGTGGAAATGCTTTTCATTTCTCTCCATTTAGGTTGATGTTGGCTGTGGTCTTGATATGAGTTGCCTCTAATTTATTTAGGTATGTTGCTGGACTCTCTAGTCTTACCAGGACTTTTATAACGAAGGAGCATGGATTTTGTCAAAGTCCATTTCTGGATCTAATGAGATGGTCATAGGAATTTTGTCTTTTATTCTGCTTATATAGTGGGTTACATTTGTTGATATATGTATGTTGGATGATCACTGTGTTTCTGGGGTGAAGGATACTTGCTCATGAGGATGATTCTTTTTCATGTGTTCCTGAATTCAGTTTACAAGTATTTTATTGAGAATTTTGCATCTATGTTCATAAAAAAAATTGAATCTGTAGTATGTTTTTTTTTTTTGTTGAATCTTTACATGTTTTAGTTGTCATGGTAACTGTGTCCTCATTAATAAATTCCACAGTATTCCTTCTGTCTTTATTTTGTGGAGTAATTTTAGGAGTATTGGCATTAACTATTCTTTGAAAGTCTGGTAGAAGTCGACACTAAAATCATCTTATCCTAGACTATTTTTGTTGTTGTTGTGTGACTGCTAATCACCATTGCTATTTCATTTGAGTGTTATAGGTCTGTTTAAATTACTAATCTAATCTTGATTTAACCTTGGCAGATGGTATGCATTCAGAAAATTATTTGTTTCTTTTTTATTTTAAAATTAGGTGGAAAATAGATTCTTTAAAAGTGTACCTTTAAGATTCTCTGGATTTCCTTAGTATCTTTTGTTACTTCCTGGTTTTTGTATCTGAATTTTTTTATTTGAATCTTTTTTTAAAAATTTGGATCTTTTACCTCTTAATTTGGTAAAGAATTTCAATCTTATTGAAATCCTCAATAAACTAACTGCACTAGTTATTTTGTTTATTTGTTTCAGCTTCATTCATTTCAGCCCTGAGTTTGAGTATTTCTTGTCATCTGCTCTTCTGGGTTTTAGTTCCCCTTTTTGATATGAAGCTTTCAAGTGTGCCATTGTTACTTATATGAGATCGCTCCAATTCTTTTCATTAATTATGTTATTTATTTATTTTATATCCTGATCACAGCTTCCATTCTCTCCTCTCCTTCAAGTCCTTCCCTCTTTTCCTCCTTACCACCATCCATCCTTCTTTCTCCTCAGAAAAGAGGAGTCCTTACATGGATATCAACCAGCCTTGGCATATCAAGTTTCAGTAAGATCAGATGCATCTTCTTGTACTGAGGTTAGACAAGGCAGCACAATTAGGGGAAAGGCAGGCAATGTAGTAAAAAACAGTCCCTGCTCCTGTTTTAGGAGTCCTACATGAAGACTCAGCTACCTAACTGTTACATATGTGCAAAGGACCTAGGGCCCATGCCTGTTCTCTGGTTGGCAGTTCAGTCTCAGTGAGCCCATATGATTCCGGGTTAGTTGATTCTGTAGATTTCTCATGATGTCATTGACCCCTCTGGCTCCTTCAATCCTTCCTCCTCCTCTTCCGCAGGATTCTCCAAGCTCTTAATGCTTGGCTGTGTGTCTCTTCCTCTGTTTCCATCAGTTGCTGGATGAAGTCTCTCTGATGACAGTTATGCTAGGCTCCTGTCTAACAGTGCCTGGGGTGGGTTCCCTCTTATGACATGAGTCATTATTTTTTTGTTTATATTTCCACGTAGTACTATGAATTTTCCTTTTATAATCACCTCCATTTTGTCCCTTAAGTTTGAAATGTCCTTTCATTTTCGTTAAATTCTGGAAAGTTTTAAATTTCTGTCTTGACTCCCTTTCGTTTAGTGTGTGTGTTGGTGAGTTTTAATGAGTTTACTCTTTCTGTTGTTTATGATATGCAGATTTAATCCATGGTGGTCAGATAGGATTCAAGGTGTCATTTTAATTTTCTTTTAATCTATTAAATCTTGTTTGTTTCTGAATGTGTGCTCAACTTTGGAGAACATTTCATGAGCTGTTGAAAAGAAGGTATGTTCTTCCATATTTAGGTGAAATGTTACATAAATATCTGTTAAATCTGTTTGTTTGATGATGTCAATCAACTCTAGCATTTCTCTGTTTGCCTCTGAGGTTCCTGTTCCAGTTTCCAAATTTTTCATTTCCATTTCTGACAGTTTTGGTTTTCTTTACTGATTCTATTTCCACTTTGATGTGTCAAGCAATTTTCTTCATTTTATTCCACTTTTTGTTTTTCTAGATATCATAAATGGATTTATTCATACCCTCTTTAGGGACCTTGAGCATATTCATAATACCTATTTTAAATTCCCTTTCTTACGCTTCACCTATATAGAATTTCTCAGGACATATTGTTGTAGGGTTGCTGGTCTCTATGGAACACATACCGTTCTGGCTGATATTGTCTGTGTATTATGATAGTGTCTAGACATCTGGGTTTGGAATGATTGTAATTGTGTGTTTTTACTCATTTTAAATGACTTATTTATATTTTTAATTTTATATGCATTGGTGTTTTGCTTACACATATGTCCGTATAAGGATGTGTAATCCCCTGAAACTAGTTATAGATAGTTGTAAGCTGTCATGTGGGTGCTGGTAATTGAACTCAGGTTCCCTCGAAGAGCAGCCAGTGCTCTTAAACACTGAGCCATCTCTCTAGTCTGTAATTCTATGTTTTGATATCTGGTCTTGTCTTTGTTAGGTAGATGTTTTGTTCATTGATTACTGTTGTCCTTACTGGATTTTTGGAGCATGATGTTTTATGGGTTTCCTTCTAAGAAATGCTTCTGGCTTCCTGCCAGGTATGACCCCTGGAGTCCCAGGTAGGATGAGTTTCTAGGTATTGGGAGCTACATGCCAGAACGGGGCTTGCACCGAGTGAGGGGAGCCACAGTATTCTTGATGTTTCCAATCCCGTAATGGAGAATGTATCTCATCCAGAGCCAACAAGGATGCTTAAAATCTTAACTCAAATTTGATTCATCATAATCATGTGCTCAGCACTCAAGGGCTTGTATATATCATAACCACTCTGACATGTTTGATTGAGAAGAATATAATATAGCTTAAATAGTAACAGAAAAAAATTTCTATTTGCAGTAGCTTTGTGAGTGGAAAGTTCAAATTAAATCCTCTTAGTGCATTCAAATGCAAATATTAAAGTCAATCCAACTGAGTTACATTGATAATAGGACACACAACACAATTGGAAATTCTTACCAAATAATTAAGTTATAGTTACATAAATCACTGGTGTGTGGACTTGAATTTTGATCCCTCTCTGCATGCCTTAAAGTTCATTAACTTCGGACCACATTAGAATACACTTTGTTTATCGTCCACAGACCAGTGGCTAGGCAAATCTGTCTTACTGACCCAATAGAGACTTTGCTTGCAATTACCTAACTACAACTGAAGCTTTAAAATCTGCTGCTTTTGTTTCAGACATAATTATGTATTTTTTCAAATTGTGTCATTACCCTAGGAAGATCATTCTTTTACACTTTCCTAGGAAGTAATTTTGATGATTAAAGATAAAACACCATGAGAAAAGTAGTGTTGTGGTTCAGTTTTGAAATCTTGACAAAACACAAAGAGCTGTAGACAAAAGTTCTTTAGCTTAGAAATACTGTAGGTGCAAAAGCGTGTGTGTGTGTGTGTGTGTGTGTGTGTGTGTGTGTGTGTACTTTTATGTAATTGTGTGCATTTGATATGACATGTAATATCATCTTAGTTATTCAAATTTAAAATCCCAGACCTTAGTATTTTTAAATAGTGTAAAATGATATAAAAATATGATCACTCTAAAAAAAATCTATGTGAATGGCTTATACCTATTTTTGACAGAGGCTAGGGAAATATTGCAATAAAAACACAGAAAAAGTAATACATTTTGAACATTAAATTGATAATATCATTATAGATTCCATTAGCAATAAATATTCTCAATTGTGTCCACCACTATATACCTTAAAGATTGTCTTTCACGTACATTTATCTATTTATTTCTTGAAAACAGATGTTATAAATACAATATATTTCGATTGTAGGTTCCTCTCCCACAACTCCTCCTAGATCCTTTCCACTTTCTCATTTACCCAAATCCATACCCTTTCTTTCTCTGGTTCATTTAAATACAGGCATCTAAGAAACTAATAATGAACTAAAACTAGATAAAATCAAACAAATATGATAGAATATGACAAAAAGAACAATCTGATAAAAAATTAAAGGGCCAAAGAGAAAACTCAAGAAAAATTCATAGATGGGGAGATGCACATGTTCACACACAGAGAAATCCCACAAACATGAAGCATCCTATCAGGTCTCATCAGGGTCACCTGTATCTTCTTCCTCTGTACCTTGAGGCCATTTTTTACTCAGTAGAGAGTTGTTCAGTTTCCATGAGTCTGTAAGCTTTTTGTTTATTCTGTTGTTCTTGATATCCAGCTTTAATCTGTGGTGATCAAATGGGATATTGGGTGTTATTTAAATTTTCTCATACCTGTTCAAATTTGCTTTGGTCCATGTATGTAGCCAATTTAGGGCCAAATTCCATGAACTGCTTAGAAAAGGGCATATACTTTTGTACTTGGGTAAGTTGTTCTCTAAATATGTGTTCACTAACATGGTTTATGATGTCAATTAGCTATAGCATTTCTCTGTTTAGGTTTTGTCTGCATGACCTGTTTGTTGGTAACACTTGGGCATCAAAATCACCAACTATCAGTGTGAGAGGGTAAATATGTGATTTAAGCTGTAGTAGTCTTTCTTCTTTGAACTTGTGTGCTCTTGTGTTTGATTCATAGGTGTTAAGAATTGCAATGTCAGCCAGTCATAGTGGTGCACGCCTTTAATCCCAGCACTTGGGAGGCAGAGGCACGCAGATCTCTGTGAGTTCAAGGCCAGCCTGGTCTACAGATAGAATCCAGCAGAGCCAAGGGTACACAGAGAAACCCTGTTTTTGAAAACAACAAACAACAACAACAACAACACCAAAAACCAAACACCAAAAACCAACCTCCCTCAAAAGGAATAGCAGTGTCCTCTTGTTGCATTTTTCCTTAAATGAGTATGTAGTTCTTGTTGCATTCTTTTGGTTTGTTTGTTTCTTTTCATGGTTGTTGTTGTTTTTTTGTTTTTGTCTTATGGTTAGCTTTGGTTTTAAGTGGTTTTTATTTTTTTATTTAAAAAAATTTTTTTCCCCCAGATATTAAAATGGCCTCATTGGCTTGTGTCTTAAATACATTTTCTTGAATGTCTTTTTCAATTCTTTTACCCTGAGATTATTCTTGATGATTAGGCATGTTTCTTGGATGGAGCAGAAGGACAGATCTTGTCCTTACATCCCTTCTACTTGTCTGGGTCTTTTTACTGGAGAATTGAGAGCACTGATGCTTAAAATAACAATCAACAGTGTTTGTTGGTTCCTTTTAATTTTTACTTTCTTTTCTTTCTTTCTTTTTTTTTTTCCTCTTTTGATTTGTTGGCCTGGGATTATTTTTTCCTTGTGTTTCTTGGTTGTGGTTATTCTCCTTAGGCTGAGGTTTTCTTTATTGTGCCTTCTAAAAAAGCTGGATTTATACATAGAAATTACTTACATTTGTTTTGCCATGGAATGTGTTATTTTGTCTATCATGATCAGTGGTCTCTTATAGTTGTCCAGGCACATCTACATTTTAGAGCACACAGTGGGAAGTTAGTTGTTATTCTAATACCTTTGCATTTATGTGCTACTTGGTCGTCTCTCCTTGAAGCTTTTAACATTATTTCTTTTTATCCTGTATATTTATTGTATTGATTAGTATTTATAATGGGACTTTTTTTTTTCTGGTTCCATCTATTTGATGTATATGCTTCTTGCACCTTCAATATCACTTCCTTCTTTAGGTTATGCAATTTTCTTCTTTGATTTCGTTGAATATATTTTCTGTGCTTTCAACTTTTTTCGTTCTTCTATTTCTATTATTTGTGGTTTGTCTTTTCATAATGTCCCAGATTTTCTGAATGTTTTTTGCCTGTAGTTTTTTTACATTTAGCATTTTCTTTGACTGTTCTATTTCTTTTCTTTTCTTTTTAAAAAATATTTATTTATTTATCATGTATAGAGTGTTCTGCCTGCATGTACACCTGCAGGACAGAAGAGGGCATTAGATCAGATTGTAGATGGTTGTGAGTTACCACGTGGTTGCTGGGAAATGAACTCAGGACCTCTGGAAAAGCAGTCAGTGCTCTTAATCTCTGAGCCATCTCTCCAGCCCCAGTACCCATTTCTTTTTTCTTGTCTTCAGTGCCTGAAAGTCTCTCTTCCATGTCTTGTATTCTCTTGGTGAATCTTGCCTCTGAGGCTCTGGTTCAAGTCCCTAAATTTTCTATTTCTTTATTCCCTGCAATTTGGGTTTTCTTCATTAATTCCATTTGCATTTTAAAATTTTGTTTATTTTCTTCCAGTGTTTGTGGTTTCATAGATTTCTTTAATGACTTTATTATTTTCCTCTATAAAGTCCTCTATCATGTTCCTAAAATATATTTTGACTCTCTCATTTTATGCTTCAGCCATGTTGCATTTCTCAAGGCCTACTATAATAGGGTGTCTGGGCTGTATTTGCAAAATATTCTCATGACTTTTAGTGTGTTTTTAGTCTGGCATGTAATCATCTTGTTCAGTATGATTTTAATTCTGAGTGCTGACATTTGTTTTTGCTTTGTTGGGCTAGTGAGTATTTAGTGTTTTTGGTTTCTCTTCTCTCTATTTCTTATGATAATGTTGCTGCTGTGTTGCCTTGGTATCAAATCTTTATAGGACAGTGCTAATTGTCACCACTGTGTTTTCTGGGTACAATGTATTGCTAGGTATTGGGAGTCAATACTTAGGAATAGGTATGTGCTGGAAGGAGTAGGAACATTTGAAGTAATCCACTAGAGAGAAAAGGGACCAATGTGCTCCAGTAGGATCTGCTTTGTGCCCCAGCAATAGTGGCAGAGAGTGAGGAGAGTCACAATAGGTAGCCTGCTACAGCAGAGTGGTCCAGACTGACAAGTTGGATGGGAGGAGAGGAGGGAGAGTGAAGATCTTAAGCTGGCCAGCAGCTTTATTGGCCTACTCATTGCTCTGATGGATATGGCTGGGGATTTCCAGTGAATGCCTGCTAGGTTTGTGGGCTGAGACAAAGGAATGGTTAAGGAGAAAAGCTGAGGAAGATCTGTGTTATCCACTGCCATTGGGGGCAGCAGGGAGGGGAGGCTGCAGGAAGTGGTATACTACAGAAATTGTAGGGGTTAGACTGGGAGACCGGATTTGGAGGAAAGAGAATGATGGAGGTGTTCAGGAAGCCCACCTGATTTCTTGACCTGTGTGGACTGTGAGTTTCCAGGGAATGCCTGCTGAAGATGAGCACTGGGATGTGTGTATGAATGAGGAAAAAGGTTGGAGGAGAAATTCTGTGTGATACGCTGGAGATGGAGGTAGATATATGAGGAGAGGCTGCAGTAGGTGGTCGTCTATAGTGCTGGTGGCGATACTGGAGGGTTGGTTTTGGAGGAGAGGAGGGAGATGTGAAAAGCTGTGGTTAACCTACTTGCTTCCCTGACCAATGTGTGGAGGGATGTTCCCAGAAAATTCCACCTGGAAATGAAGCCTGAGATAAAAAGGTTATTGGCACAGTTTAAGATCGGATTAAAGCTCTACTAAAACTCTAGTTATCATTATTTGATAGTCTAGTGTGTGCCAAAGGCACTTGTTAGCTATTATGTGTGTAAAATTGTATTTAGTCCTCAAAGAACTTTATATGATTAGTGATCATAATCAATAAAGCATGAAGTAGAGAAAGCATGACGTGACTAAAGTCCAATAGCTAGTAACGGGCAGAGGCCAAATTCTACTCATTCATGTATGTATACATAGTAAAGCAGCACTGCCTACACTTTGATGTTTTAGCTTTTAACAAGTTCTGGAGGATCTCAACTCTTAGGAGAACAGCAGGCCATCTCTTAGGGCTTTAGGGAATTGTTTTTCTCTTCAGTGTCTACATATATCAAGGCTGTTGAACTTTCTGAGCCCCAGGTGGAGATGCTTCTCATGTTCGCACTATAATGATCAGCATTCTACTTTTGCCACTGATATCTCTGCTTTTTAAAACGCGCCAATGTCTTATGGCCATTCCACCTTCCTAATATCTCTCATACCTCTCTTAATGTCTATTCACTAATTACATGATATTATGATGTTAGGTTAATATCATCATGAACATATAACTCAAATATTAATCTATCATATTCCGTGTTCTTTTCCTCCTAGAAGCTGCCAATATTTCTCTTTGGTTTTTCCTTCCCTGAATATTAGCCTCCTTGCTTTTAGCTTTTCCTTTAGGTGTCAACATGATTCTCTGGGAGGTATTACAAAATGCTCATGGACAGGGTACTCCTGCGCTAGGTTCACTCGTGGCCTCCTAGTTTGTTTCCAAAAAAAAGGTTAGAGCTGCTATAAATATCTGAGTACTCATTTTTTTTTTTACATGGATATTAAGTAAGAAGTTCTCTAGGATTACTAAGAATATATGTTTCAACTGTGTTAGGCAAACTAGTTTTTTTTTTTATTTTAAGAAAAAAATGACAGCTTCATGATGTTTGGTATTCTTGATGGTATATGTAATTATTAGTTCTTTAAAAAATTCCAGCTGCTTATTTTTATAATGTTCAATTTCCGGTGTTTATATATTCACTGTTAGGTTGTCCCTGCTCCAGAAATCATGTCCTATCTATGCTTTGTCAAGAAACTAATTAAACTCATTGAGTAGCACAAAAAGAAAAGACACAGGGATAGGAAGGGACTAGTTAGGAAGAGGATTTCAAGGAAAAAGGAGTGATGACAGGGCAGGGTGGGTGTTGAAAAAGACTAAGCTTCATTCTGTAAATCTGAAAAACTACCAAACAGTAAAACCAGAAAAGTGTGGCTTCTGGAAGCAGCTTTAGTTTTAAGTCAGTGTCACAAGGGTTAAGTTTGGTTATGGCTTTTTAGTGCTTCCCAGGTTTGCTTGATATCTTCTCCCTACCCTTTATCCTTCTTGAATGTCTTCTCACCTAATATTCTATCTTCAATTTTCATATAATATGCGTTCCAGTACTCTCCAGTTAACTCTTCCTTTTCTTATGGGCTGCTCTCAATTTTTGGCACTATACCAACTGACTTCCAAATAAACAACTTGTTTTAAAATTAGAATCTAGGAAACACGTGTGAGAAAATTTAAATTTTGTCTTCTGAATTTTATCATTTCACTTAATGTATTTTCTAGTTTTGTCTTTTTTGGCAAATTTCATAGTTTCATTTTTAAATGGCTGAGTAAAATATTGTTGTATCATTTATCCATTCATCATCTGGTGGACATCTAGACTGATTCTAGATACTCTCGCTAGTGTAGTCATAATAAGTGTAGATAGGAAGTAGGGGGCACTATATAAAGTTCTTTGGGGAATATACCAAAAATGACTATATCTGGGTCTATTGTAGTTCTAGCTTACTTTTATGAGAAGCCTCTGCACTTTTCATATTTTATATCAGTTTGCACTCTTACCCAAAGCAAGGAAAGGTTTATTTCTCACCACATTCTCACTGCCATTAGTTTTTTTTTTTTTTTTTGTCAAATGAACGCCAATATGATTTGTGTGAAAAGCAATTGCAAAGCACTTTTAAAGTGTATTTTCATGATGATTAAAGGTGCTGAAGGCTTTAAAAAATATTCATTATCCTCCTGTGTTTGTTTCTCTGAGAATCCTCTGTGCAGACCCTTAGTCTGTTTTCCTCCTAGGTTGTTTGTATAATGATGCTTCGTTATTGTTTTTATTGTTATTATGTTTAATCCTTTGTATGTTCTAGATGGTTGTTGTCTGGGAGATGTAGTATAGTTGTCAATATTTTCTCACGTTCTGTATGGTTTCTAATCTGTACAAACATTTTTCTATTTCATGAGATTCTTCTCCTCCCTCAGTTTTCAATTCCTGGTGTTGTTTTCTGTGGAACTGGAGTCCTTACCTTCATCTATATCTTGGAGTATTTTCTCTACATTTTTTTCCTACCAGTTTCATGGTTTCAAGTCATTTGCTAAGATCTTTGATCCATTTGGAGTTCATTTTATGCAAGGTCAGAGATAAGGCTGTCCTTCATTCAGCACCACGAAACTCCCCACCTTTTGGCACCATTTATTAAACAGGTAATAGTTCTTCCATACTCTCTTTCTTTATATGTAACTAAAGATCAGATTATTAATTTCAAGAAGATCTCATTTGAAGCTAGGCCTTGTGGTAGAAACCTGTAGTTGTAACATGAGGCTTAGGTAGAGAATTGCATGTTCTAGGTCCACTTGTTCAAAGAAAGACCAATTTAAGTGATTTTTGTTTTAAAGAAAAAGTATCTGGAGATATAGTTTAATTTTAGAACAATTGTGTTACATGTACAAGACCCTTATTTCAGTATGGAAAAACAAATTATCAAACAACAATTAAAAATTTCCTCATTGGGATTTCAATTGACGTAACATTGATTCTATAGCACTTATGGTAGCGTCCTCTCCAGAAAGTATACTCAGAATCTCCCTACATTTTAATTGTAATGTTTTCATAAAAGACATTAGTATGCTTCTGTTGACATTCTGTCATAATTTAAAATACTTTGAGCATCTTTCCCCTAATGGTGTATAATATTTTGTTTAATATTCAATATTTCGCTCATCCCCGTTCATTTTAATAACAAAAATGAATTTGGAGTTTTCTATATAAAAACAACCACTTCATTAAAAACAAAATATTTAGTCTGTGCTTTTGAAATTCTTCATTTATGACACTGAGTAGGACAACAAATCATTCTAACATAAGGGAGAAAAGAAAATGCCTTTCAAAATTCTTGTTTTATTAAAAAACTTTTCATTATGAGTGACCATTCTTGATACTTTTCTCATGATTTTTGAAAATTAAATATTATTTCCTTGCTCAGGTGCACCTTGTATTATTATTTTGCTAATTGTATCTGTATGGCTTCCAGTATCAGAGTCACTCTCCTTTAATTTAATTGCCAGTAGGGTATATTACAATAAACGATTATCAAAGTAATGAATCCAGCTAAGGGCCTAATTAAAGTTCTATTACTCTGAAGACTTCTTTTTTATAATACCAACCTTTCTCAGAAAACTGCTTCCAATTCAGATTAGAGGTGGCTTTTTTTTTTTTTACTTCATCCATTATTTTATACATTGGAAAATGGGAAGACTCATATTTATGTGCATTGTCAGCATATGTGATCTATTCAATTTTTTTCACTTCTACTTTCACAATGCTGCAACTTGGCTGTCAAAATGATCAGTAAAAAATTTCACCTTCCATGTTAAAACACAAAATGTGTACATAACAGTGACATGTGATGCCTCATTATACTGATGCCCAGTGAAATATTTATATAATATCTATCACACTAAATATTTATATATTGCTTATAGTAATAATATTTGAAATCCTCTAGCTTAAAAAAATACTACCTGATTGCTATCAAGTAACCTTCTTATGTAACAATACACTTAGAATTTTATTCTACAATATTTTTATAACTTAGTATCTACTGGCCAATTTTTCCCTTTCCCTGACACCATTTATTCCACTATTTTAGGAGATCAGTAATTTCAGATTTTGAAAGAGTTAGATCATTTGGTGCCTATCTTTCTTTGTTTACATATTGCATTCACACAATTAGCTTACAGGACATTGTGAATAGCAAGGCCAGATATATTTTTACTATAATTAATATTTTTAAATATACCAGGTGAGAGTTATTAGGGATTATAGATTTGGATATTGGAATTTGCTTTGGTATGATCTAAATAATTTTTGATAAATTTGGCATTCAGGATGAACTAAACATAAACATGTAGATATTTGAAACGTAAAAACAAGTAATTTTTGTGATAATTTCTGTGAAATGATACACTATATCTTTAGCATTTTGCCTTTCTTGTTTATAACAGTACATTTCTTAATTTTCTTTAGGTGCTCACTATATATGGTTATTTAAAAGTTAAATTAATTAATTAATTATGTATGTATGTATGTATTTCTATAGGGGTCTGTGGAATAGGAAGGAAAATTAGCCAAAATATTCACCATCATTTCCCCAAGGCTGTGAGATTAAAACTGACCTGTAATTATACTTTTTCTCATCGATGTATTCTACTCATACATATTTGAATACATGTTTATGATTATGGCATAGACTTCTTATAATAAGAAAAATATAAACTATAACATACCTTGTGCAAATAAGTTTTATTGTATAAGATGGAGGGATGCTGCTTATGGGTTATTAGCATGATAATTGTAAAGAACAGGACAGAATTATTTAAGTAAATGCAACCAACAAAACCTGAGCAAACCTACTGTGAGGCCTCCGTAGTGTGATTGTTACTATAATGTTCTAGTTAAGAAGGTAATTGCCCAAATCCTCTAGTTCTAGCTGACAATACACATCGATGAAGCTACGAGCTCAAGTTTTCAGAGTGGGAAGTCAGGCAGCAATTCGTGTAGCTCCTATGTTGGCAGACGCTAATGCTTTCAAATGTAGAATAGCTTCAATTCCCAGCAGTTTAGCAGCTACATGATTATGTTCATGAATTCTCTAGGAAATTGAGGAAATGGTAATAACAAGCCTAGTTAACAGCAGAAGAAAAACACTGCCTGGCTCACTGTACAAGTTTTCTGTGTTAACACTGATTATAAACATTAGAAGGAACAGTGATGGTAAACATGGCCATTCCTTGAAAGTGAGCTGTGAACATTTATGGGAAAACAAGTTCATCAGCCTTGATTCTGTTCTATTAAAACAACTCCTTGGGGGAACTACATAGGATAATACCTTTATTCTCCATTTCTAGGGCTTGTGAGTGGGACCACAGGATTCCAATCTGCAAAAGCTAATTGAGAAAAGGTTAACTTCATTTCTTCCAATGTCATCATGTTATTAAAAGCACTCCAGAAAATCATAAGCTATTAAGGTTCTTTTCAAGGTACCTTTCACAAATAAACCAATAGTTCAAAACATATTTCATGTCTTTTAACAGAAAATAGTGTGTAATTGCTAGCCATCAACCAATTTCAGATTGATAAACGCTTTTTAAGATGTGAAACTCTGGGAGCAGTGAACTCACATACTACAAAAATTGATAACTTTGTGGTACTGAGTTCATCTCTATCTAGGTCCCACTGCCTAAAATTATATGCCCCTGAAATTCTACATTCTGAGATACCACAGCATTTAAAATTTACAGGATTATTTTCATTTGTCAGCATTTTAAATGCAACCATGTGGCTACACATGCAAGAGAAAATAAACTATATTAATAAAGATAAAGAATAGTGAGAAGTGCATATTATAGATAAGAATTCTAGGTTGTAAGAAACATGAGAATCTTCCATTCTGGGCCCTGTACTTAACATTAATGCGCCAAAGCCATTGTACTGATCAACCTAATATTGCTAAATATTGGAGGACATCACCGGTCCCTGATTTTCAGGATTAGTCACTTTTTCTAGTGCAAACAGCAAATCTACTTTCTACCAAAGGTGGAATGAAATAAGAGAAACTCAGGGAAGGACTGGCTTGCTCTGTCTTCCCTTGAAAGAATGAAAGGATGAAACTTTCTATATGTGTGTATGTGTGTGTGTGTGTGTGTGTGTGTGTGTGTGTGTGTGTGATTACTTCTGTCCTTTATTGTTTTAAAGCATCTTACCTAGAAGAAGGGCCAATGAAACATGATTTTATAACACCAATTATCAAATGCAGGAAGTTTTATTATTTTAAGGAAACCTAACAAGGCGAAGCACAATTCACCTATCGCTATTTTACCATGTGACTGTTAGAATTGAACTGGACGTTGTTGGAGTTATTTTTGTAAAACAATGTTTGTTTCTCTTAGCTTATTTCTAAACCCAACTATCACAAAAATAAGTGAGACTCTTTTTATAATACAAAGCTTCACAACACAAGCTGAGCAGTTTAAGTCTGTTCTTTTTTTTGCATTTATAATAGATTTATTTTTTTGAACAGTAGCTTAATATTTCTTTTTTTAAAAATTTTATTAATTTATTCTTGTTACATCTCAATGGTTATCCCATCCCTTGTATCCTCCCATTCCATTCTCCCCTCCCTCCCATTTTCCCCTTATTCCCCTCCCCTATGACTGTTCCTCAGAGGGATTACTTCCCTCTGTATATGCTCATAGGGTATCAAGTCTTTTCTCAGTGACCTGCTGTCCTTCCTCTGAGTGCCACCAGGTCTCCCCCTCCAGGGGACATAGTCAAATGTGAGGCACCATAGTACGTGAGAAAGTCATATCCCACTCTCCACTCAAGTGTGGAGACTGTTCTAACCATTGGTTAGATCTGGGTAGGGGTTTAAAGTTTACCGCCTGTATTGTCCTTGGCTGGTGCCTTAGTTTGAGCAGGACCCCTTGGCCCAAATCTGCCTATCATAATGTTCTACTTGTAGGTTTCTAGGACCCACTGGATCCTTCTACATTGCTATTCTCCCATGGTTCTCTCATCTAGAGTCCCAATAGGATGTCCTCCCCTCGGTCCCAGTTTCCTGGTAAGTGAAGGCTTTCATGGGACATGCCCCTTGGGCTAGAATGCAGATATAAGTGAGTATATACCATTTGAGTCTTTCTGCTTCTGGGTTAACTCACTCATTATGATCATATCTAGATCAATCCATTTATCCACAAATTTCGGGAATTCCTTGTTTTTAATAGGTGAGTAGTATTCCATAGTGTATATGTACCATAGTTTCTTTATCCATTCTTCTACTGAGGGACATTTAGGCTGTTTCCATGATCTGGCTATTATGAATAAGGCTGCTATGAACATGGTTGAGCAAATTTTCTTGTTGTGTGCTGGTGCATCTTCTGGGTATATTCCAAGGAGTGGAATAGCTGGGTCTTGAGG
>OU015751.1:109021299-109074860 GCA_907169655.1 Acomys percivali
GTGGTTGTACTAGTTTGCATTCCCACCAGCAATGAAGGAGAGTGTTCCTCTCTCTCCACATCCTCTCCAGCATGTGGTGTCACTTGAGTTTTTGATCTTAGCCATTCTGATGGGTGTAAGATGGAATCTCAGAGTTGTTTTGATTTGCATTTCCCTGATGACTAAGGAGGTTGAGCATTTCTTTAAGTGTTTCTCAGCCTTTTGATATTCCTCTGTTGAGAATTCTCTGTTTAATTCCAAGCCCCATTTCTCAATTGGGTTATTTGGTTTGATGTTGTTTAATTTCTTGAGTTCTTTATATATTTTGGATATTAGACCTTTGTCAGATGTAGGGTTGGTGAAGATCTT
This sequence comes from Acomys percivali, assembly GCA_907169655.1. Lineage (NCBI taxonomy): Eukaryota > Metazoa > Chordata > Mammalia > Rodentia > Muridae > Acomys > Acomys percivali. The sequence continues at coordinate 109,021,648 of OU015751.1, forward strand.
TTCCCAGTCTGTAGGCTGTCACTTTGTTCTCTTGACAGTGCCTCCAGCCTTACAGAAGCTTCTCAGCCTCATGAGGTTCCATTTATTAATTGTTGACATTAAGGCCTGGGCTGTTGGTGTTCTGTTCAGGAAGTTGTCTCCTGTGCCAATATGTTCCAGGCTCTTCCCCACTTTTTCTTCTAACTGACTTAGTGTCTCTGGTTTTATGTTGAGGTCTTTAATCCATTTGGATTTGAGTTTTGTGCAAGGTGACAAATATGGGTCCAGTTGCATTTTTTTACACATAGACCTCCAGTTAGACCAGCACCATTTGTTGAAGATGCTATCCTTTTTCCATTGAATGGATTTGGCTTCTTTGTCAAAAATCAAGTGACCATATGTGTGTGGATTCATATCAGGGGCTTCGATTCGATTCCACTGATCAACCAGCCTGTTGCTGTGCCAGTGCCATTCTGTTTTAATTACTATTGCTTTATAGTACAATTTGAGATCAGGTATGGCGATACCTCCAGAGCACCTTTTATTGTACAAGATCGTTTTTGCTATTCTGGGTTTTTTGTTTTTCCATATGAAGTTCAGAATTGAACTTTCAATATCTTTAAAAAATTGTGTGGGTATTTTGATAGGGATTGCATTGAATCTGTAGATTGCTTTTGGTAGGATGGCCATTTTTACTATGTTAATTCTCCCTATCCACGAGCAAGGAAGATCCTTCCATCTTCTCATGTCATCTTCAATCTCCTTCTTCAGAATTTCGAAGTTTTTTTCAAACAAGTTCTTCACTTGCTTAGTTAGAGTAACACCTAGATATTTTATATTGCTTGTGGCTAATGTGAAGGGTATGGCTTTCCTAATTTCTTCCTCTGCAAGCTTGTCATTTGTGTATAGGAAGGCCACAGACTTTTTTGAGTTAATTTTGTATCCAGCCAAATTGCTGAAAATGTTTATCAGCTGTAGGAGTTCTCTGGTGGAATTTTGAGGGTCACTTATGTACACTATCATATCATCTGCAAATAGGGATAGTTTGACTTATTCCTTTCCCATTTGGATACCCTTGATCTCCTTTTGTTGTCTAATTGCTCTGGCTAGAACTTCGAGTACTATATTGAAGAGATATGGAGAGAGTGGGAAGCCTTGCCTTGTACCCGATTTTAGAGGAATTTCCTTGAGTATCTCACCATTTACTTTGATTTTGGCTATTGGCTTGCTGTATATAGCCTTTATTTTGTTGAGGAAATTGCCTTGTATCCCTGATCTCTCTAAAACTTTAAACATGAATGGGTGTTGGATTTTATCAAATGCTTTCTCTGCATCTAAAGAGATGATCATGTGGTTTTTTATTTTCAGTTTGTTTATATGGTGGAGTACGTTGATGGATTTACGTATATTAAACCATCCCTGCATGCCTGGAATGAAGCCTACTTGGTCATGATGAATGATATCCTTTATGTGTTCTTGTATTTGTTTTGTAAGAATTTTATTTAGTATTTTTGCATCGATGTTCATAAGAGAAATTGGTCTGAAATTCTCTTTCTTTGTTGAGTCTTTGTGAGGTTTAGGTATCAACGTGACTATGGCCTCATAGAATGAATTTGGTAATGTTTCATCCAATTCTATGTTTTGGAGTAGCTTGAAGAGTATCGGTATTAGCTCACCTTTGAAGGTCTGGTAGAATTCTGCACTGAAACCATCTGGCCTTTGGCTTTTTTTGTTTGGGAGACTATCAATGATGGCTTCTATTTCTGTAGGGGAAATGGGACTATTTAGCTTGTTTATCTGTTCTTCACTCAACTTTGGCAAATGAAATTGATCAAGAAAGTCGTCCATTTCCCTTAAATTTTCAAATTTTGTGGCATATATGCCTTCAAAATAGGATCTTATGATTCTTTGTATTTCTTCAGTGTCCGTTGTTATGTCTCCATTTTCATTTCTGATTTTGTTGATTTCGATGCTGTCTCTCTGCCTTTTAGTTAATTTGGCTAAAGGTCTGTCTATCTTGTTGATTTTCTCAAAGAACCAGCTCTTGGTTTTGTTGATTCTTTGGACTGTTTTCTTAGTTTCTAATTTGTTAATTTCAGCCCTGAATTTGAATATTTCCAGACGTCTACTCCTTTTGGGTGTTTCTGCTTCTTTTTTTTCTAGGGCTTCCAGCTGTTTTGTTAAGTTGCTTATGTGCGATGTTTCCAATTTCTTTTTAAAGGCACTTAGTGCTATGAATTTTCCTCTTAACACTGCTTTCAATGTATCCCACAAATTTGGGTATGTTGTTCCCTCATTTTCATTGAATTTCAGAAACTCCTTGATTTCTTTCTTTATTTCTTCCCTGACCCATGTGTCATTTAGCAGAGAGTTGTTTAGTTTCCACGTACGTGTAGGCTTTTTGTTGTTTCTGTTGTTGTTGAAGTGCAGCCTAAGAGCATGGTGATCTGATAGGATACAAGGTATTATTTCAATCCTCTTGTATCTGTTGAGGCCTGTTTTGTGACCTACGATGTGATCAATTTTGGAGAAGGTTCCATGGGGTGCAGAGAAGAAGGTATATTCTTTCTTGTTTGGGTGAAAGTTTCTATAGATATCTGTTAGATCCATTTGTCCCATGGCATTGGTTAATGATGTTATTTCTCGGCTTAGTTTCTGTTTCAATGACTTATCCCACAGTGAGAGTGGGGTGTTGAAGTCTCCCACATTATTGTGTGGGGATCGATGTGAGGTTTAAATTTTTTTTAGCAGATCTTTTACAAATGTGGGTGCCCTTGTATTGGGAGCATAGATGTTCAGAATTGTGATGTCATCTTGGTTGACTTTACCTTTGATGAGTATGAAGTGTCCTTCTGCATCCCTTTTGATTAATTTTGGTTGAAAGTCTGTTTTCTTAGATATTAAAATGGCCACTCCTGCTTGTTTCCTGTGACCATTTGCTTGGAATATTTTTTCCAACCTTTTACCCTGAGGTAATGCCTATCGTTATAGGTGAGATGTGTTTCTTGAATGCAGAAGAATGTTGGATCTTGTTTATGCACCCATTCAGATAGTCTATGTCTTTTTATTGGAGAATTAAGACCATTGATGTTGAGAGATATTAACGACCAGTGACTGTTAAGAGTCTTAATTTTGATGTTGTTTCCAATCGAGTGTTTGTGTAGTTGTGTTTTTGCCATGGTATAATTACCTATTTCCTGAGTAGTTTTGGTTGTAGCTTGACCCTTTGGGATGGAGTTTTCCTTCTAGTACCTTCTGTAAAGCTGGATTTGTGGATAGGTACTGTTTGAATTTGTTTTTGTCATGGAATATTTTGTTTTCTCCATCAATGGTTATTGATAGTTTTGCTGGGTAAAGTAGTCTGGCCTGGTATCTGTGCTCTCTTAGGGTTTGCAGGATCTCTGTCCAGGCTCTTCTGGCTTTTATGGTCTCTGCTGAGAAGTCGGGTGTAATTCTGATAGGTTTGCCATTAAATGTTATTTGGCCTTTTTCCCTTGCAGCTTTTAATATTTTTTCTTTGTTCTGTATGTTTTGTGTTTTGATTATTATGTGACGGGCAGTTTTCCTTTTCTGGTCAATTCTATTTGGTGTTCCGTAGGCCTCTTGTATGTTTACAGGCGTCTCTTTCTTTAGGTTGGGGAAATTTTCTTCTATGATTTTGTTGAGAATAGTTTCTGGGCCTTGGAGTCTGATATCGTCTCTTTCTTCAATGCCTATTATCCTCAGATTTCTTCTTTTCATGGTGTCCTGAATTTCTTGGATGTTTTGTGTCAGGAGTTTTCCAGATTTGGCATTATCTTTAATGGTTACTTCAAGATCTGTTATTGTATCTTCTAGACCTGAGATTCGTTCTTCCGTGTCTTGGATTCTGTTAGAAAAGCTCACCTTTGTGTTGCTCACCTTCTTCTCTGAGGTCTCACATTCTCATTTTTCTTCTGTCTGTGTGTTTATCATTGAATCCATTTTCGTCTTCAGATCTTGAACTGATTTTTTTATTTCTTTCATCTGATTGTTTGTATATTCCTGAGTTTCTTCCATTGCCTCTTTATAGGTCTTCAGAGCTTGAACCGTTTTATTTATTTCTTCCATCTGGTTATTTGCATTTTCCTGAAATTTTTCCAGTTCCACTCTATGTGCTTCTTCTATGTCTCTCACCTGTTTGGCTGCGTCTTCCTGTATTTGATTACGAAGTTTATTTGTTTCCTCCATTAATATGCTCCTTATTAAGGATTTGAGGTCATTTTCTTGTATTTCCATTGTATTTGAGTTCTCTGGGTTGTTTTCTTTGGGATAGCTGGAAACTGGAGACGCCATGTTGTTTTGGGGTTTTTTGCATATGCTTTTACTCTGTCCTTTAGACATCTTGCCATCTTTGTATTTGTTGGGTAGCTTCCCGAGTTGGATATAGGGCGTCTGATGATAGATTCACTTGTTTTCTCACAATTTCCGTAGGCTGGAAGCTCTGAGGCTTCACTGGTGTGGATGGCAGGAAGTTAGCCCTGTCTTTTTGGGCTCTCACAGCCAGTAATCTTCAGCTCCCCTGTACTGTGGTTCCTGCAATCGTTCTGGGTCTCTGGATGAGCATTGAGTCAGGCCAAGGTATCCACAGTCTTCTGGGTTCCCTGCCAAGTCCAGCCAGGGACACTGGGCCCGAACCACCCGCCCTTGGGCGCCCTTGGCAGACCTGAGCGCTCCACCCAGTCTGCGTCACAGCAGGGGAGCCGTGGCTGCCCTGAGCTGTTGCCCTGGGCAGAATTGCTTGCTGTGCTGAGCCAGCATCTCCATGGCACTGCGCACTGAGTTGTACTCGGGACTCTGGGGCCGAACTGTCCGCTGAGTCCAGTTTGTGTCACACTGCACCACGCTACCCAAATCCCGTCCGGAGTCCCCTCTCCCGCAGCAACTCCTACCAGCCACCACACTAACCACCTCCACCAGAAGGCTCTGAGCTGCAAACCCCAGCCACTGCCACTGATTATGCTGGTGTCACTGCTGCTGCTCTGATCCGAGAAAATCCGCACACCTCCAGTGCGCAGGGGCATGCAGGTCCTCTGCACCCTGGTCCCCCCGAACCGTGGAGCACTCCTGTCGTCGTGGTGTCGGGACCCTGGTGCTCCTGGCTCAGAAATCTGCGCAATTCCCTGAATTGTTCACTGGAGCCTCCAAACATGGTCCACACTGCTCGCCGCCATCTTGGATCCTCTTAAGTCTGTTCTTAACACTCTATAATATTTTGTCTTGCTCCCAGCAAACATCCCAGTGATACTTGCACTTTGCAGCTTTCCTTGGCTCTATCTCCTTCCTCTTGCTCTTTCTGGACCTCTGTCTATGGATCAATCCCATGGCTGAATCCCCTGCTTCTCCTTCTAACTCCTCCTCCTGTGGCTGGCAGGAAGTTTTACCTTATTCTCTCCCTTGCTCACAGAATGGCTGTAAGCTGCTTTATTCACATATCAGGGGGACAATTGAGGAGCAGAGTTTACACAACATTTAGACATTAAATTCTCAGAACAAAGCTTGCAACCAGATATGGGGGAGTGTGCGTGTACAGAAATCAGCGTTTAAATTAAACAAGAACCTTACACCTACACGTCTGAGATAAAGGATATCTTATGACTTTGAGAAGACCTGGTCCTTTCAGCTATATTAGTTCCACTGTATTCTGAAAGGCAGATATCCTACCCTTTTAAAACAATTAATGAATCACAGGTACATAGACAACTCAGCTGCATTTGAAGATACTAGGATGGCACAGTGCTCCTGCTTAAAATTTCATCACCAACACTTCTTTCCTCTACTTGTATATTTTCTTTCTTTGTTTACCTTCCTAGCCTGTTTGATTAAGTTTTGAGAGGTGTTCTTTTTTTTCTTTGTTTTGTTTTTGTTATGTGGCTCAGCCTATAGCTCATGATTGCTTGGAACTCACTATATAGTCCAGACTGGGCTCAAACTTGCACTGATTCTCCTATTTCAACCCCTTAAATGCTTGGGCTACAGGAGTGATACAGTACATATTAGAATGACTTCTAAAAATAAAATTCACATATTAATAAAAATAGTCTAACCACTAAATAATTGGCAAGGGGTTATAGGTCTACAATCTTGGCATCAAATTCCTCATGATTATGAGATGGAGTATGTTCATCCCAGAGAGCAGAGCGAAATGCTAAGAGAAATTTAAATGCTATGATTTCCTGGGTACATCTTCTCATGTACTCCATGGAAGATTTCCAATCTCACTTTTAGCAAAACTGCCCTATTGCCTTGAGAACAGCTTGTAGGACATCTATTTTCTTTCCTCTTTGTTTCTATCTATCTATCTATCTATCTATCTATCTATCTATCTATCTATTTATGTATCATCTATTTTATTCTTCTCTCATATATTACATTCTAACAGCATTTTCCCTTTCCTCCCTTCAGTCTCTCTCCTTGCTCTCACCTCTTTCCCAGATCCACCTCCTCCCCTCAGGAGAGTGCAACCTTCCCAAGGATATCAATGAAACACTGAAAAGCAAGCTACAACAAGACCAGGCACACTGCCATCACATCAAGGACGAGGCAGCCCAGTAGGAGGAAAAGTGTTCCACAGCAGGCAAAAGAGTCACAAACAGCCCCACCCTTCCAGTTAGGATTCCCACAAAAACTCCAAGCTACCAGCCATAATTTATATGCAGAGGGCCTAGGTCAGATCCCTTCAGGCTCCCTGGTCTCTGTCAGTCCCCATGAGTCCTGGCCAGTTGATTCCATGGGTAGTGCTCTTGTGCTGATATGACATCTGTTTTTCAATGCCACCAATAGTTTCTTCTGAGATTGTGCAGATTTTAAAGATTCTAAAGGGTAATTTTTTTCAACAATGGAGGTAGGTATCTACCTACCTACCTACATGCATCATGTATACACATCATCATATGTTTGTTTCTTGCCCTTAACTTTGTCTATAAGAACTCTCTTCATAATTATTTATAAATAGTAATTCTGTCTGTCTGTGTACAAAACAAAGCCAGTATTTAGGTTCTAAAATTCTACTCTTTATTTAGTAGATTAGACTCAGCCAGTGTGATCATCCACAAATATCCTCCAGACTCTCATGTCCAATTTTTAAATGATGTAATTTGGGGTAAATAAATTTCTTCCAGATTACAAAACATACTACAGGGTAGAGATTTAAGTAGGCTTTGCTTAAAATCTGTTAGCATCATATTTTGAACAACTGTTAAAAATGTACATTTTGTATTTTATCATTTTGTATTTCATCCCCTAGAATCAAATCTATTTTTTGAGTATAGGTAATTTTAATAATTACTGACTAGTCTTCATTGTGTTGTTCACGTATCAATTTTGACACAATAAAAGTGACTGAGTTCAGAGCAAGAATAGTGAAGTTTGGTGTAGCCAGGGAGGGGAAGCTGGCAGAGACTATTCCAGTGTGGGCATGAATAGCAGTGGTCCCTTGGTTTGTACCTGGTAACATCCACGGAACAGTTGTGACATTTGGTTACTATAATCCTATAGATGTATTTTAATTGTTTAGCCATGTTCTTTAGAGAACCAAAGTGTGTCTTTTGGAATGTGACTGCACTTCCAAATGATGCATCCAGATAGTCCATTTAGAGAACGGCAGGAACATAATCTTGTGCTTTTAAACTCACTTTAAACAACTATTTGACAGGTGTTAATTTATTTATTTGTTCTGTGTGTTTGTGTATTTTGGGGAGATACACAAGATAACAGAACATGTAGGGCTCATTTCTTTTTTTTTTTTTCCATCATGTGGGTTCTGAGTATTGAATACAAGTTGTCAAGTGTGGTGGTAGACACCTCCACCTTTAAGGCAATTTCTCAGATACCCATATTGAAGGGTTTTGGTGTGATAGTTACTATCTGTATTTTTCATGGTTCATGATAAAAATAGACATTTACTTTTTTATCATTAATTCATTTTCTCATATATTACATTCCAACTACAGTTTCTTCTTTACCCCTTTCCCCTCTATCACATCCACCCTCTCCCACCTTCTTCCTCTCTTTCCATTCCTCTTTTTCCCTTCAGAAAAGGCTGGACTCCCAGGGACATCGACTAAACATGACATATCAAGGCACAGAAGATGGCCAGTTCAGGCTTTATAGTACTAGGAGTCTTGGCTAGGGTCATCCTCATAGATACCTAGGAGTTTCCATTATGCTAGGTTTCTACCTTGCCACGAAATTGCCCAGTGCCACCACCAGTTCCAACTGTCTCTACCAGTATTCTCTTTCTCTACTCTCTCCTCACCTAGTCACTCCTGCTTTCATCTTCCAGGAAACCTGTAACATCTATTCCATTTCCACTTCCCAGGGAAGTCTATGCATTGCACGTTGAGCCCTTGCTGTTATTTAGCCTCTCTGGATCTGTGGATTGTAGCGTGATTATCCTTTACTTGGCTAATATCCACTTATAACTGAGTACATACTATGTTTGTCTTTCTGGGTCTAGGTTACCTCACTCAGGATGTTTTTTTTCTAGTTCCATCCATGTATTTGCAAATTTTATGATGTCATTGTTTTTGACAGCTGACTAATATTTGTTTTTTCTCTTTTTTTCTTTTTTTTTTCTTTTTATTAATTTATTCTTGTTACATCTCAATGGTTATCCCATCCCTTGTACCCTCCCATTCTTCCCTCCCTCCCATTTTCCCTTTACTCCCCTCCTCTATGACTGTGCCTGAGGGGGACTTCCTCCCCCTTTACTGACTAATTTTTGTATTATTTTTCTTTCTCTCTCTTTTTCCTTTTTCTTTTCATTCTTCTTTCTTTCTTTTTTTTCATTTTGTTTTTTCATGACAGAATTTCTCTGTGTAGCCTTGGCTATCCTGGACTCACTTTGTAGACCAGGCTGGACTTGAACTCACATCGATCTGCCTGCGTCTACCTCCTGAATGATGAGATTAAATGAGTGTGCCACCTCACCCAGCTTTTTCATATTTTCTTGAGTCATTTTTCAGTTGAGGGATATTTAGGTTGTTTCTGGCTATTAAGAATAAATCTTGGTTGACTTTACCTTTGATGAGTGGAGAGAGGGATATGAATTTCTCAAGTACTCTGGTACCTCACATTTGACTATGTCCCCTGGAGGGGGAGACCTGGTGGCACTTAGAGGAAGGACAGCAGGTCACCGAGAAGAGACTTGATACCCTATGAGCATATACAGGGGGAGGTAATCCCTCTGAGGAACAGTCATAGGGAGGGGAATAAGGGGAAAATGGGAGGGAGGGGAGAATGGGAGGATACAAGGGATGGGATAACCATTGAGATGTAGCAAGAATAAATTAATAAATAATAAAAAAAGAGAAAAAAAGAATAAATCTGCTATTAACATAGTTGAGCAAATAAACATGTTAGTAGACTTAAGTCCTTTAATATAATATATCCTTAGAAATTTATTATTTTTTTCACAAATAACAAGACATCCCATTCTTTCTCCAATGAGGAATCCCATGATGTAATTGCTCAGATGATTTCAATTATATTTGAAGTCCTAATTCTACTCAAGGAACAACTGCACTGTTATATGATTAACTTGTTTAAATTCATTTTAATATATCTATAGGGATTACATTATGGTTTAAACAGTGGACAATTGCCTATAAACCCATTATAAACCCACATTCCAATGAACATAATGCAAGTTTTATACTGATTCAAATTCATATTTATATGAACTATAGATCTTTAAGTTAGAAAATAAGGGGAAATTAAGCATTTTAAGACGTAATTTCTTTTTAATTTAATTGTATTTATATAATTAATGATTAGTATGATTTAAGGATGTTATTTCTGGGATTAAAATGAATATATTGATAAGAGTATCATAAAACATGCAAATCAGTAGAAGACATGACCAGTGCATAATCATTTGTTATTTTTAATATTTTATGTCAAATTTATATCATGGAAATACTGATAATGCAAATTATCAATTTAGAAATTCATAATGAACTGATCATTAGAAAAACTTCTATTTTTGGTTATCATAGGTAACAAATCTTCAAATTCTTTGTCTGTGAAGTAAAATTGCCTAACCAACTGCATATTTCTGAATATTACTGTTTCCTTGCCAATAATTATATTTGATTATATATAAAACCACTTATTGTGAAGGCCAATATACACATTCGTCACTTAAAAATCATTAATATATTATTTAACTCTAAAATGCTTGCTCTACCTGAGGCACTTTTTAAGTTTTTTGTCAATAATAAGGCACTTTAATAGTATAGTGTCTAAAATCATAAAAAGAAAGCATTAAAAGTAAGCCTGCCACTTGAAATTTTTCTTATCTAATATTAACTTCTAGTTATTTGAAAAAAAAATGGTATTTTCAGGAAGAAAACCTTTTGTCTGCAAAAGTCATAGATATTTAGTGCATGTGTGGTCCTTGTATCAGTTATATAGAGTGCTCATGTGTTTGTACTTAACTGAGCTTTTAAAAGTTTAATATTCTCAGACTCATGTTACTCTTAGTGTTGCAAATTGTCATGAATTAGGAAATATTCCTTCCTAAAATTAAATCAGTACAGTGAAACAAAGGGAAAATTCTTTTAAAAATTCAAATATCAAATACTGATTTTTATCACATATATTCTTAGGCAAGTGTGTCAAAAGTGCAGAACTCATCATCACAGGTGACCTTAATTTCATTACTGAAATTAACAAATGCTCAGAATAGCATGGGCCATGGGTTCCTTAGAAGCCCTGTGTTCCTCCTTTATTGCTGGTGGAAATGCAAACTGGTACAACCACTTTGGAAATCTCTCTGGCGCTTTCTCAGAAAACTGGGACTAGGACTTCCTCAAGACCCAGCTATTCCACTCCTTGGAATATACCCAGAAAATGATCCACCACACAATAGGGACATATGCTCAACTATGTTCATAGCGGCCTTATTCATAATAACCAGAACATGGAAACAGCCTAAGTGTCCCTCAGTAGAAGAATGGATAAAAAAACTGTGGTATATTTACACTATGGAATATTACTCAGCTATTAAAAACAAGGAATTCCAGAAATTTGTGGAGAATTGGATTGAACTAGAAATGATCACAATGAGTGAGTTCACCCAGAAATAAAAAGAGTCAATTGGTGTATACTCACTTATATCTGGACACTAGCCCAAGGGGCATGTCCCATGAAAGTCTTCACTTATCAGGAAAGTGGATCAGAGAGGAGGACATCCTATTGGGACTTTAGGTGAGAGAAGCATGGGAAAATTGGGAAATAGAAGGATCCAGATGGTCCTAGAAACCTACAAGAAGAACATTATGATGGGAGAATCTGGGCCCAGGGGTCTTGCTCAAACTATGGCCCCAGCCAAGGACAATATGTACAGTAAACTTCGAACCCCTACACAGATCTAGCCGATGTATAGGACATTCTCCACAGTTGAGTGGAGAGTGGGGACTGACTTTCACATGAACTCTGGTGCCCCGTTTTTGACCACTTCCCCTTAATAGGGAGGCCTGGTGGCACTCAGAGGAAGGACAGCAGGCTACTAAGAAAAGACTTGATACCCTATAAGCATATACAGGGGGGAGGAGGTCCCCCTCAGTCATAATCATAGGGGAGGGGAGTAAGGGGAAAATGGGAGGGAGGGAGGAATGGGAGGATACAAGGGATGGGCTAACAATTTAGATGTAATATGAGTAAATTAATAAAATATTAAAAAAGAAAGTAAACCTTTTTTATAATTGAGTTATATGGGTACAATACTTCATATTAGAGTAGAAATATATATATATATATATATATATATATATATATATATATAGTGTGTGTGTGTGTGTGTGAAGAATAAACTTACATTTGAATTTAAAAAAAAAAAAGCCCTATGTTCTGTGGGCTCTTACGTTGCTGTCTTCTAAAGGACACTTCTAGGTCTAACATGCTAACATGCTACTTTCTTAAAAACAGTTTTAAAAACTTTCTTAATACCCTTTGAGCATATACAAGGGGAGGAAGTCCCCCTCAGTCACAGTCATAGGGGAAGGGAGTAAGGGGAAAATGGGAGGAAGGGAGGAATGGGAGAATACAAGCGAGAGGCTAACCATTGAGATGTAATATCAATAAGTTAATAAAATAAAATAAAATAAACTTAAGAAACGTTTTAAGTCTTGTGATTCGGGCCGGGCAAGGTGGTGCATGCTCTTAATCCCACCACTTGGGGATTGATCCCAGCACTTGGGAGGCAGAGGCAGGTGGACCTCTGTGAGTTCAAGGCCAGCCTGGTCTACAAAATGAGTTTAGGACAGCCAAAGCTACACAGAGAAACCCTGTGTTGAAAAACTGAAACCAACCAACAACCAACCAACCAAACAAACAAACAACCCCCCCCCCAAAAAACAAAAACAAATAAATCTTGTGATTCATGTGCAGGATTTTTGGATTTTTTTTGACTGAGCACCTCCTCAATAGTATATGTTTCTGAATATTATACTCAGTTATAATCTGGAAATTTATGTTTTATTACATAGTTTTAGTCAAAATATGCATCACATATTTATAAAAATGGATAATTTGCTTTGTATTAATTGCCAAGAGAAATATGAGTTTTTTTCTATTTTATTCTGCTAAAAATCACTTCGGATTTTTTCTTATCATCTTTATGATGATTTTTGAATGATTTGAGTATTTTTTTCCTTCTGAAACTCTTGGTAGAGTTTCACTTACTTTGAGTTATTAAAGGTTAAAAAACATAACTCAGCTCTGCTTGTTATAGAGAAAGGAGAGGGAACATTGAAGAGAATTAACTTTGACCTAGGATGCAAACACATGCTTTCTTCTTCTTGCCATATGATATTGTGTTACCCCACGGCTTTGCCAGTAAGGATGCCATCCTGAGATATAGCTATCAGATGTGTCCCAGAATAATGGAAAAAATACATTTCTTTTCTCTGTAACTAACCCAAGCTTTTGTATTGTATTAATAGAAAGAGAAAATGCCCTAATGCACAACAATTTTTTAAATTTTATTTAATTAATTTCTTCAGATTACATCTAAAGTGTTATCCCATCCCTTGTATTCTCCCATTCCTCCCTCCCTCCCGCTTTCACCCTATTCCCCTCTACTATGTCTGTGACTGAGAGGGACCTCCTCCCTCATTATATAGCCAAAGGCTATCAAGTCTCATCTTGGTAGCCTGCTTATTCTTTCTCTGAGTGCCACCAGGCCTCCCCACCATGGGGAAGTGGTCAAATATGGGGCACCAGAGTCCATGTCCGAGATAGTCCTCACTCTCAAATCAAGTGTGGAGAATGTCCTGTCCATTGGCTAGATCTGAGAAGGGGTTCGATGTTTACTGCAAGTATTGTCCTTGGTTGGTGCAGTAGTTTGAGCTGAACCATCGGGCCCAGATTTGCCCATCATGATATTCTTGTTGTAGGTTTCTAGGGCCCTCTAGATCCTTCTATTTCCCCATTCTCCCATACTTCTCTCACCTAGAGTCCCAAAAGGATGTCCTTACAACTATCCCAATCTCCTGGTAAGTGAAGACTTCCATGGGACATGCAAACTGGTACAACCACTTTCGAAATCTATCTGGCACTATCTCAGAAAGCTGGGAATAGGGCTTCCTCAAGACCCAGCTATTCCAGTTCATGGAATATGCTCAGAAGGTGCTGCACCACACTACAAGGGCATATGCTCAATCATGTTCATAGCAGCCTTATTCATAATAGCCAGAACCTGGAGTCAACCTAAATGCCCCTCAGTTGAAGAATGGATAAAAAAAAAAAACTGTGGTGCATTTACACTATGGAATACTACTCAGCTATAAAAAACAAGGAAATTCCAAAATTTGTGGAGAAATGGAGGAAACTAGAAATGACCATACTGAGTGAGTTAGCAGAAAATTTTTTATTTCTCTTTATTTTAGGAAAAACTGTAAATAGTATTTATTTGATAATTTTGATTAGTAGGTGTTTCATATTTTTCTAAACTGGGGAACTTACTGTGTAAGTATAAAATGAAAGGTTTTTATTTCCTGTATTATTCTGTAAATAACATGGTAGCTCACAGAGACTTATTCCATACATAGAAAGGTTGTTAAAACAGGAAGCACAAACGATTTCAAGTAAATCACCACCATTATGTACAAAGGGTCAAACTTCAGGCAAGATGCTCATATCAACAAACTTGTGGATTAGTTGAATCTAGAAGTATATAATCTTGAAGAATGAAGGACTACAGTAAAACGAAATCTGAGATAAGATACTGCTGAACATGACCATTCTTTTTTATACAATTTTTTACTGTGCTCTAGGGTTTGGTGGTGATGTTTTGGGCTTTATTTCTGAACGTTTCAGCTGCCCTTGCCAGTTTTGTTCAGAGGATCAGGAATGTATTCCAAGTGTCTGCTGACTGCTCTGAGTTATGTCAGGCCTGGTTTCTTCTCCGCTTACAATACTCACCTTTAAGTCACAAAGGAAGTAGACACCTCCTTGTGGAGTCTCATAAATCTCTTCTTTCTTTGCCTGGAATATCCGGCAGATGGGTGTCTTTAGGGATCTTCTAGGCAATACTTTGGGTTGTGATGACCTCCACTAACTGGCGACCTCCTCCTTATATCCCCCACAAATTCTCGAGAATCAACCAAAGTGCCTCTGGAACTAAGCTAATGCCCATGATGAGGCCATTTCCCCATGACATTTAGTTTTAAGTAGAGAGAAAATTAAGTGGTTCCCTGAGGCATGTCATTGTAAAATCTTGACAATTTTTTTTCTTTGATAATAAACACTGTCCTAGCCTGAAGGAACCCAGGTTTTAAGAGGCCTTGCTGTTATACAGGGTGTGTTTGAAATCTGACATTGACAGAACTGCAGTGATTCTTTAATAGCAAATAAAATGTGTAACATAGTGCCTTTGGGATTTCAAGCAAAGTCAGTCCTAAGAGCTGTATCCCTCCTTAATTTACATCTTAAGTGCTCATCATGGTTGAGAGCAATGGACTCAGAAGAAAAAGGCTGTAATAATTTCATTCATTTCTTTAAGCAGGGAAAGATTTTCAAGGTCATATAATATATTATTTTTAAACCTTTAAAACATCATTTCTCATACTATGTCAAGCACATCAGCATGCAGCTCAGATACAAAGTAGGGTAATAACTCTTTTACACAGAGTACATGTGAGATGTTCAATGAAGTATGACCACAGTGTACTGGAGAAAATATATAGCAGAGAGCGTGTGAATGGGTAGTTCTCATTTGCACAATAATGCCTGCTTTGGATTTAGTCTACAAAGAAACAAGGGTTTTTCTCACTATATCTGCTTCATTTTTCATAATTTTATATTAATAATAAAACATGAGAGGAAAATGTTCTCAGTACCCTGTGTTTTTATTAGTTTCACATGAAAGTCTATGCCCCATTTTGTAAATCAGAGATGAGTAGGGGAAAGTGCCAAAGAGGGCTACAAGAAAACGTGTGATGTGCACAAAAACCTTGCATATATAATGTGACTGAAGTTAACAGGAGGATAGGTCAAATGAAATGACATCTCCATGCATGTGCATTAGTGTATGGGCTGGTGAGACAGCAGTGTGGTGAGGCTAGCAGATGAGCACTAGACAAGCTGCTTAGGGTCAGATCTCCTGACTTTTTAAAAAAAAATTATTCATATTACATCTCAATGGTTATGCCATCCCTTGTATCCTCCCATTCTTCCCTCCCTCCCATTTTCCCCTTATTCCCCTCCCCTATGACTGTGACTGAGGCTACCAAGAAGAGACTTGATACCCTATGAGCATGTAAAGGGGAAGGAATTCCCCCTCAGTCACAGATCTCTTGACTTTTGCGCTATTGTTTTTTCTAGTGTTAACAGTTTGCTGCTAAGTATTGTGAACATTTATCTTGAATTGGAACATATTTTAAAAGAAACATTTTTAGTTTATGTACAGTAAGAAGAAATGGTTCAGTGTCAAACTTTTGAGAAAGTGAAGTAGAATCTAGATTTAAATACATAAAATAAATCTCGTACGAAAGCAGAATAGTTTCTTTTTTTTCCACCGTCACATGTTAAGTCAGGCGCTATCCAAAGGCAAAGTGTACCGGTGGAATACTGAGATATACCACCTTGTCTTGAGTACATTTTGACATGTGTTTTATTCAGTCATTTTATATCATATAACAGAACTTAAACCATTTATTTCAAAATTTAAACATTTAAAAAATAACCATGTTTGTTTATTGTGAAGATGAAAACAGCAACAGCTGATTTAATAAGTATGTAACAAATTGAATAAACCTTATTTTTAAGATTGTCTACTGAAAATTATTTTAATAGTAGACATACAGGGTTAATTTCAGTGACAGCAAATGGACTCAGGCTCTGAGTATGCAAGTCAAGGAGTTTAATGCTCTATCACTAGAATTAATTTCATTTGAGGCTAAATATATTATAGTTTAATGATCCAATTGTGGTAGAAATCAAAGCAAAGCCTGAGGACCTCTTCTGAGACATAGTTAATGAGCCATTGTCTGTTGTTTTGTATAAAACTACTTAAAAATGAGGCATTATGAAGTTACAGTATTTAGAAATATTATATGGATTTAAAATTTATTTGTTAATTTAGATAATTTAATTTTTATTTAATTTTAGAATTGTCAAAGAGACCTTCAAATTATAATTTCAACCATTATAATTATATGTGCAACTTAATAAATTTTACATTATAACACTAATATGCATTTCTGTGTATCAACAGATATTCATAGATGTAAATATTAATCTATCTATCATCTATCTATCTATCAATCATCTATATATCATCTGTTTACCTATCAATGTAACAAACCAATTACAAAATTTAAATTTGGTCTGTTAGATTCTGTGAAGTTGGTGATTTTTTTCTTTCAATTTGTTATAAACTTTGGTGGAGAAGATATGCAATAATCTCAGAGATTTAATTTATAAAACAAGGCTGATATAAGTTGCTGAGTTCACATGTCTTGTGTGACTTATGAGTTGTATAGTTTATAAGAAATGTACTGGGTAGGCATTTTGAGATTTGCTTTGTGTCTTCAGTGAATGTATCAGTTCTTGTTAGTAATATTGGCACATTTGAACAATACAGTACCAAAATTAGAACAGCTAAACCCAGTGGACACACCTCATATGATGGGTTCATGTACTTGCCTTACCAATTGTCATTTTTCTCATGTGGAAGTGAGGTTGCTCCTCATGTCTGCTATTTGATATTATGTTCTGTGTTGAACTATGTTGATCTTGATTAAATTTTGATCTTTTCTTTATTTACTATTTTATTTGATTTTAATTGCATAAAGTAGCTTACCTACACATTTATCATCTTTCATCATCACTTATCATCTATCAATATCTATCTATCAATATCTATCTATCATCTATCTATCTATCTATCCATATCATCTATCATCTCTCTATTATCTATGTGTATCTATCTATCTTTGTATCTAATCTCTTATCTTTCTATCATCATCATCTATATGGTTAATGTGTGTGGGTTCATTAACTATGATGCACATGTCAAGGTTAGAGGACAACTTAGTGGAGTAAATCCTCTCCTGTCATTATGTGTTCTAAGAACCAACCTTAGGTTATCAGCTTTAACTGCCTCTGTGCAATTTCTCGGGCCCTGAAAATATTAACAACTGTTTTTAAGAAAACAAACATTTACCACATAACACACTTTTAATATGTGACATTTTCATAAGTCATATTTGCCTTCAGAGTGCACATACATTTGTAAAAACAGTATTAACACAATTCAGAAAACATGATTTTTCTCTAGGCAAACTGAAATAATGGTGCATTGGCCATTCAGTCTGTTTCTGAAATGCTAACTAGCACTTTAAACAAAATTTAGCATTTTCTTTCAGTGTCTAATGAAGCTATTGAAAGGTATAATCAAGTAGAATGTGCACGGTTTTGCTCAACTGAATGACTAAGGAGTCACAGAAGTTAATATTCCTGTTTTGAAAAGTGGAATTAAAATAATGGTCGTCATTGTTTACTCAATACTTAATATTTTCCTACCCATACTATGCTGGGAAAAGGTTATACTGAGTAGCTTAAAGTTTTTTCAGCTCAGCAAACTACAAAGAGAGCTATCTGGAAAGTTATACTGTGTGAAGTAGGATGTGCTTCAGAACTTAGAAATGCTGTGTCAACATGGGCTTAAAAGCCAATCCCCACCTGATTTGGAAGCAGTGTGGAAATATTGTCCTTCTGACATCATTGCAACCTGCGTCCCATATTGTCATTTACAATATTCTTTTGCATAGGAGCTTTTTAATGAAGCATTATCACATGTATAAAAAGTAGAACAGTGTGTCCTTTGCCTTATAGAAACTTTTCAGTTTCAAGAGGTCTCATTTATTAAATGTTGATCTTAGAGTCTGAGCTGTTGGAGTTCTGTTCAGGAAGTTGTCTTCTGTGTGCCAATGGGTTCAAAGCTCTTCCCCACTTTCTCTTCTAATAGATTTAGTGTATCTGGTGTCAAGACCCAGCTATACCACACCTGGGTATAGAACCAAAATTCACTCCACCATACAACAGGGACACTTGCTCAACTATGTTCATAGCAGCATTATTTGTAATAACCAGAATCTGGAAACAACCTAGATGACCCTTAACAGAAGAATGGATAAGAAACTGTGGTACATTTACGCTATGGAATACTATTCAGCTTTTTAAAATCTAAGAAATCATGAAATGGATTTTCCAGGCAAATGGAAGGGACTAGAAAAGTTTATCCTGAGTGAGGAAACCTACACTCAGAAAGACACCCATGGTATGTATTCACTTAGTAGTGGATTTTAGCCATATAGCCCAGGATAAACATACTACAGTGCACAGAACCAAAGAAGATAAGCAGCAAGGAATATCCAAGGGAGGATGCTTAAATCTCACTCAGAAGAGGAGATAGAACAAACAGAGTTAGTGGTTAAGAGAGGGAACAAGGTAGGAGAGGGAGCACGGAGAGATATGAGGGTGATCAGACCAGGGGAGAGTACAGGTGGGAGGGCAGAAGGTCTGTAGAGAATAGAGAAACAGTGAGCAGGCCCATCACTGTAACAAGCTGGAGACCTAAGTCAGGGTAGGCTCCTGGGAGGATATATGAGGGACTCTGACAGAGTCCTAGTAGCAGGGGTCATAAAGACTGAAGAGGATATCCTCTAACTAGACAAGCCTCCTAGTAGAGGGAGGGGAACACCAACCTACCCACAAACACTATGACCCCAAATTAACCCCTGCCTACAAGATATGCAGGGATAAAGGTAGAGCATGTCCAACCAATGCCTGGCTCAACCCAAGAACCACTTCACGGGAGAGACCGAACAGTATTAAGGATATTCTGCTTTGCTTGCAGACAGGAGTCAAGCAGAGTTGTCCTCTGAGAGACTCCACTCAGCAAATGCTGAGACTCACAGCCAAACACTGGGCAATAGGTCTTTGGAAAAGTAGGCGTAAAGAGAAAAGGACCTAGCGGTGACAGGAGCTTCACAAGAAGCCCAACACGGCCAACTAATTAGGGCCCACAGCGGGCTGCTGAGGCTGAAACACCAACTAACACCTTGCATGGACTGGATCTAGGTCTCCTATGAAGACGTAGCTGACAGGCAGCTCAGGATTCATGTGGGTCCTCTAGTAAAGGGAACATTGGTTATCTCTGACATAGATTCTCTTGCCAGCTATTTGATCACTCCCCTCTTGCTGGACTACCTTGCCAGGCCACAGGGGAAGAGGACAAGCTCAGTTTTGAAGTGACTTAATGAGCTGGGGTGGATGGGGGGGTGCTCCTCTTTTCGGAGGAATAGGGAAGGGGCCTGGGGGAGAGTGAGGAAAGGTGAGACTAGGAGGTGAGGAGGGATAGTGAAACAACCAGGATGTAAAGTGAATAAATTAATTTTAAAACAGGAAAAAAGTAGAACGATAGAACAGAAGTCTGCATGGAATTTGACTTACCTGGGCCATACATGCTTCAAA
Source organism: Acomys percivali (assembly GCA_907169655.1). Classification (NCBI taxonomy): domain Eukaryota; kingdom Metazoa; phylum Chordata; class Mammalia; order Rodentia; family Muridae; genus Acomys; species Acomys percivali. Next base: position 109,041,628 of record OU015751.1, read on the forward strand.
AATATCTACCATTTATAAACTTGGACATATTATCTCTTATAATCTTATTCTCTATATGTGACTGTATATAACATCAACATACGCCAAATTTATTTTTAGAATTAAATTCTGTGCAGTATCATTGGCCTATATCTAGTATGATATGTATGTTCTATTTTCCCCTTTCTGCTTCTTCTAACTGCAGAGCACAAGGAGTCAGAGACTCTTAGTTTTCAAAGTTGTTTTTGCTTTCCATGATATTGGGTAGCTCGAATGTCTGAAACAGGTGAAATGCTAGAGAACACATATCTTTTTTGATGAGACTCCACTGCCCAGTGGGGGAATCTATTTCTCTTCATAAACTGGATACTTTAAAGAATGTTCAACCAATATTTTAGACAAGTACTAAATTACAGTTCCACATGTAGTTCAGCTATTAATATGGAATTAGAGCGGTCAGAAAGATAACATTGTTGTAACAACTTGCCTAATGGATGCAAGGAATGCTTTTCTGGTTCTTTTTAATTTCAAACGCACCAAAGAAGAAATCTTGTTTGTCCTAGATCGGGGGGGGGGGGGCCTTTAAAGGAACCTTCAAAAGAAAGCCCAGCTTTGTGCAAGGTACAAAAGAAAAACTTATCAGAGCAGCAACTCAGCTCTTGGCAGGCTTTATTGCCATCTCAACTTTGTGTTTTCAATGAGGTGAGGAATATTAAGCGTCTTAATGGATCTAAAATTAATGACTAATCACCATCCATTTATTTTCCAAATATATTTATTGAACATATACCTTGTGTAACTTCTGCTCTAATTCACAGAACTAAATAAGAAGTACTGACTTAGAGTTAATATTTTCATTTAAATATAGATGAAAAAACAAACCAATTGGTACATATTGTATCAAATACTGTCAAGGATTGTGATTTCCAGTAATTCTATTGCAATAAAATTTTCATTTATCACTTTTCAAGCAATTCATTCACTACCTTAAATTTCTTTAACCCCTAGAAACATTTAACTTTCTATTTGAGTTAAACCTACCAGAAGATTCATTTTGGGTCTTCTCTCTTCTTCAGACACATCATTTCCCATCTTGTATCTGGATTAGAGGAGCCATGAATGTGAGAAGCATTGATTATTATACCCTGCCACTATGATCTTATTGAGCACCAGTTTCCTCTTCTTTCTTTCTTTCTTTCTTTCTTTCTTTCTTTCTTTCTTTCTTTCATTCATTCTTTCTTTCTTTCTTTCTTTTCTCTTTTTTTGTTTTTTTGAGACAGGGTTTCTCTGTGTATCTTTGACTGTACAGGTTGGCCTTGAACTCACAGAGATCCACCTGCTTCTGCCTCCCCAGTGCTGGGATTAAAGGCATACGCCACCTCTGCCCTGTTCAATTTCCTATTTCTTAAAGCCTACTTTATAACCTCTTTGGCACTCCAATGAGGCGTCTTGGAATAGAGATTATAAAAGTAGATTATAGTATGTTCTATTGGATCTATATTTTCACACATCTGTGGTTTGAATCTACTCAGAGGGGATGAGTTAGCATGGGTGATCAGACTAATGGCACTGGATATGTTATACACTGAGATCACAGGGGTCAATTTCTCTGTTTCATTGAATTCTAGGAAGCAGCAAGGTAAAGCATTTTTAGCTGTCAAGCGTCTTCCCTTCGGTTTCAGAACAGAGCAAAGGGTTTGCCCTAAGATGAAGAACCCGGGTCCATAGCCAATACTGACAACCCACTTTCATTTTTACATGAATGAGGATGAGATCATGTCTGAAATGAACCACTACAGTGAAATGCCACTTAAAGGAGTTGTAGAAAACCTCAGCAGATGTCAGCAAAGCTGGTGTGACATTGTCAGAAGTTGAAGAAAAGTGTTGATGCTAGTGACTTGAAACTCTACCATCTCAAGACAGTGTTAAGCAGTGCTATCATGTAGTAAGAGGCAGCTGAAGTCCCCATGCTTAAAGTCTACAAACTGCTTTCCCTGTCTGCCACACTTGATGAGGTTGGCAAATTTCCATTTTTTGACAGCACTGCCCCCAATCATAGATACTACACAATGATAACTTCAACATCTTAAATTCTATATTACATTTTCTATTCTTAAAATAGTATACTTTATTCGTTTTACAAAACCATAAGAAGGAAGTTCCAGAAAGAAGGAAGTATAAATAATTGCCAATCAAACAAATTTGAATTTTGAGGCCATGTAATTGAACTAGATGTCATCACCATAAGAAACAGCATGCTGAACCACATACTGAAAAGAAAGTCTTTTTCTGCATTACTTTATGTTTTTTCTGTTTTTAATTAGCTGACAGTTTCTCAAAATTTTTTATAATGAATTTTAATCATTTTCACCTTCCATATCTGTTCTGGCTAGTTTTATGTCAATTTGACACAAACTAGAATCATTGGAGAGGAGGAAACCTCAATTAAGAAAATGCCTGCAGAAGATCCAGCTGTAGGAGATTTTCTTAATTAGTGATGGATGGGAGTAGGAGGAAATCACAGTGGATGTGAGGCTATCCCTAAGCTGGTGGTCTTGTTGGTCCTTGGTGCTATAAGGACGCAGGATGAGCAAGCCATGGGGAGCAAGCCAGTAAGCAGCACTCCTCCATAGATTCTACATAAGCTCCAGTCTCCAGGGCCCTTGCCTGTTTTAGTTCCTGCTTTCTCTTCTCTCAATGGCTATCAAATAAACCCTTTCCTATCTAAGTTGCTTTGGCCATGGCTTCTCATAACAGCAATAGAAACACTAAGGCAATTCTTCTTCAGTCTACCCCTTTTCACCTGACACCATTCCTCTCAAGAAGTCTTTCTACTTTCATGTTCTCTCTCTCTCTCTCTCTCTCTCCCTCTCCCTCCCTCCCTCCCTTCCTCCCTCTCTCTCATGTATAAACCACTGAGTTTAATTAGAGTTACTTCCCGGAGCATAGGTGGGAAGCTATTCAGTGGAAGAAGGGCAGAGGAGCTGTGGCTATACCACTGAAGTAAATGACATCTATAATAGCCCTTTCCTTTTTCATGATGAAACGTCAATGGCCAAATCTTGTGCAAGTCTTATACAGATAATGATGGCTGCAGTGAGTCCATGAGTAAAACGGCTGTTTCATTTCTCAAAGACAACTTTGTGATGTATGTCTTCCAATCCTTAGTTTTTATCTTTCCACCTTGCTTTTCGCTGTGTTCCTTGAGCACAGCTGCAGTGAGTTCACCTTGGTAATGTCTGTATTATTCCTAGAAGATGGCATTCCATAGCCCTTCTTCCTATCTTCTGGGCCTTTTATTCTTTTTATTCTAAGACTTTTTGATCAGTCGTTTTGCAGCATCCCTCTCTGGACAGCATGCACCATCACTTATTCTGAGAACTTTGACAAGTTATGGGGTTTTGAATTAATCACCATTGGATGTCATCAGAATCTTTTCTGATAAAGGCAACACCTCTGATCTAGGAAATCTATGTCTTTGACCTAGAATTATTTTCTTCCTATGCCCTTGGATTTTGATTTTTTATAGTTTTAAAAAAAATTTCTGAGAATTACATTTTTGAGGTTTCTTTGTAAAAGTTACCATTTTCTATGAATGAACTAATTTTTCACCCTGTCTTCAAGTCTTGCTGTTTTGTCTTTTATGCCATCTATTCTGTTGACCAGGCTTTCTACCCAGTTTTTAAAAAACATATTGTAATTTTCATGCCCAATTTTCTTTCATTTGGATTTTTGGCATTTGTCTTTATTTGATATTTACCTCTCATGTCCTGAATTATCTTCATTAGTTTAGTTAGCCATTTGTTTCTATGAATGGGCTTCGATCAGGAGATTGTTCTAAATTCATTTGGGTGCCGTTAATGCCTACTTGGACTCCTTGAACTCTTTGCATGTCTTTATAACTGTTTCTTTAAATTGTGTGTTTTGAGATTCCTCTAAGTTGTTTTTCCTTTCAAAATATTACTATAAGATTGAAGGTATTGAGGAGGAGCCATTGACTTAATTTCTCATATATTACTTATATTTTTGTGATGGAACCTGAGCAACTTTGCATATGGTGCTGGTTGTGTTTTCTGACATAAATTTGCAGGCCATCTTTGTTAAGTGACTTTTTTTTGTTTCTTATTTCTCTGTTTCCCTGACTTAACTGGTTTTCAAGCAGGGAAAATGTCTTTGAAACTCAGGATATTAATCAGTGTATGTTTATTTGTGTGGAGGCTGAGGTGATTCCAATCCAGTGACTACTCGGGGAGGCAGTGTCACTGAGGTCCTACTGGGTGCTGGATCAAGGCCCAGGGTCAGTTCAGAGAGTGGGGCTGTGTGTTCTTATCATCCACTGGGAACAGTAATAACTTCTTTACCAATGCTATACACTGGATAGCTGAGCAGTGTTCAGTGGTCTGATCCCAGCTGCCATTTGTGTGACTGTCAAGGTTTGAACACAGAGCAGCTGGCAGGATGGGGTAGAGGTTTCTTATCACAGATGGTTCTGTGCACCACTCTGGGACTAGGTCCAGGAACTACACAGAGCACGTGGACTCAAGAGACTGTATGTTCTGCTTTTTATTAGAACGGGAACTTACAAGGTAGCCCTGGCTAGGCTAAGAGTACCTATGTTGACTATAGTGACCTAGTCAATCCTCCAGTGTCTGTCTTGCAAGTACTTGAAAAATCAAGATTCCTCACCAGTGAAAAAATATTTTTATTAAATTTAGTTAGGATGACAATATTTATATATATATCTGCATTTTCTATCAGTTAATAACAAGGCATTTTTATGCTTCTATATTAATGAAGGGGTTACAAGATGCCACAGGGCTGTTGTTATATATTTCTGGCTGGTATTTTACTCACATGCTTTTCAGTGTTTCTAATGTGCTGTCAAACAAGTGCCAATTAACAGTTAAATTTAACAGGTTGTCAGAAGTTACTACAGTAAAAACGTTCAATTATGGGATTGGTTTCTGCCCATTTACAATTTCTAGTGTTCCCTGTGGTGACAAATTAACTTTGGATGATGCAATGTTATCCTAAAGAGCAATGAGATGATTCTAACTACTGTCTGCATCCCCATTAAGAAGATGCACTTGCCGGTTGTGGTGGTGCACACCTGTAGGGTTTGCCGAAGGAGGCAGAGGCAAAAGGATCACGAGTTCGAAGAAGATGTGCTAATTCTTCTTCTGGTTGCTGTGATAACACACCTAACACTAGCTATTTAATGAAAGAGGAGTTGCTTCTGGCTCATAGTTTGAGGGTACAGTCTTTCCTGGCTGGGCAGGCATGGCAGTAGCAACAGCTATTTATATAGCTTGAGGAACAGGAGGCATTTGATCACATTGTGTCAAAGTCACTGAAATTCTCAAGGCACAAACATAACACACCCGCATTCTTTGCCAGAACATCATGAGAACTCTTTTACTCTCCCTAGTCCCATTATGTTTTGTTTACACTTGCCCAGGGACTTTCTAGCCTGTGGTTCTAATCTCTTCTATGTTCCTTTCACAAACTAGATCTAATGGCCCATGAAACTAGGGTCAGGCTCATCACAGCAATGTCCCCATTTCTTGGTTTATTTCTCTTTTGTTTTTTTTTCTTTCCTTTTCTTTCTTTTCTTTGTTCCTTCCTTTTTTTCTTTCCTGCCATCTAAGATAAGATTAAATGTTTATCTATTAATAACAATTGTAGTTCTACCAAGGAAGAAGTAATTTGACATTTATTTATTTGTTTTTTATTTACTTCAGTTTTTCAAGAGAAGGTTTCTCTGTCTTGGCTTTCCTGGACTCGCTTTCTAGCCTAGTCTGGCCTCAAATTCACAGAGATCTGCCTGCCTCTGCCTCCCAAGTACTGGGAATAAAGGCCTGTGCCATCAAACCTGGACTGTTTATACTGGGCCATGATGCTGAGTAAAAAGGACTCTAGTCATGTAACTTTTAATGAGATGAACCATATATTTTTAAACATTTTTGCAGACATTCTCATTATTAAGATTTGGACTTCAAAGTCATATGTCTATCAATGAAAATAATAATAAATTATTTTGTAATTTTAATTAAGTATTGTTTTATCTTTTACATATCATTTATAGTGTTACAAATATATATAATAAACTACCTACAGCAAAAAGAACCGTGACACAATCAGGAATTACGTAAATGTTACATTCTTAGTGTTTTGGATATTTATATTTGTCAGCCTTGAAGAAACCGTCTTTCCTATCTTGGTGCATCTGAAATTCTGGATGTAAATCAATATCTATCATATCTTGTCATTATCAACTTAAAACATCTATCTAGACCTAAAAATATCTTAACCCCAAAACAACTAAGTTTAATTGTAAAACTAAACTATCTGGCCTTTTAATAATTTTAAAGGTATAGACTGGATAGGTAAAATAGGTTTCACATTCATATGCCAATTAATGATGAGGTTTATACATCATTAAATCATGTTTTATTTGGGATAACATCTTAGAGCATTCTTAAACAAACCTAGAATGTATAGATAGGAGGTATACACAGTTATATTACAGGCTGTTGCCTCTTTCTCACAAGCTATAAACCTATTTAACAGATTACACTTCTGAGTATTGTAGACAATCCTAACACAATGGTAACTAATTGTATATTGAAACAGATCTGAATATGGAAAAGTCTAGTTAAACACACACACCACACACACACACACACACACACAAACAATATATATTACCTATATGAAAAATTTCAGATTAAAAAGTAGTATTTTAAAAATATAAATACACTGTACAGATATTCTAAACATTTTCTAAAATAATATTAAAATATGTATATTAACTATTTACTAGTAATAGAGTCATTTATGGACATAACTGGGATGCTTGGGTCAACTTTGTTATCCTTTGCTATGATTGGCAGTGCAAAATAGTCATATATGAAGTAGTATGTAATATCACAAGAACAGGAGCAGCGTTCTGCACTATAACAAGGACGCTGTGAGAAAATTGGAAATAGTGGTCTTTCAGTTTCATTAGAATCTTATGGGACAACTATCATAAATGTTGTCTGTGATTGACTGAAACGTTTTTATTCATAACTGTTCTAGACTCAAAATGTGCATGCTGACTTATTGATAAAAGGAGCACAGTGAAATTTAAATAAAAACTTCTTATTACCTGCCTTTTCACACAAAAGTCATTACAGGAGAATGCTATCTTAACCATAAGTGTGTAGAATTTTATATACCAAATGTAAATGGTGTTTGGCACAATGTATTAAATGAATTAAATTGTAGTCCGTGTGTGTGTGTGTGTGTGTGTGTGTGTGTGTGTGTGTGTGTGTACATATAAACAAACATACAAGGAACAGAGTAAAAGAATGCCATTGGGAGAGGAACGGGGACTTGACCATCAGTGGACTCTTTTATGCAATGTCTACCCTTACCTCTCCTAGTCATGGCGGCACAAGACTTTTGCAGTCTTCTCCACCCTCTTGGTTAAGTTCAAGGACAGCATACGTGTTATGGAAGCTATCTCTATATCTGAGCTGATCTCTTTTTAACCGTCTGTTCTCCCTTATATTTAGAATATTCAATCCACTGTCTCATAAACAAATATTTCTCCCTGAATTAATGATTAAACTGTGTGTCAAGATGAATGAAGAGTGTATGCGTCGCTTATAAAAATATATTTACACTTGCATTTTGTGTGTATACTTAGATTATTCATTCTGGTATGCATCAGAATGAGAGAAAAGAGATGAATGTAAAAGAAAATATATAGTTTTCTCAGGTTCTTACATGACTTACAGCAGAAGTGTAAATAAGAGTTGCATCTCGCATTGTCTGACAGCAAAGATAAACAAACTTTTCTCATCCTGTGAATGCAAGGGCAGTCATTTTTTTTTTTTTATTAGTTGGTTGAGGACTTTTTAGGTGCCAGGTATATGGTAGAGCCACATGACTGATGTAATGTTAAAAATGTGAGAAGAAAAACAAATTAACTCTCATGCAGTTGTCTGTGTGTGTAAAGATTAGAGAAGACAGATGATTAGTGGTTTTCAAAGATAATAAGGATATATAACTATAGGTAAATGCTGCCAAAATGAAAGAAAATAACGTATAAGAATGAGAAATAATTTGGGAGTAATATTAAGGGGGTGTTGTGTGACTTTGCTAGTAGAGACAAGAATAAATATCTATCCATCCCAAATATTGTACAAATGACACCCCTTACCCCCAAAAATCCATTCACTCCTAACTTGGTGAATTGATGATTCATTGGGGATCCTTTAGAAGCTTGGTTGAGAGGTCTCTTAGAGGAGAGGGTGCTGGTGCTTTGTAACAATTATGTAATACATGCTTATTCTTGTTTTATAACACGGGTAGTATTGGTTATACATGAAGAAGTTAAAAGTTACTTCAGTGGAGAGGCAAAGAAGGAATCAAGAGTAAAGGGGCAGGAAAACAAAATAGATAAAATTGAAATTATGTTCATATTTTTAATGCTTTCAGAAAATCCCAGAAGTAGGGGAGAAATCATATCTTTTCTTGTTTGTTTGTTTTTCTTTGTGTTTTTGTGAGAGAGGGTTTCTATGTCTCTCTGTGTATTTTTGGCTGTCCTGGAACTTATTCTGTAGACCAGGCTGGCTTCAAACTCAGAGAGATCCACTTTCTTTTGCTTCCCTAGTGCTAGGATTTAAGGTGTGTGAAACTACTGTCCAGCCAAGAAACTATATCTTAATATATGAATGATTTCAGTATGTTTAAAGATGGAAGAAAATAGTTGAGAAGAGTTTAAAATACATTAAATCTTGGGATTTAATTGATTTAAGTTCTCAAAAATTTATTCATATCATTGGTTTAAATATAAAGAGACAAACTCTTCTGTATTAATTATCAAGGAAGTATCCTGGTAAAAGTCTGAAAATGAAATGCAGTTTTACTCAAAATATAAGGTTACTGTATGTTTGAAAGGTAGTCAATGTTTATGCAAAAACTTTATGCCATTTTGTATCTTTTCTGCTTTATCTAAAATATAGGATATTCCAAATATCAAAAGACATTAGTGTAAATTGTCTGCACATTAGCATCCTAAGATGTATTCTTTTATTTTTATTATTTTTATTTTTTTAGGTAGTAAACTGTGTGGATTTATTTTGTATTGTGCTTAAATATAGCACATATAGTTATCAAAACCTTAAAATCTTTATGTAAAAGTGTCCTCTGTTCAGTATAATTTTCATCAGAGAAGAGAGTTAAACATGATTGTTAATTACAATAAAGTAAATATATTCATGAATTATTCATTTATAAATATAACTGCCTAAAATATCTCTTAAAAGAATACTTTTTTAAAAAGAATTATTATTTACTATTTATACAGTATTCTGCCCACATGTGTATGACAGAAGAGGCACCACATCTCATGGTGGTTGTGAGCCACCATGTGGTTGCTGGGAACTGAACTCAGGACCTTTGGAAGAACAGACAGTGCTCTTAACCTCGGAGCCATCTCTCCAGCCTCAAGAGCACTTCTTTTAAGAGAAATATTTTTAATTAAATTAATATTTTTATGTTTACATGCACATTTATATTATTACACATATACAATAAACTACGTACAGCAAGGAAGACCACGAAACAATTAGGAATTATAACAATGTTACACTCATAGTGTTTTGCCTGTTTGTATTTGGCAACCTTGGAGAAAACATCTTTCCTATCTTGGTGAGTGTCCATTTAAATAATGTTGGAACAGTTATTTGTAGCTCAAGAGTCCTTAACAGAGAACTAAAGTGTAAAGTGTTTTAAAGATTTACTCATCAAATATATTTAAAGAGAAGTTCAAGCTTATAAGTATAAGTATTTGTGGTTTATTTCTTCTCTACCTTTTTTAAAAGATCAGGCCCTACTTTTTATTTTTATATATTTTCTTTTGTCAGCCTGATTTTAGAAAGCAGGAGTGTTTTTTATGAACAGATGGGCAGTGTTTATTGGTAGATGTCTATCTATTACATAGTCATGTGTCAGTAAGCTCTGATTCAATGTATAAGGATTTCTCAATGATATTGAAAGCTTTTTAATGTATTTCTTTATCATAAAACATATTTTCTCAGACTTTCAATATTCTAATTTTGACAGGAGAAAATCAATAAGGATGTTTAAGTGCTGGCCAATCATTTTCATTGTTGGATTCATCTTCCTGGAGTCCGAAGGGAGGCCAACAAAAGAATCAGGATATGGCCTTAAATCCTATCAGCCTCTTACAAGATTACGACATAAGGTATGCTACAGCTCTCAATCTACACAAAGTACCTTCTGTTTGTAAACTTAGAGATCAGACATAAGTTTACTATTTACTTAGGGCTACTCACTTCTGAACATGCTTTAAATAATTTTTCTTTTCTATAATATGAGGCTTTAAAAATCAGAAATAGCAGCAACTGAAAATTTACAGTTTGGTGAATAAAAAAAATACTTTCTCAATGATGAATAGAGACAGCCTTGTTATAAAACATAATGCACTTGGTAGGTATTGGGAGATAAATTACTTGTAAGGGGTACAGTTGATATAAAGGACCTGAGTTTGACTCACAGTTTATCAGGCAGCTCACAACTGCTTTGCCACTCCTGCTCCAGGGGGTCTAGCATCCTCTTCTGTATTCTATGGTCCTTGCACACATATGCTCATAAACCTACAGGCTCACACATACATATGCACATAATTAAAACAATAAAATTATCTATTAAAAACATACTATTAAAGTTCTTCCTGAGTATTAGTAATGATTTATATACCAAGAATTATGAGTGAGTCATTCAGTTAATCTCTACTACGTTCTTACAAATCTCAAGCGTGTCTTAAATGGCAAACTAAGTCTTACTTGCTCTATAAAGATACTGCCAACACCATACATTTGTAATGGTGAAATTAAGCCTGAATAGAAATTATTGGATATTTTAATTTAATAAAAAAATCATTAAACTGTAGGTTCCTTAACAGAAAAATGAGAAGTGTTTTGAGGCAAATACTTTTTTATGTTCAATGATTTCAACCTTAAACAGTTTGTTTTATATCATATATTTAGTAAACATTAATTGTGTGCTTTTTCTTGTTTTAAAGTGTATAGCCTGAGGTCAGAAACTATATCTTTCACTTTCCTGTGCACATGAGACATTGTTGGAGTAAATCTATTGTAGAGAATTGTTGTGTAAAATGCTTAATATAACTCACTGGTTTTCTCAAAAATAAGACCACAGGTTTGTACATCACTGTGAACATTTTTGAGAAATTTTAAGTTAAAAGTACATGTTAAAATAACAATATACTTATCTAGGATATTTAATAGGTTATGAAAGAAAGGATATAATTAAACGAAATACACTTGAGAACATACACTCTCCAAAAATTGCTATAATATTTTTATCATTATATATCTATTTTTAAATCACTGGGAATGATATATGACTATTGGCACAAATTATGAAAATACATCACTTTTAAACAGTGGCTCTAAGATTAAGCTATAAAAAGCATCTAGTAAGGGTTTGTATGTGTGTGAGCATATATGTGCTCAGGTGTGTGTGTGTGTGTGTGTGTGTGTGTGTGTGTGTGTGTAAGTGGATATTTAACAAAAATGAAAGAAAGTAAACTGAACAAGCCACAGGAAGCAAGAGAGTTAGTAGTATTTCTTCATAGTCTTTGGTTCAGTGCTAAGTTCCTGTTCTGAGTTCCCTCAATGAGCAACTGTGATTGGGACAAGTAAGCCAAAGAACACCCATGTTGCTTTTTGGTCATGGTGTTTATCAGAGCAAAGAAAGGAAACTATGACAACCTACATCTTCAGATCATGTTGAGACCAAAAAACAGGACTAATTTGTCAGATCATATTGAATGATACAGATATGAGCAAGTGCATACATATTTCATCATCTGCAGCTGTATATGAAAATGTGATTAAAATTTATTTGTCTGTGTCTTGCAGCAAAAAATGAGTTACAATAAACTTGCCATGCTAATTATAGAAATCTTAATTATACTCTACAAGTATATATCTGAGGGAGAGCTGATTGTGTCTTTTTCTAATGTGTTTATCCCATTACATTTATGCAGCATCATTGGAGGCAATTCCTTGGCATTCAAAGACTACGAAATGCAGTCAACTAAATCCAAATGCTACCAAGTTCTGCTTTTACTTATTACATTTTAAAACTTAGACATGGAGTGCTATTGCACAAGCTACTTTCTTAAAAATTGTCCTTTAATTGTGGCATAGCCTGAGACATAGGACTGCTTTTCCAGTTTATTTGGATGGCACTATCAAAATTCAGAGGTGTGTGAGGTGAAATAGCTTTCCAAAGAGCAAGAGAATACAACAGCTATTATCAATGAGACAGGAAAAATAGGAAGGCAGGGTAGAGGATGGGACGATTTGCCCTAAACTTTAACAATGATCATAAAGCAATGTGACACTGACCTAAGAGAGAAATGTCTGCTTTTTAGAATAGTCCCTTTGCTTCCCTTAAAAGGGAAACAACTGTATTTTCATATTGTTTTCTGAAGTGTCTACTGATAGTGGTTTTAGCTTGGCTTAGGGCGACCATCCAGCAGACTCACTTGGAAAAATAGGAATCACCTGAGTCATCTATGATTTTGTTATCAGAAATCTGTATTTAGGCATAATACAATACCTATTGACTACCATGTGCATTGTGAAGAATTTTGAAATTTGAGACATTGGTAACACTTGAGAATAAGTGCAGTTGGGGTAGCACACGTGTCTAGATGGTTATTATAGTGGAGCTACCCTTCCACTTAACTTTCTAAATTAGGTCCTTTAATTTTATTATTTCCTTCAATTTTTAAAAAAGCACTATTAACTTTTTTGTTTATGTTAGCTTCTTTAATTTCATGGACATTCTCATGGATGAAATGGATTTATTGCTATTTTTATAGATAAGAGAATATGATTTTATGGATGTTTAGAATTTGTTTGTTGTAAAGCCACCCAAGACTATAGGTTAGGATTTTAAACTAGTGTAAATAATTTAATACAAATTTAAAATAAAAAGTTTTTTGGGGGGGTATTTGAACTCTGTGCTGTGAGTTTACAACTTTGCCCACATTCCTATATTTGTGTTTCTTGAAAAAGTGGGATTATATGTTTTATTGTATTTATTCATTTTATTTTTAATGTGTGGATGTTTTGGGTGCATGTATAGATGTTCATCACTTGCCTGATTGGTGTCTGTGGAAGTCAAGAGGATATTGGAGTCTCAAGAACTGGAGGTCACAGATGATTATAAATCATCACCGTGTGGGCACTAGGAATGGAATCTGAGTTGTTCACAAGAGCAACAAAGCTTCTTAATTGCTGAGCCATCTCCCCAGGCCCTGGAGTAGATGTTTTGGTCTCTTTGTGTTAGATAGTTAGCTGCATTACCCTTCCTTGCCAGGTAACTCATACACTTGCCTGTCGTCTTGACCTCTCAGTGTCCTCCAATTTCGTTACTACTCTCTCTCTCTCTCTCTCTCTCTCTCTCTCTCTCTCTCTCTCTCTCTCAGTCTGTCTCTCTCCATCTCTCTTTGTCTGTCTGTCTGTCCATCTCTCTTCTTTCAGACAGGGTTTCTCTGTGTAGCCTTTGGCTGTCCTGGACTTATTTTGTAAACCAGGTTGGCCTCAAACTCACAGAGATCCACCTGCCTCTGCCCCCAAAATGCTCCTTCATGTCCGGCTTCATTATTTATTCATTCATTACTTATTTATTACTACTTCTTTAAATCATATATTTCTTCTTTTCAGTGCTAAGATGTTTTATAATTTCCACATACCCTGAAACAGGACAAGGAGGACAGAATCTTTGGAAATATTGTGGCACTTTCCTAGAAACATTTGGAGTGTTGTCCACTTATTAACCCTTTGATCTCCCCATCTCATGAGAGTAGAGGACTTTTTAACCTTCTGGTAGTATTTGGGGCAGCAATGAGCTTGACTCTAGTTCTGGTCTTTTATTGGCCACTGGATAAAACCTTATCTTTTTGCTTAACAACCTGTCTGTAGGTCACTTGCCCTATTCTAGCAGCTAGAGAAAAAAACTTGTGGAGAGAATTAGGTAATATTGTGGCCTGTGATTTAGGAACGGAAGAGCACATTTGCACAAATATTTTATAACAACTGAACATCTCCAGGAACTCTCTTTTATCCAATAGCATGGCGAATGGTCATCATTTACCTATCCAGCCTGTCCAAACACCATGCTGAATGATATATCCCATTCATTAAAGTATCATGGAACAAGGAATGGAGGAAAGCTCTTTTTTATTTTACGTAATTGAATTTGGAGCTCGCTATCTCAGTGTGGTCCCTGCTTCTCCTCACAGAGACTGAGAAATCTAGAACTCCTTCCCATGCCGACTACACATAAATCCTGTGGAATGGTGCTTTCTGTTTCTTTTTGGCTCCTTGTTTCATTTTCATTTTTGGCTTTTTCTGATTCATTTATCCCTTATTTCTTTTTTCCTTCTACTAATTGCGTAGATACAATTTCTCGTGTCAAGTCAGTCTCCTCTCGTTTGTATAACCTGTAGTATGCATGTACTGACATTTCCAAATCTTAACAAGCACTTTACTGTCTGACAGCAAATCTTACCTGTTTACTGAGCGCTTGTCTTCCTTGCCTCTGTTCTAAAGCTCTGATAAACTGGCACTGTACTGGCTCACAGACGACTGCACGAGGATAGTAGTGTTCTTTGAGTGTATCTAATGGGACCACTTAAACCCTTTAAGTGTTTGTATCTCTTTTGACCAGAGTGTCATGTCCAGCTAACCTGGCAAATTGAAGTTGATCTATGAAATTAAAAAAAAAAAAAATCAGAAATCAAAGTATTTCACTGTGAGGATCACTGTGTGGATGAAGCAAAGAGTGTGAGAAATTTAATCATTCATGAGAGTATAGCTATTCACAGTGACACAATAGAATTCAAAGAGCTGATTTGTGAGGTATGATTTTTTTCTTCTTGTGCTTTTGTACTAACACTGATAGATGTGGCCTAATGGAAATCAGCAGGAAAGATAGAGCAGCAGAAAGAGATAAACATTAAAGGGACTTCAGACTCCCAGTGCTCAGAAGCAGGGACCTCTAAACAAAGCAACACCATTACTTTCTAACAGGAAGACTGGTGGCAAGTCTTAGAAATTAACTTGGTGCTAGCAGGAAATTTCAAAGAGACCATTTAAATGCTAATTGATTATTCTGAGGCCAGGAAACAATTTTGACTACCCTTTGAAAGAAAATCTGGGAGCAGGGTTGAGAGGAGTTAAAAACTTACTGTGAAGAATTAGTTAACTAAATGTTAAAGGGCATACTAATGTATGTTAAAATGTATGCATAAATTTATTCCATGTATATAAAGAAGGTTGAATATGATTAAAATTTAGATTTGTTTTAAATAAATACCTTGCACTTGAAAAATAAGGATTTTTTAAAAATACATTTCTTTTCCTCTAAGGAAATCAATCCCAGTATCAATTAATGTCTCTTCTACCCAGTCTTCTGATGGTCCAAGAACTGAGTCTTGAGTTATATAACCAAAGATCATTAATACTTCCATAATCTTTATTGCTAGAGAGATTGAGTCTAATCAATACCACGAGTTTTCACAAAAATTAATTTTTTTAAATGCAGAACAAGAAGATTGCCATGACATCTAGGCCAGCCTGGGCTACAAAGTGATTTTCAGGCCGTCTTAAGTGTGAAAACTTTGCCAAATTCGTAGAAAAGAATACATCTTTTTCATTGTTTAAAAGTTTGTAATAACACTTGCTCAGTTACGTGTTTTACAAAAGTTCCAGTCATGCAGATGACTAATTTCTGGAGAGCTGATGTATGATGTGTGGGGTATAGCTTACAGTCATGCATTTCTAGTTATTTGTTTTTTAAATATATTTTATTAATTTATTTATATTACATCTCAATTGTTATCCCTTCCCTTTCCCATCCTCCCATTCTTCCCTCCCTCTCATTTTCCCCTTACTCCCCTTCCCTACGACTGTGACTGAGGGGGACCTCCTCCCCCTGTATATAATCATACGGTTTCAAATCTCTTCTTGGTAGCCTGCTATCGTTCCTCTGAGTGCCCTCAGGACTCCCCATCCAGGGGATGTGGTCAAATATGGGGTTACCAGAGTTTGTGTGAAAGTCAGACCCCACTTTCCACTCAACTGTGAACATCCTGTCCATTGGCTAGATCTGGGTAGGGGTTCGAGGTTTACTGCACGTATTGTCCTTGGCTGGTGCCACAGTTTGAGCAGGACCCCTGGGTCCAGATCCGCCCATCATAACGTTCTTCTTGTAGGTTTCTAGGACCCTCTGCATCCTTCTGTTTCCCCATTCTCCCACGCTTCTCTCACCTAGAATGCCAATAGGATGTCCTCCCCTCTGTCCCACTTTCTTGGTAAGTGAAGACTTTCATGGGATATACTCCTTGGGCTAGTGTCCAGATATAAGTGAGTATATACCATGTGACTCTTTCTGCTTCTGGGTTAACTCATACATTATGATCATTTCTAGTTCAATCCATTTATCCACAAATTTCGGGAATTCCTTGTTTTTAATAGCTGAGTAGTATTCCGTAGTATATATGTACCACAGTTTCTTTATCCATTCTTCTACTGAGGGACATTTAGGCTGTTTCCATGTTCTGGCTATTATGAATAAGGTGGCTATGAACATGGTTGAACAAATGTTCTTGTTGTGTGCCGGATCATCTTCTGGGTATATTCCAAGGAGTGGAATAGCTGGGTCTTGAGGAAGCCTTATTCCCAGTTTTCTGAGATAGTGCCAGATAGATTTCCAAAATGGCTGTACTAGTTTGCATTCCCACCAGCAATGAAGGAGTGTTCCTCTCTCTCCACATCCTCGCCAGCATGTGGTGTCGCTTGAATTTTTTATCTTAGCCATTCTGATGGGTGTAAGATGGAATCTCAGAGTTGTTTTGATTTGCATTTCCCTGATGACTAAGGAAGTTGAGCATTTCTTTAAGTGTTTCTCAGCCATTTGATATTCTTCTGTTGAGAATTCTCTGTTTAGTTCCAAGCCCCATTTCTCAATTGGGTTATTTGGTTTGGTGGTGTTTAATTTCTTGAGTTCTTTATATATTTTGGATATTAGACCTTTGTCAGATGTAGAGTTGGTAAAGATCTTTTCCCAGTCTGTATGCTGTCACTTTGTTCTCTTGACAGTGTCATCTGCCTTACAGAAGCTTCTCAGCCTCATGAGGTCCCATTTATTAATTGTTGAACTTAAGGCATGGGCTGTTGGTGTTCTGTTCAGGAAGTTGTCTTCTGTGCCAATGTGTTCCAGGCTCTTCCCCACTTTTTCTTCTAACTGATTTAGTGTCTTTGATTTTATGTTGAGGTCTTTGATCCACTTGGACTTGAGTGTTGTCCAAGGTGAAAAATATGGGTCCAATTGCATTTTTTTACACATAGACTACCAGTTAGACCAGCACCATTTGTTGAAGATGCTATCCCTTTTCCATTGAATAGATTTGGCCTCTTTGTCAAAAATCAAGTGACCATATGTGTATGGATTCATATCTGGTTTTTCTATTCAATTCCACTGATCAACCAGCCTATTGCTGTGCCAGTACCATGTTGTTTTAATTATTGTTGCTTTATAGTACAGCTTGAGATGCGGTATGGAGATTCCTCTGGAGGATCTTTTATTGAACAAGGTTGTTTCAGCTATTCTGTTTTTTTTCTTTTTCCATGTGAAATTGAGAATTGAACTTTCAATGTCTTTTAAAAATTGTTTAGGTATTTTGATAGGGATTACTTTGTATCTGTAAATTGCTTTTGGTAAGATGGCCATTTTTACTATGTTAATTCTCCCAATCCATGAGTAAGGAAAATCATTCCATCTTCTCATGTCATCTTAAGTCACTTTCCTCAGAGTTTTGAAAAAAAAATTTTCAAACAAGTCCTTTACTTGCTTGGTTAGAGTAACTCCTAAATATTTTATACTGCTTGTGGCTAACGTTAAGGGTGTAGTTTTCCTAATTTCTTCCTCTGCATGTTTGTCATTTGTATATAGGAAGGCTACTGACTTTTTTGAGTTAATTTTGTATCCAGCCAATTTGCTGAAGGTGTTTATCAGCTGTAGGAGTTCTCTGGTGGAGTTTTGGGGGTCACATATGTATACTATCATATTATCTGCCTATAGGGATAATTTGACTTCCTCCTTTCCCATTTGGATCCCTTTGGTCTCCTTTTGTTGTCTTATTGCTCTGGCTAGATATATTGAAGAGATATGGAGAGAGTGCGCAGCCTTGCCTTGTTCCCGATTTTAGAGGAATTTCCTTGAGTATCTCACCATTTAATTTGATTTTGGCTATTGGCTTGCTGTATATAGCCTTAATTATGTTGAGGTATGTGTCTTGTATGACTGATCTCTCCAAAACTTTAAACATGAACGGTTGTTGGAATTTATCAAATGCTTTCCCTGTATCTAAGGAGATGGTCATGTTTTTTTTTTTTTTATTTTTATTTTTATTTTCAGTCTGTTTATGTGATGGATTACCTTGATGGATTTCCGAATATTAAACCATCCCTGCATGCCTGGAATGAAGCCTACCCTGAGCCATGTGTCATTAAGTAGAGAGTTGTTTAGTTTCCATGTATGTGTAGGCTTTTTGTTATTTCTGTTGTTTTTGAAGTACAGCCTAAGACCATGGTGATCTGATCTGATACAAGGTATTATTTCAATCATCTTGTATCTGTTGAGGCCTGCTTTGTGACCTACTCTGTGTTCAATTTTGGAGAACGTTCCATGGGGTGCAGAGAAGTAGGTATATTCCTTTTTGTTTGAGTGAAAGGTTCTGTAGATATCTGTTAGATCAATTTGATTCTTGGCATTGGTTAATGTTATTTCTTGGCTTTGTTTCTGATTCAATGACCTGTCCTTCAGTGAGAGTCAGGTGTTGAAGTCTCCCACTATTATTGTGTGGGGATCAATATGTGGTTTAAGCTTTTTTAGCAGATCTTTTACAAATGTGGGTGCCCTTGTATTGGGAGCATAGATGTTCAGAATTGTGATGTCATCTTGGTTGACTTTACCTTAGATGAGTATGAAGTGACCTTCCTCATCCCTTTTGATTAATTTTGGTTGAAATTCTATTTTCTTAGATATTAAAATGGCTACGCCTGCTTGCTTCTCGTGACCGTTTGCTTGGAATATTCTTTTAGAGCCTTTTACCCTTAGGTAGTGTCTATCTTTATGGGTTAGATGTGTTTCTTGAATGTAGAAGAATGTTGGATCTTGTTTATGCATCCATTCAATTAGTCTGTGTCTTTTTATTGGAGAATTACACCATTGATGTTGAGAGATATTAATGACCAGTGACTGTTAAGAGTCCCAATTTTGATGTTGGTTCCAGTATAGCGTTTGTGTGGTTGTGTTTTTTGCAATGGTGTAGTTATCTATTTCCTATGTAGTTTTGGTTGTAGCTTGTCCCATTGTGGTGGAGTTTTCCTTCTAGTACCTTCTGAAAAGTTTGACTTGTAGATAGGTACTGTTTGAATTTGTTTTTGTCATGGAATATTTTGTTTTCTCCGTCATTGGTTATTGATAGCTTCTGTTGTCTCTTAGGGTTTGCAGGATCTCTGTCCAGACCCTTCTGGCTTTTATGGTCTCTGCTGAGAAGTCGGGTGTAATTCTGATACATTTGCCATTAAATGTTATTTGGCCCTTTTCCCTTGCAGCTTTTAATATTTTTTCTTTGTTCTGAATATTTTGTGTTTTGATTATTATGTGACAGGTAGCTTTTCTTTTCTGGTCTATTCTTTTTGGTGTTCTGTAGGTCTCTTATATGTTTATAGGCATCTCTTTCTTTAGATCTTGAACTGTTTTATTGATTTCTTTCATATGATTTTTTGTATATTTCTGAGTTTCTTCCATTGCCTCTTTATAGGCCTTCAGATCTTGAACAGTTGATTTCCTTCAACTGGTTGGTTGTATTTTCCTGAATTTTTCCCAGTGCCTTTCTATAGGCCTCTTTTATGTCTTCCATCTGTTTGACTGCATCTTCCTACATTTGATTATGAATTTTATTTGTTTCCTCCATTACCATCTTCATTACTATGGATTTGAGGTCATTTTTTTGTATTCCCATTGCGATTGAGGTCTCTGGGTTGTTTTCTTTGGGATAGCTGGGATCTGGAGATGCCATATTGTTTTGGTTTTTTTTTTGTGTGTGTGTATGATTTTATGCTGTCCTTTAGTCATTTTGCCACCTCTGCTTTTGGCACTTAGCTTCTGGAGTTGGGTGGAGGGAGTCAGAGGATAAATCCATGCATTTTCTCATGATTTCCCTAGGCTGGCAGCTCTGATGCTTCACTGGGCTTGAGGGCAGGAAGCCAGCCCTGTAGTTTGGGTCTCTCACAGCCAGTCATCCCCAGCTCCACTGTACTTGTCTTGGATCTCAGAATGTACGATGGGTCAAGCCATAGTGTCCACAGCCTTCTGGTTCCCCTGTGGCACCGGAGCTCTGCAGGGTCTGAAGCAGGTCGAGCAGAGCGGGTCTGATGGCCACTCTGCTCCCTGGCTTCCTGAGATTTCCTTAGTCTCGGAGCTCTGATGCTCCACCCATTTGTGGTTCCAGGTAGCGTTTCGGCACCCAGACCACTCGCAGAGTCCAGTTTAGTGACACGGGCCTCAAACCGCACACACACTGAGTCCAATTAGTGTCTATAGACCCAACCTGAACATTGAGTCCAGTTCACTTCTCTGGACCCAAACAGGTCTGGGGCCTAATCCACGCACTTAGTACAGTTAGCTGTGAGTCCAACCAGGGTCACAGGCCCAAACTGCACACTGAGCTCTCCGAGTTCAGCCGGAGTCTCAAGGCCTGGAATGCATGCTGAGCCCAGCCACAGTCTCAGGGCCGGGACCATGCGCCAAGCTCAGCTAGAGTCTCTGGAACCAAACTGCCCACCGAGTTTAGCTAGCTTCTTTGGGCCCAAATGGTCCCCAAAGTTCAGCCAGGGACTCTGGGTCCAAACCCAATGCCCAATTCAGCTAGGAACTCTGTGCTCAAACTGCGCACCCAATTCAGCTAGGGACTCTGTGCCAAAACTGCACGCCTAATTCAGCTAGGGACTCTGCACTCAAGCTACATGCAGAGTCCAGCCAGAGCGTCAGGGCTGGGACCTCACACCAAGTTCAGCAAGGGTCTCAGGGGCTGAACCGCACTCCGAGTCCAATTTGGGTCTCAGGGTGTGAGCTGCATACTGAGTTGAGCTTGGGTCGCAGTCCCCAAATCTTGCACTGAGTCCCCTCTCCCGCTGCAATTCCCACCGGTCACCACGCCATTCGCCTCTGCTGGAGGGTTCCCAGCTGCAGACCTCAGCCGCTGCTGCTGCTGCTGCCTCTCTGGTCTGAGAACATCTGCGCTTCTCCCCTGTGCAGGAGTATGCAGGTTTTCTGTGTTTTGGTCCTTTCGAACTGTGGAGTACTCTCGCTGTAGTGAGGTGGGGAGCTTGGTGTTCCTAGTTCAGAATTCCACGCAATTGCCTGAATCGTTTACTAGGGCTTCTAAACATGGTCCACAGCTGCTCGCCGCCATCTTGGATCTCCATTCTACTTATTTGTTAAGGGGCATATCTAAATAATTCTTACCACAAAAATATACACACCGAAAAATGATAAACATGTGAGTAGTGATATCTTTGTTAACTCAGTGGTAATGACTACTTCACTTATATATGTGTATTGAGATAACTAGGTGTGTGGTTTCTTTTTCTTGTCACAGAAGCTGTAGTGTATCACTCAGTATAGCCTTTTGTCCACATATGTTTACTTTTTTTTAATTTTTAAAAATTTCATTAATTTATACAGACTACAACTCAATTTTTATCCCACCACTTGTATCCTCCCATTCATCTCTCCCTCCCACTTTCACCCTATTCCCCTCCCCTAGGTCTATGACTGAGGGGGACCTCCTCCCCCCCTATATGGTCATAGGCTATCAAGTCTCATCTTGGTATCCTGCTTATTCTTTCTTTGAGTGCCACCAATCCTCCCCACCAAAGGGAGGTGGTCAAATATGGAGCACCAGAGTTCATGTCAGAGTCAGTCCCCACTCTCCACATAACTGTGGAGAATGTCCTGTCCATTGGGTAGATCAGAGTAGGGGTTTGATGTTTACTATGTTCATTGCTACGAGTCATGGATCTGGTTTGAGGCCTACACTATCATTACTGGATCCTCACGGGACTGCTGTCAGATATCCAATTGTTGCCGTGTGTCAAGGAGATTCTTTATCTTGAATCTGTAGATCCCACCCCTTCATGTGTTCCAGCAGGTCATACATGGGGTAGATGTTGGGGTGAGGTTGACTCAGAGCCCTGGACCAGGGCTCGCTCCATTGTCCTCAGGGCAGGTCCTGCTCTTTTGCTCCTGTGTCATCATAGCAGGGCTGGCTTTACTGCTGCCATGTCCTCAGGGCAGGGACAGCTCACCTATTCCTGCTAGTTTTTTTTTTTAAGTGCACATTTTTTTCAAACATGTTAATAAAAATGAATAAAAAGAACATATAAAATAGAAATCTTTTTAGAATATATTCTGCTTGGATTGCTGATAGGTTTTGATATTTTTTGAGTCCCTTTATTCTTATGTTAAAAGACTAAAAGAGATGTTATAATGATGCTACTACTGACAAATGAGCATTATTCTGAGATCCTTGTTTCTCTTTGTCTGCCAAATACTTGAAGTCCAGATAAAGATATACTAAGCTTTGTTCAGTCAGTAAATCTGAATACTGTCAATAATCAGGAAATTTCTGAGTTTTTTCTCAATCTTCTTTATAGCAAATGATCTTTTTTTTTTATTTTTTATTTTTTATACATACTTTCACAGGTAGTGACAGAAGCCACAATCCCTTGGGTTAGAGACAACGAACACTCTGTTTACCGCAATAATAGTAGACAGAGTATCAACCTTTGGACTATATGATGATTCTGTAGCATGAAGTTGGTACAAACTAGTGTTCTTAAGAAACAATTCATGACTTAAAAAAATTGTTCACTTTACATTCCAGTTGTAGCCCCCTCCCTCATCACCTCCCAGTTCCACCCTCCCTCTCTCATCCTTGCTCTTCTCCCTTACCCCCTGACCTCCTTCCCTAGTCCTCAGAAAGTGGAAGCCCTCCTCCCCTAGCATCTGACTTGAGCCTATCATGTCTCATCCAGACTGCCTGTATCCTCTTCTTCTGACTTGGCAAGGGTACCGTACCAGGGCGAAGTGGTCTACATGTGGACACCAGAGTCCTGTTGTGGTAGAGCCTAATCCCCATATTATGGGACCCACAAGGGGACTGTGTTGCCTATCAACTACATCTGAGCAGAGGATCTAGATCCTTCCCATGCATGGTCCTTGGTTGGTGCATCAGTCTCTGCATCACCCCCCTCTCCCCATCTAGATTTGTTGACTTTGTTGACTTCATTGGTCTCCCGGTGGAGCTCCTGTCCCCTAAAGATCCTTATATCCCCCAACTTGTCCACAAGAATCCCTGTATCCACAGTGATGTTAGGTCAGAGCCAGAGGCGGGAAAGGAATGATTAATGAATGAGACTATTAAAGGAAACCCATGACACTGAGTTCTTCAACACAGTCATGTAGTTTTAATCAGTCTGCATTGTAATATCTTCAATATAGCTCTGGATTCTTTTCTGGAACCCTCATATGGCCATAAACATGCCTGAACAGGTAGCCTCGAGTAAATGATAATGATTCCATGGTTCAGCCTATAAGATTTGTGGGAGCACAAAAGCTGTTTAGATTCTTTTCCAATATGTATTGAGAATACCACTTGGAACATACAGCAAGTCAGAATCAACACTTAACACATCTGTTTAAATTTAAGTACTCTGTGAGCAAAGTTCATTAAAAAAACATGCGTGTGACTACAGATTGTCGCTCCCTTCCTTCCCAGTGAAAGTCCTCTTAAAATCTTTATGAAAATAACTTTTGGAAGTCTTGTTTATTATTTCTAACCAAAGTTTAGTTGTCCCTCTAGGGAAAATTGGCATTTCATGGCCATAGTTACTTTGCTTAACCTAAACAAACACAGAGATATAACTGGAGGATGGAATTCCCCAAATGAGGCTCTATGACAGAAAAATCATCTTTGGTTCCTTGGGAATGAATTCTCAAGGAAATAGGTGTTTTGAAGAATGGAGTTCCTCTTATCTCTGTGATCTCAGATGAGAATATGTTACATAAAGCTTCAAAAATAGCTGTGAATTGAAAAAGTAGTGTTTTCTTTTGAGAAATTCAACTGTTGAAATGCAAAAGTATGCTGAATTATCATTCTGTTTTTTCAAATTAGAATGAAGCTAAAAATGTAGTCAAAGAAGATAAAGTGCATAGCACGTTACAATTAAACTTGCTTGTTAGGATTCCAGTATATTCTGTTATATATAAGTTTTGGCACATGTAGTAGTTTTGCTTCACACAAATATTTATTTTTCTAATGATCTATGTCACAATTATGCTTCTTAGCCCATTCAATAGGGAGGTGTGTGTGTGTGTGTGTGTGTGTGTGTGTGTGTGTGTGTGTGTGTGTGGTGTGTGTGCAGCACATGACTTTTCCTTCTACTTTCAGAATAGTCATTGATCATTTCATTGATGATCACCAGTGTATAACACATTGTAAAATACATTGTCATTGCTTTTCTGTTTTTTTTTTTCTGTTTAATTCCCAAATCTTCTTACCATTAGAGCTAATTGTCATTTTCATTGTGGGAAAAATGAAGCAAGAGCATATTGGATACTCATCTGAACCCGTATTAATTGATAACATTTTATTACTACATATTTAGAAAACAAATAATTTAAGTATATATGAATGCTTGGTGTGTGTGTGTGTGTGTGTGTGTGTGTGTGTGTGTGCGTGTGTGTACGCATAATATAAGAAAGAAGGGCTATGATGTAAAGCAAGTAAAGATATACTCATCTGACCTTTAAAATTAATAAAGTTGGCATTTGCTGTCACTACTTCAATGTTCAAATGAATTACATATTATTCCCTGCATCTTTAATTAATTCTTAAACAATCACATTGTGGGTTCAATTAGTACAAATTCTACATTACAAATGGAATAAATTTCTTAATTTATGAGCTTGATACTCATCATGTTTCAGTGATTAAAAACCTTGTAGTATATAGAAAATGGAGAGGGCGATACTATTTTTACCTACTGTCATTCCTTTATTATTTTTTCTTTGTTTATTTACTTTACATCCTGGTCATAGCCCTATCCCTCCACTCCTCCCTGTCCTTCTCTCCGTCCCTCTCTCCCACTCCCCTGTTCCTCAGAAAAGGGGAGCCCCCTTCCCATCCACCCCAGATCATCAAGTTCCATCAGGACTGAGCATGTCCCTTTCCCCCTGTGACCTAGCAAGGCGGGAAAGGCCTGCCAAGGAGAAGTGACAAAAAAGACAGGAACTAAGTCCATGTCAGAGACCTCCTGTCATTTTTTAGAGCTTTCCTGTTTTGACAGTTATAACAATAGATAGAAAGCATGTTGTATACACATATAAACATATACACATATTTACACACACACACAGACACACACGCACAGACACACACAGACACACACGCACAGACACACACACACACACACACACACACTCACACTGCAGTTAGGACAAAAAAGGGCTGAAAACCCATATTCTTCCTTGAAGATGATATAAGGAAGTACTATAATATGAAACTGGAACCCATATTTCTCACCTTTTTATTGTGTTCAACATTCTAGCCTCAAGCAAATACTTTCCTGAATGTATTTTTTTAAGCAACCAAAAGCACATTTACTTACTGCAACACGTATTTATTAAGTACCTAGTACATGTGTGCATTGAACAAAAGATTTCATATTGAATTCTCTAGAACTTGCCTTAATTCCTCATTTGACTGTTAGTGGAGTGAGCATCTCAAATGAATTGGCTGAAAACATAATTCAATGAAAATATGATTCAATATGTTTTGAAATGTGTAATAAGGCAAGTCTCTCTTAGGGAGAGCCAGCACAAAGTTTGCTTTATCGTAAGCTGTCTACCAGAAAATAAATGAGGCAATTAACTGTGCAAACAGGCTTAGATTAAAGGTGTTGAGCTTAAGGATTCTGACTGAGAATGTATTTATCAGGTTGGTGGATTAAACAGAGAACCTTCACCAAAGGATCTGTCAGCCATTATAATAGAGATGTCTAATAATAAGTGTCTATTTTAATAGGCAGTCAGCCTAAAGCTTGCTCAAAAAATCTTAAAAGTATTGTTTCTCTTTTCCTTTACCACAGGTTTTAGTAATAGATTTTAGTCAGATGGGACATTTTAAGTTAACAACGAAAATAGTAAGACAATACATAGGTTGTCATATATTTACAATTCTGCATAGATATTAGAATTTCTCTGTTATTTGGATTGTGGAGCAGAGTAGTGCTCTTGTTATAATCATCCATTGGTTCTTTTTAAATTTTTATTTTAAATTTTAATTTGTTCACTTTACATCCCAATTATAGCCCCCTCTCTCATCGTCTTCTGGTCTTACTCTCCACTGATTCTTAATTGTCATCCACAGCCCACAGTTTTCAGAAAGATTTGTTTGTGGCATTGGGTCAAGGCCATGTGAGGCTTTGATTAAGTATGAAGTAACATAAATAGCACATTTCAATAACCCTAACCTCGGCACTCTGCCAATTGACCCCTTCTCAAAGTGACATAGTGACATGCATTTGAGGTTCCTGATTAGACTTTCATGACTCCAGAGTGTATTTCCGCTTTATAACTAAATAATATTCCATGGTCTGCATGTGCAGTTTATATATACATTCACCTACTGAGGGACACTTTGTTGGCTCAATTCATAGTTTATGAGGATAACTACTGTAAATATCAATCTATATGTTTACTTTTGACTGTGGTATACATTTTCAGCATGATTGCTGGTCCATATGGTAAGTATGCATTTACCTTGGAAAGAAATTGTCAAACTATATTTCAAAGTACTATCCACTGTGGAGCAGAAGTCTCTTGTTCCCTACCTCTCCTAGAATGTTGGATTTCACTTATTTTACAGTTGTATAGCATTACCTTCTTTCATGTTTAATTCTACAGTGACAAGCAATTGAGGTATATTTTTTAGGCCTTTTGTCCCTGTAAGTCTTCTGTGATGATGGTATATGACTAGATTTTTAACTGTAAGTGAGCTTCTAGTTTCTCTTTCTTAGAATTTAAAAATTCAGTCTTATTTTGGATGACATATCTTTTATAATTTTTTTCTGATATTTTCTTTTTTTCTTGTTAGTATTTTTTATTTGGTGAATTTCATCAATTTCAGTAAAGCATTAGCTCATGCTTTAGGTTTAGTTTTATTATATATATATATTTTCTGAAGCTTTTGAAGTGATTTATTTTGTGAAATTCCACTTTCAGTGTTTTTTAAACTTGTGTGTGTGTGTGTGTGTGTGTGTGTGTGTGTGTGTGTGTGTAAGATTTAGTGTCTGTTTTATTTTAAAGATGAGATTTGATAGATATTGATTTACATTCAGAATTTTAGACTCACCAAGATAGGAAAGATGTTTTCTTCAAGGTTGCCAAATACAAATAGCCAAAACACTATGAATGTAACATTTATATAATTCCTGATTGTTTCATGGTTCTTCTTGCTGTACAGTTTATTGTATATATCTGTAACACTATACATGTATATGTAAAAAAGAAAAATTAAAAGAGAGAATTCTCTGTTTAGCTCTGTGCCTCATTTTTTCATTGAGTTTTTGGTTTGGTTGTGTTTAATTTCTTGACTTCTTTATATATTTTGAATATTAGCCTTTTATTGGATGTAGAGTTAGTGAAGATCTTTTCCCAGTCTGTAGGCTGTTGTTTTGTTCTGTTGACAGCGTCCTTTGCCTTAGAGAAACTTCTCAGTTTCATGAAGTCCCATTTATTAATTGTTGACCTTAGAGACTGATGTATGTTGTTTGTTCCAGAAAGTTGTCTCCTGCGCCAGTGAGTTCAAGGCTCTTCCCCACTTTTTCTTCTAATAGATTTATTGTGTCTGGCTTTAGGAGGGCCCCCTCTCCCAGAGATCTAGGGGACAGGAATAGGGCAGAAGAGGGAAGGAGGGTGGGAACTGGAAGATAAGAGCGAGGGGATAACAATTGGGATGTAGTGTGAATAAGTTATAATAGATAAAAAATTAAAAGAAATAAATATCACTTCCTTAAATTAAAAGAAAATATTTGATGTCTGGGCCTATAATGTGTTACCTTTGTTTGGGAATGGTTTAATTTATTTTCTCTGCATCAACAATGTGCTCCCTTTGTTTCTTTATCCAGGATCTTGTGTTTGTTTGATGATTGCGTTTCAATTGTGAGCTAAGTTGGTGCCAATGAACTAGTTGGTTCATTAAGTTCCCATTAGTAATGGAAATAAGAATATGACAAAGATTTGACAAAATACCTATCAAGTGTCACTCAGCAGGAGAATACATTATGAGCACAGGTGGAAGAACTTGACATTAGATTAAGAATTTGATGTCCCAATTAATACAAATGCACCCAAATATGACAGTGCTGAAGTTAATTTTGCACATTTATTTGGCTTTGTTGGCTTTATAATTGCATTAATATTCTTAGATTCTTAGCTGGATTTTTCACTTCAGGGAAATATGGTTAGCCAAAAACAATTTTGTCAAATATCTTCCAAGAAATGCCAACACTTCCTTAAAATAAAGTGTTATCTGGGCACTCAGTATATTAGAGAGAATAGTTTTCCACAATAAGGTCTAATATTATTGATTATCAGTATACTTATTATGTTGGCTTGCTCCTGAAATAAAATAACCAGACAAAAGCCATTTAGAAAGACAAGGGTTGCTTCTGCATATAGGCATGAGGCAAAAGCATATAACAGCTGGTTTGCAATCAGGATGCAGTGAGCTGTGAATTCTAGTTCTCAGTACATTCTCTTCTCATTTAGTCTTCGACTATGCCCTGAAAAGATGTTGCCCACTATTAAGGTGCATATTCCCACTTCATTGAACCCAATCTGGGGATCTGTGACAGTGCAGGCTACAGGGAAGACCTGGGAATGTCTCCAGCTGAGCCTCCTAAGAATGAGGGACATCCAGGGGCTGGTCTCCTAGGTGATTCATTATCATGTCAAGTTGACATTTGATGTAACTTACCCCTTTGGCAAATACTGTAAAAATACATCATCAAAGCCAATCCCAATAAAAATTATTAGTAATGGACAGCTACTTAGAAAAAATTAAACAGCATAAATAATGTGTTCAATAGTCAGTTTTGGGTTTGTTCCCAGCACTTCAAAACATAAATGAAATAGTTAAGTAAGTTTGAACTATGATACTGAAAATATGTTTTGCACAACTTAGTGAAAAAAGGTAGAAAATTTGGGGTTTACCTAGTGTAAAAATAGAAATATTTACAGAAAAAATTGGAAAATCTTCTATAAGATTATATAGTATATAGAAATCAGGTAAGCACACATGTAAATTGGCTAATTTATATTTCTTGTCTAAAATAAACTTTTTTTTGTAAATGAAATGATAAGTTGGTTTACTCTGAAAGACAGTAACAGTATTCCTAGTGGTAAATGTTACAGATAATCTGGCTTTAAGGGTAGCTTATTATCTGTTTCAACACTATTTTTGGATCTATCTCACAGAAACATGAACTTTGTCCTCGTAAGGCCACCTTCATACCATTCACTCCATTTAGGGCTTTGACGGATTACTTGATTGGGAAACAGAAACCA
Source organism: Acomys percivali (assembly GCA_907169655.1). Classification (NCBI taxonomy): domain Eukaryota; kingdom Metazoa; phylum Chordata; class Mammalia; order Rodentia; family Muridae; genus Acomys; species Acomys percivali. The sequence continues at coordinate 109,071,424 of OU015751.1, forward strand.
AATCTCTAGAGTGAGGGGCTTCTTTCCTATTTTTTTAAGACATAAGAATACATTTTATTCTTTAATTCTCATTTACATATTTATTTACATCCTGATCGAAGCCCCTCCTTCCTTTCCAGGAAGTCTCCCTTTCCCATCCTCTTAGCCTCCCCCTGTCCTCAGAAAAGGGAGCCCCCCATCAACGCATCCCAGCACATCCAGGATCAGGACTGAGCTCCTCCTTGTCTACTGAGGCCTTTCAAGGCAGCCCGGGTAGGGCAAAGTAGAATAGACCATGGAAGAGGAAGTAGAGAGGGAACTGGATCTGATAGAGTGTATGGAGGGAAATGAGAAAAGGGGGATCAGATGTGGGGAGAGTGGGGAGGGGAGAGAAGAAAGCAAAGGCTGGGACATCACTGAGAGTAGCTGGAGACCCGTGACAGGATAGGCTACAGGGAGGACCTGGGAAATGTCTCCAGCTGAGCCTCCTAACTGCTGAGGCCAAAGTCTAGGCAGCAGGGCCTATAGTGGTGGGAGGGGAACAAGGATCCACCTACAAAACTTTTGTACCAAAATTTACCTTGCTGACAATGTACAGAGATAGAGTAGAGACTTAGGGAACGACAAACCAATGCCTGGTCTTCCCCATCTTTTTGTCTTTCTTAATTTTCCTGTCCTTTGATTGTTGCTAAAACCATTCTCAAATCTTTGGGACATTTGTAAAACATAATCAGTAGCTTGTGAGATTTGTCTCAAACCGTTGGCAGAGTGGTAGTGTGTATGTATCATCATAACCAATGAAAAATCCTAACAACATTAACATAACAATGGTTTATTGGCAGCTTATATGATTGCAACTTGAGTTAAATGTATCTCAGTGATACAGAAATTTCACTAGTGATTCTGTTAAGTCTCTCTCTCTCTCTCTCTCTCTCTCTCTCTCTCTCTCTCTCTCTCTGTGTGTGTGTGTGTGTGTGCATTGAGATTTATGAATGACAGTACTGTGAGCCTGAGCTAACCAGCACTATGACATGTGCCATGAAAGAACAATAAAAACTCTCCATGAGAAGTTTCCTAAGGGTATGCTACCAGTGATCTGCAAAGCAGAATATTGATGGCATATTTAATTTATGCCTATATAAATGTCTCCCAATACCAGTGGTGCTCATGCTTTCTACAGAAGCTTAAGGGCAGAAGGTTGGAGCAATCGTGAGCTTTAATCAGTGCTAGAGAGGCTCTGTTTGTACCTCTTTGTCCATTACGTATGTACATTGAGCTTTTGATTTTATCCTTCATGTAGAAAGTAATCTCATCCTTATACCTGATGGAGAAGTATTTTTATCACTCTTAGTGACTATAATTCAGGGTTCCATGCTTATAGAAAATTATAAACCAATTAATCACCAAATGGGCTTTTGCAGAACTTAATTTCATTAATTGAGGAAGATTTTTTATAGCTTCAATTAAGGAAGCTACCATTACCACATTACATTTGGATAGACTTTGAATTTGAATGTATTTACTTTCTAAAAATTCCCTATTCAAACATTGGTCTGGTTGCTTCCTTTACTCTGAAATATGGCAGTGCTGACTGAGATGAATATAAACATCATGGCTCTACAAACTTAGAATATCTTCAACATGAGTACAACATGTATTTACTTGCAGATGCCCTCGAATTGTGTACACTGATGAATGTCAATTTTATGGATACGAATACTCATTTTTTCCTGATTAACAAGTTATTATTTAAGGCACTCATCACCACATTCACAATGCACATCTTAATTCTGAAATATTATTTGCTACTTAGGCTGAACTTTAAACAGGTTATCAAATATATTTGACTTAATTTGTCTTAACTGTTGAGCATTACTAAAATATTTTTACCTTTATAATATAAAATAGTGTTAAAGTTTTCTTCAATAGAATTTTTTGTTGTTTAATACTCAGGAATGAAATGTTTTGAACTTTGAAGGAATAAAAAACATCTTAGACCTCAGGTTGACAGAACACTGGGAAACCAAAACAATGGTCCCCAGGCAAAGTATATTTGTAGTAAAGCATAAAAAGCTGCCTGAGATTCAGCATTAAAAATGTAATAATAAAAAGTAAAATAATGAATAATGTTACTTTAGACTCTATCAATTTTCTAAACGTTCCCATGAAGACATATACTTTAATGCTTAAGTAATAATACCACACGCTGCATATCCACTATACCACAACTGAGGGCTTTAGAAACAGCCCACATATTATTTACATTGTCCTTGTTCCCAGAAATGAAAAGAAAGTCTAACTAGTTCCCAATACATCTTTGGGCATTGAACTGCAGTTTCGATTTAAGTAGAAGCAGAGAGTGCACAAGAAGAGGCTAGAGAGTTGGCTCAGAGTTTCAGAGCACATAGTGCTCTTCCAGAACTGTGCATTTGATTCTTTTTTTTATTGAAAAATAAAATCATTCATATTACATCTCAATTGCTATCCCATCCCGTGCATCCTCCCATTCCTCCCCCCCTCCCGCTTTCGCCCCATTCCCCTTCCGTATGACTGTGACTGATGGAGACCTCCTCCCCTTGAATATGATGCTAGGGTATCAAGTTCCTTCTTGGTAGTCTGCTATCCTTCCTCCGAGTGCCATCGGGTCTCCTCATCTTTGTACCCACATGGCAACTCACAATTGTTTGTATCTCTAGGGGAGTTAAAGGTTTCATCGAATATCTATCGTTGCTCTCATTAGTTATCTTTACATGTGATTTTTTTTTTTCTTGTCTTGCAGCTTCAATACTCTTTCTCTGTTCTGTCTGGTGTTTTCACTATGATAGGCTATAGCAAGTTTCTTTTCTGGTCTTGTCCATTTGGTGTTCTGTGTGATTCTTGTATCTGTATGGGTATGCCTTAGCATGTCAAAGTTTTATTCTGTCTTGTTGACGATCTGGTCTATGCCATCTGACCTTCTGCATTTATGCCTATACTTTAAAGACGTTTTGCCCTACATTCTTCATTATTCCTTTACTGTGTTTAAATTTTTTTCCTTTTAATTTTTTAATTGAAAATAGATTATTCTCTCATACAATACATCCCAACCACAGCTTTTGTTTCATACTATTTTCTTATTTTGTCCACATCCGTTACTTCATCTTCAAGTTTGGATACCTACTCTTAGCCTCGGTATACTTGTAAGGCTTTCCTTTGAATTGTCCAGTTGAGTTTTTCTTTCAGTTACATCTTCACTTCAGCTTGAGCTCTCATTAATGTTTCTCTTTACTGAATTCAACTTTCATATTTTAGAATGTCTTCATCATGTCAGTCAACCTGATATTAGTGACTTCTTGAACATTACTCAGGCAGTTTAGATTCATTCTTTTAACTTTCACTTTTAACAACTAATGATTCTGTTAAGTCTCTCTCTCTCTCTTTCTCTCTCTCTCTCTCTCCCTCATTCCCTCCCCCTCCCT
>OU015751.1:109075260-109085316 GCA_907169655.1 Acomys percivali
AGACCTCTCTCTCTCTCTCTCTCTCTCTCTCTCTCTCTCTCTCTCTCTCTCTCTCGGACTTCTTTTTTTTTATTGGAAAGGGTTCTTCTATCACACAATGCATCCTGACCATTGGTTCCCTTTCCTCCACTTCTTTCAATTCCCTCTTATCTCTCCTCTCATTCAGATCCATTCACTCTCTATTTCTTCTTCTTCAGAAAAGAGCAGCAGGCCTCCAAAAGATGACAGTCAAACAGGACAAAAGATACAGTAAAACAAGGTAAAAGCCCTCATATTGAGGCTGGACAAGGCAACCTAATAAGAGAAAAAGACTCCCAAAAGCAGGCAAAAGAATAATGGAAACTCTTAAATGTGGTTTATGAATGCTATTTTAAAATCTGTGTCCTATGCTCAGTCAGGTTGTTCTTATTGGTGAACACACCTCAGGACTGGTGGAATTCTTTTTTGCAGAGAATATTGCCTTGGTCTTTAGTATGTTTGTGTTTCTCAATGAGCTTTGGGCCTGTGACTTTCACTGTCAGTTCTCTGGCTGATATGGACAGATAGGTTGAGGTAGAATATAGGATGTGTGGTTCAGTTGGTCTTAAGGCTGGATGTGGCTTAGGTAGTTTGAAGTCAGGTGGATACAGGGGTTCAATTGGCATGCAGACTTAAGCCTGGAGTTTGGAACTAGATACAGTGTTTGGAGAGAGTGTAGAAAGGGGAATCAGGTTGACTCATCTAGCTTGACCATAGCACAGAATGTGTGGGGCCTGGATGGACAGAGATGTTGAAGATACATGAGATTGGATATGGGCATTCCTTGTCTTGGCCAGACTCTGGAGATTAGGATTACGGTAGCAGAGGTGACCAGACTGGGTCTGGGGCTGGGAACTGGTTATGGACTCAAGCTCTCTTTGAGGAATTGTCAAGTGTGCCTGAGGGAAGATCTGGCCAACTTAGATCTGCTAGACCTTGTTGAAGGATGTTTTACAATTCCTTTTAATGAATTCTTTTAGCTTTTCACCTTGTGTTTTTCCTCTACAAATACAAATTATGTGAAAAATTTAAGAATTAGTTATTACATTAAAATTATTAACTAATTGTTAATCAAAGGCATATTGACATTCAATGATGCTAATTTTACCTCTATAAAAATCTTCTTAGAGACAGAGGTGGTGATGCACACCTTTAATCCTAGCACCTGGGAGGCAGAGGCAGGCGAATCGCTGTGAGTTTGAGGACAGCCTGATCTACAAAGTGAGTCTAGGACAGCCAAGGCTACACAGAGAAACCCTGTCTCAAAAACCAAAAAACAAAACAAAACAAAACAAAAAAAAAAAAGAAAAAAAGAAAAGAAAAAAATTTCTTATATTTACCTTTTCCCATGATAAAGCAACTAACTTCTCCTGTACCTTTCTGTAATGTTTTAAGAGTTTTATAAGCTCTGCTATTAAAGTTTTGATAGTTTAAAATTATCTTTTATAGGCAATTAAAAATTCTATGGTTTTCAAATTAATTTTATAAGTAATCAACCTCATGGATTTTCCTATTGAATTATATTTTTGGATTATAATCATATTGCACAAGGAATAAATATATTTCTAAAATATCTAAAATACATTATAAAAGACTTTTAGGCCAAAATAATTTTGAAGAATAATGTAACCATTTATTTGAAATTTTATTAAGCTTCGTTTTTTTTAAACTGAATTCTATAAACCTTTGAGAGTTATACTTTTATAAAGTTAGCTGTGTGTGTGTGTGTGTGTGTGTGTGTGTGTGTGTGTGTGTGTATGGTGGGGAGAGGTGTTTTGTCATGAAGGAGAGGAGAAAAATGTAATTTTCTTCTTGGATTTATTTTCATATTTATATTTCTTAGGTATATCCATGAACAAGATGACATATTATATATTTGATCTTGTTTATTACATGAACTCTGTTTTGTTGTTAAATAAACAGAATTCTCTTAGAAAACTCTCCTTAGAAATAAAGAGATATCCTAACAGGAATATTTTAACCACTTTTCCACTACCCCTGCTTGATTCTGCTAAAAAAAAAAAAAAAGTATCAGTTGTGATTGTTATTCATATGTATTTTGCTTCTGGAAGGGCAAAGATGAAATATTGACCTTGATTTGTTTTTCTCTGCACATTGTTTATCTTGCTTCTGTTTATAGACAAAGATAATCACTTTGCAAATTGGCCTTTGACTAGCCAAATGCAAGGCCAGAGATAAAGGGGAATTAAATCCTTCTGATTCTTTCTCTGATCCACTTCATTAGCAGAGAGCCTAATGGCCCTCTGAACTCAGAGTTCCACAGTGATCCATTATGTCCTGTCTGTTTTGATTTTTCTGTTATGAAAATGCGGCTGGTTAAGAATCTTTTGATGTCTCTGACTCAGGACTCAATGGTGTCAGTCAATGAGCTCTGCCAATAGATAGGGAGTGATTACACACTTATTACTAAATAATTGGAATGCTTCCTAAAATGAAATTTATTCAGAAGGCAGGTAAACACTTGTCATATACAGAACTTTCAGCTCAGTCAAAAAAAGAAAAAAGGTGTATTTTAGTCTTAGAAATTTCTTTTTTTTCTTTATTTTTATTTTTATTTTTTATTAATTTATTCATATTACATCTCAGTTGTTAGCCCATCCCTTGTATCCTCCCATTCCTCCCTCCCTCCCGCTTCCCCCCTACTTCCCTCCCCTATGTCTGTGACTGAGGGGGACCTCTTCCCCCTGTATATGCTCCTAGGGTATCGAGTCTCTTCTTGGTGACCTATTATCCTTCCTCTGAGTGCCACCAGGCGTCCCCATCCAAGGGACATGGGTCCTGGAAAACTACAGGTGGGTCTGGGCCCTGGGGTCCTCCTCAAACTATGGCACCAGTCAAGGAAAATATAAGCAGTAAACTTCAAACCCCTACCCAGAATAGCCGATGGACAGGACATTCTCCACCGTTAAGTGGAGAAGGAGATCTGACTTTCACACAAACTCTGGTGCCCCATAGTCTTAGAAATTTCATCTTCTAGTTTGGTAAAAGGGGAATTCCATGGGCATAATTTACACTGAGGACATTTTTGTAAAGCAACATGGCTTAATAATGTTATATGTGCAAAATATTTTTAGATTTTTCACAGTTTAAACACACTAGGGTCCTCTTAGCCAATGTATTTAGTACTTTATTACTAAAGAAATTGTATTTAAGAACTCCAATATTCAATCTACTACACAAAATTTGTTAATTTTACATTAAAAATTTTAGTAAGAAACAAAGCAATGAACATATTTAAAAGCCTCGTGATTTGGGCCAGATTAATTTCAAATTACTGATACATAAAATAAAAAGTAACATTTTAGAGATGAGGTAATGAAATGAAAAACTATAACATACCAGAAATTGATGGAACACTGAAAAATGGGTAACTAAATTATATATAGGTACAACTTTTACAGTGAAACTTTACATAAATGTGAAGAAGAATTCAACTCTTACAAGGAATTTTATAGAGCTTCTGCTCTCTAAAATTACAGAATTTTGAGTGCTGTGATAGTATACCTCTTTAAAGCCCTCTAGCAACGAGTTTATGGCCTGCAGTATGATCTTTTAATTACCTCGTCAATGTTGGAACACATATTAAATATATTAATCAGAATAAATTTGTACGTGGTATTCTATAGAAAAATAAATATCATCCAGACTTGAATACAAGTATCACTAAAGATGTTTGAAACGAGTATTAAGTAGTACAGAGAATCCATCAAACATAAAATAGTCTCAGCATGATGTTGGTTCAAGCAATTTTGCTCAGTGCAAGTGAACAGCACAGGTGTTTCAATGTCCAAAGATAATAATAATAAAAACAAACTAATTCTAGGGAGACCATTCCTTAGTGTAGTCTGATTAATTTTTATGTTAGAATATCATAATCATTTCAGGCATTCACACATACAATGCTTTTTCTATAAACTACTAACAAATTTGACTATCTGAAATCCCTTCCCATTCCTAAGATATAATCACACACTTTACTAGTCAACCAGTGTGATGTATTCCTAAGATCAATAGTGATTTCCTGCTCTTCACTGCATAGACAGACTAGCATTAAAGCTGAACCAACTCTACTTATATAATTCTAAAATCTATTAATAAAAATTATAAAGAAATATCTTAGATAATTTTTCCTTCTGTAACCTACGTATGCCTTTCATTTCAAATCCTGCTGCCTTTCTCTTTTGTAAGTGTTTTCCACTTGGGAAACCAAAAGTCTTTGTTATTGCCCTGTTCTAATTTGGAAATGTAATATTTCTACCAATGAAAGACACTTTTTGCATATCAGTATATTTATGCATAGAAATATAAAATAATCTAAATAAAAGTCTATCCTTCATTTTCAAAAATTTTATATTACGGACTTTAAAACCCCGTTTGTATAATAGCAGGGAAAATACAACAATATAACAAAAATCTATGTGTTAATAAACATTTAAAAACAAATTTCATTGGCATCTCTTTTTATTTAAAAAGCCTTTAAAAATACATACAGATAAGACTTTATCCTCTGCTTCTGTCCCTCATTTCTAAACCATCTGTCCCTACTTAACATGGTCATAAAACACACCGAATGGTGGTAGTAATGTGGTGCATCTCTGGATGATATTAATTACATTAATTTAGTCATGGAAGCTAAAGTAGATATACTCTATCCTGAATCTTAGATTGCCCATGTTCCTTATGAAAATCTTCAGGTGAAGGAAAGTTAAAAATTAGAAAATGAATATGAAAGAAAGCTGGCTGATATCTTAAGCAGGTATAGAATTGGAGATGAAGGTTGCTTCTACCAGGCAAGAATTCTAAGTGATCACAATGACGGAGTAAATGCTTAAAAGGTTTTGTACTGACTATTTCCTAGATAATACATTACCCAGTAGGACTTTATTGTTATTTCCTGTATTTACTCTCCCCACATTTCTTTCCTGAAACTAGTGGATGTCTAAATAATTTTGCTTTCATTAGATTTCCCTCACTTTCTATTAGCATTTAATAATGCATCTGGAAATATGAGTCAGTGCAGAGAATTTCTGGAATTCTAGACAAGTTCTTTGTGTTCCTGTGTGCTTCGGTTGCATAAAGGAATAAAATTGTCCAGTGGGGATTTCTTGGGAAGATTTCTGAGTGTCCTCTTTTACACAAAATAACACGATTCAATGTCAGAAAAAAAATAATGTGAAGCACACTTGAAAAGAGGTTATTAAGTATAGTTACAAAAAAAACACCTCTCCCCATATTCCCTATTTCAGGCTTATTTTATAGAATATGCAACAATGGTATCTGTAAGTTATGAATTTATAGCATTTATCCGTTTGCAGAACAAATCCACAAAGGTTTTTTTCCTTAGCTGGGACAGTTACTGTGTATTCAGTAAGTGGTTAATCCTATTTGTAGAGCTAGCTACTTTTGGTTATTGGAATTCCTGGTAAAACAAGCACAGTCCATTGCCACACTGAAAACCTCTTACTGGAAAATGAATTACTGGGTCCATAAGTTGTATTGTTTCCTGTCTATAGTGGTAAATGAGGCATTTGGTGAATCTAAAATAAGAGACAGATTTCAAAAATAGTGCTAATAACAACAAAAACAAAATAAATATATACCAGATGATTGTCTATTCTAGTATGGAAAATGCTATTTACTCCATTTTGAAATATGGTCAGTATAATCAACCCAGCATAAGTAGTCAGTTAGTTGTTGCATACACAGGTTTCCAAGAGTTTTATGGTGCTTTCTGCTTTTGGCAAAATTAGGAGATTTTGAAAGATTCTTGTCATCAGTCCCAAATGTCTTCACACTGATTTTATGGTCTATTTTATCAAGAAATATTATTAAACATCTTGAGAATATAGCCAAAGGAAGCCTATTCTAGTTCTGCTAACTTCAGATTTTTATTTACTATTTCATACTAAGCAAGGACATTTAGGGCAATCATCATTACTTACTTTAAAGTTTTGTTGCACATTCTTGATTTGGTAGATATTGCAAACAAAAGACTCAGCAGTTGTATTTTAAAACTAATCCAGCAACACCCAGCCTACATCAGAGATGATGAGAGTCAAAGAAGCCCCTTATGGAGATGGCTTAAAATGTGGCAAACAAGCCACTGGGAAAAATGTCCTTGTTTCTACCACAGACAGAATTCTGCCAATATATATATATATATATGGGCAAGCTTGGATGCAGGCAAAATTGACAGCCAAACTCTGTCAAAACAGATTAAGCAATTCCTCTATAGCTCCTGCTTCACAAATATGTCTGTCAGATATGTCAGACCATAAGGTTGAAGATGATGCTTCAACATTGTAGAGTTTTGGGTGACTGCTCAGGTAGCAAATTGTCTCTGTTATCTTCTCATTTGGGACGCTGCTAACCTGCACTCCCTGTATACTCCAAATTTTTTTTGTAATAGCCTTGTCATAGTTACTTTTCTATTGCCCAACAAAACACTATGTCCAGGGTATCTTAGAAAATAAGGTACTTAAAAAGGGCCCATGTTTACAGAGGGTTAGCATCCATGACTATGACAAGGGGCGTGGCAGCAGGCAGTTAGGCATGGTTCTAGAGCAGCAGTTGAGTGCGAGAAAGAGAGATAACTGAGAGTAACATGGGCTTTTGAAACTTCAAAGCCCATGACCAGTGATGCATCTTCTCCAATAAGACTATACCTCCTGGGCTGGATGGCTCAGAGGTTAAGAGCACTGTCTGTTCTTCCAGAGGTCCTGAGTTCAATTCCCAGCAACCACATGGAGGCTCACAGTCATCTATAATGAGATCTGGGTGCCTTCTTCTGAGGTGCAGGTGTACATACAGGCAGAGCACTGGATACATAGTAAATAAATAAATAAATCTTTAAAAAAAAAGACTATACCTCCCAATCCTTTTTAAACAATTCCACCATCTGGGGACCAGGTAGTTGAACATAAGAGTAATATGGAGGCCATTTTTACTCAAACACCCAATGCTGTCAGTAAACCTTTACTTAAAAGCAATCAACATAGGTGTGTGTGTTTGTGGGGAGGGGGAAGCTTTTCTTTACTATGAATGTAAACAGTTATCTTTGTTTTCTAAAACCTCATGTTTTATAAATGTCTATGAGAAGATAGTGTATAAAAAGAAAGCATTTAGTTTCTTCTTAGGAAATATCCACAAATCCCACAGATCTATGAAGAACTATGCTTCACCACAGATTCTGATGTTTTATCAATAAGCATTTCTGCATGTTGCATTGCAGTTCCAATATCAGAGCTGCATCTGTTCAACCTTCCAATGGTTTTGTAGATGCTCAAACCCAGGTTCACACAAATCAAACATCTGGCATTAGAACAAAGGAGATATGGAACCAGTAGAAGTCCTTCTTCAGATTATGATGTTTTATCTTTCCTGTTACTGACATGTAATACAATGCACTCCTATGACAACAAGTAGCTTCAGTGACTTGTTTCATTATGGGCTATGCCATCACAAAAGGAAGCAATGTGCTTTCAAGAGTGTAACATGTGTTTAAACTCTGAAATGTGGTATATTGGCCTATAAAATGAAATTTCAAGTTATTCTGCATTTATTGGGATGGGATTCTACCTGTACTGAAGGGCACCTGTGTTTGTGCTATTGATGGAAAAACACAACTATCCCTTCAAAAGGGATAAGAGAATGTATTCCGGTACTCAGTTTGCATTCCTGTGATGTGGAAATAGAGATTGATGTTAACGCATATACCATGTTCTAATGTGGAAGCAGTTTCATCAAGTTTCAAAACTAACAAACAAGAATGTCATAAGTGAAATCACTTTCCAAATACATTGGTGTAAACTTTCAGTAGGTAGTCAAAAACAAAGTGGGGGAAATGACTGTTATTGGTTCTGGAAAATATTTGATGACATTCTTAATATTTTGTTGGTTGGAACACAGTGTTCTGTTTGTAAACTCCAAAAAGGTATATATAATGGTCACAAAGATGTTAGGTAAGATACAGAGGACAATAAATGGTGATTAAGGGGGCTGAAAATGCCCTAAGATCATGAGCCCCTAGAACTGCAATATTCTAAAGTTACGACCATTGCAGTTATAATTAGTTAATCAGCCTTGCAGAAGGTTAGTGGAATGTACCACTTTTTTAAAAGTAATTTTTTTCAGAGTGCTTGTATTACCAACAATCATGTCTGTTTTCTGTGTGTTGTACACTGTATCTCCAGTTGGATTTTTCTGCTAAGATAGACATTTGAAGTTCTCTTTTGGAAAAGTCCCGAGAAAATCATCTTTAAGTAATAATGCTGACAAGTCTGTGCAGAGGAAGGAGTTAATTCACAATAAGGATGCAATATGGGTCCGGATTGTCCCCAAAGGGAGTTCTAGTGTGGCCTAGTTTTGCTGAAGGATGACAGGTTTTGTAATCTGTTATTATCCAGTCACCATGGTGGCTGTCCCTAAGAATTAAGAATGGCGTGAGGTGGTAAGATATAATGACAAATGGCAGAAGTTTTGAATATAAACCTGTTTTCTCATTAATATTTTAGTAATTTCTTGTGATACAGGAGATTGTTATCTTCTGCACCAGAGATATTGGAACCTCTCATTAGCATGTAAGGAAAAACATTCTTACAGACTCTCCAGTTCTTGATATCAGAAAATTATAAAAACTGTCACATAGCTGACTTTCTTCGCTAGAAGATTAATGACCAGGCTTTTTGTAGTGCCTGTTCCTGAAGCATCTAACATACATGACACTTCTCTTCTGTAGCTCAACCCTGACTCTGCAGCCTCAGCAGTTTCTCCATGTCTAGCCAATGCCCAGCCAGTTCTTAAGACTTTATCTTATCTTATTGTGTGACTCTACTTAGGACTGTATCAGTTACCTGCTTATCAGACCCCTTCAACCTTTTGAACTTTCTGTGGCCATTTATAGTCATTCTGTAACATACATACATGCATGTAGAGGTTTACTGTGTGATGCGTGATTTGTTAGTTATCAAGACTTGTATAAAAGAATCTGTGTTGACCAGGAATACCAAGTCATGTGATATATGACAGATTAATAATAATTAAATCATCCTACCTTGTTAGTATATTGATAGTCAATAAATTTTGACATGCGGAGAGACATAAATGTCTTTTTTCTGCTTCTAATATAGCACACTTATGTCAGAGTTAACTTTAATCTCTTACTACAGTTTCTAGGGAAAAAGTAGCTAGGCCTGGCTACCCATGTGTCAAATGGACAAGTAACAGTGAGATGCAGATAACATATTTATCAATGTGTCTACACCAGGGAGAGGAACAAAGTGTCCAGTGATCCCACTTCCATCTTGAGGTTATGACATGAACTTAGGGTTTGGGGAAAGAACTGAGGTAGGGATAAAAAGGTATACATAATTGAGAAGCCTTGGTAAAGGAGTGGATTGCTATGTTGTTCATCCCTTTGAAAAGTGTTTTTAAAGGCCTTATTATTAGCATTGTTTGGAGGGATCAAGGTAGCTCTCAGATGAACTTTACAACAACATTATACCTTCATGTATAATTCACCTTGTCTGAAGGTTGGGCTCTTTTGAGAGGTTCTGCTATTTCTGCAATGCAAGGTTATTCCATGTTTAGACTGATGTCTTAACACTATCCTTTGAAGGAAAGTAAAGTATATTTGAAAGGCAATATTATGTGTGCTTAAAGTAGAAAAAGGAGAGCTTTTTAAAGTTAAGATCCATTGATTTCCCTACAAGTTTTCACATTATATATGTTTTCTTTAAAACATTTTAGAGTGAGCTAAAGATTGCAGTAGTTGCATGAGTCTAGGGAATGGTATTTTCTACTCCTGTCTCCTATCTGTGGATCTGATGTACTTCCCTCCCTTCTTCTCTTCACTGAGTCTTAGAAAGATAGACTAAATGTTTATCTTAGTTCTGGCTTACAAATATTTCAAGGTTTGTCAGATAAATATAAAACTTGGGTCTCTTCAAGGAACTATTTCCGTGTGTGTGTTTGTGTGTGTGTGTGTGTGTGTGTGTGTGTGTGTGTGTGTGTGTGTGT
>OU015751.1:109085326-109098000 GCA_907169655.1 Acomys percivali
TGTGTGTGTGTGTGTGTGTGTGTGTGTGTGTGTGTGTGTGTGTGTGTGTATTCATTAAAGTAGTAGTTGAAAAATGATTGCTTTTAATGTATTTTTTTTCTTTCTTTTTTCTTTTTAATTTATTCTTGTTACATCTCAATGGTTATCCCATCCCTTGTATCCTCCCATTCTTCCCTCCCTCCCATTTTCCCCTTATTCCTCTCCCCTATGACTGTTCCTGAGGGGGATTACCTCCCCCTGTATATGCTCATAGGGTATCAAGTCTCTTCTCAGTGACCTGCTGTCCTTCCTCTGAGTGCCACTAGGTCTCGCCCTCCAGGGGACATGGTCAAATGTGAGGCACCAGAGTACTTGAGAAAGTCATATCCCACTCTCCACTCAAGTGTGGAGACTGTTCTGACCATTGGCTAGATCTGGGTAGGGGTTTAAATTTTACCGCCTGTATTGTCCTTGGATGGTGCCTTAGTTTGAACGGGACCCCTTGGCCCAAATCTGCCTATCATAATGTTCTACTTGTAGGTTTCTAGGACCCTCTGGATCCTTCTACTTTGCTATTCTCACATGGTTCTCTCATCCAGAGTCCCAATAGGGTGTCCTCCCCTCTGTCCCAGTTTCCTGGTAAGTGAAAGCTTTCGTGGGACATGCCCCTTGGGCTAGTATGCAGATATAAGTGAGTATATACCATTTGAGTCTTTCTGCTTCTGGGTTAACTCACTCATTATGATCATTTCTAGCTCAATCCATTTATCCACAAATTTCAGGAATTCCTTGTTTTTAATAGCTGAGTAGTATTCCATAGTGAATAGATAAAGGTTTTTTTTTTTTTTTTTTTTTTTTTTTGTGTGTGTGTGTGTGTGTGTGTGCGTGTGTGTGTTGTTTTTTGAGACAGGGTTTTTCTGTTCAGCCTTGGTTGTCCTGGATTCTGTAGACCAGGCTAGCCTTGAACTCGCAGAAATCTGCCTACCTCTGCCTCTCGCAGTGCTGGGATTACAGGTGTATGCCACCACACCTGCCTCTTAAAATCATGTTAACAAAAAAGGTTTACCTAAAGTATGTTTTAATAAAAGATTTTAGAACATTATTTTCCACAATGTTCATTCCCTCGTTATGTTTTAGGTGAACTCTACATTTTTGAAGAGTTGAATTGGATCATTGCCGATAATGCTTTATCCTTGCTGCATGTTTGATAATATAAAAGGAAGGATGTGTTTCCCCCAGAGATCATTTAAGTTTTCAGCTTGTTCTTCAGGTTTCCTTCTTGTTTATAGACCTAACAAGTTCCCAGTTGTCACTGTTATGGATTATGCAACTTAAGAACTATTATTAGCATTTTTATTCCACCATCACTGTTGATTTTTTTTCTCACCTTTGTTATTGCACACTGACTTGTAGACTCATATTTTACTGCTTCATTATGAAATGATGCATTTTCAACACTTCAACAGACTGTGGCAATACACAGGTCTGCCTTAAATGCTTGTTTCCCAGATGGAGGTGCTGTTTTCAGAGTCTGGCTACTCCAAATGTGGCTGACTTTGCTAGTGGAAGCAGGCATTGGAGTCAGGACTTCAAGTTTATTTTTGTCTTTGGTTCTGGCCTCATCTCTGCTTCATGGCCTGCCATGGTGAGGAGTCTTCTTGCTCCTACTCACATAGTGGTACCATGGTACCATAACTTGTTTCCCCTTTTGTATTTAATTGTTAATATGGTCATACAACTCGAAGCTATGCATACAACTACATTAGTTGACAAACAAGTTGATTTTTATTTGAATGTGAACCTATTTAAACATCTGAATGCTTTAATATAATTATGGTACTTAAAGTTAAAAATCAACGTATGCTAATATGGATGATGTACTGTCTAATATTTCAGTTTTAAGAAATATTTCACAATTGGTGTAAAATAGTAATGCAACCTCAATGTTTTTCCTCTTCTCTAAAATATTTTAAAAATTTATATAAAATATTACACCATTTTACCTTTTTCATTTTATCCCATCATTTTATCCCACTTTTCCCTTACTCTCAAAATTTTTATTTTTCATTGGTTATTATTGTCACATGTGTGTATATATATACATATATATGCATTGCATTTTCATGCCTATGCATAGAGACAGAAACGCACATATACATATAAATAAATACATAACTATATTCTGCTGAAATTATTTTGTGAGCACTTTTTCTTTATTTTTGTAGTTATACACACACACACACACACACACACATACATGAATATACATATATAAAAACCTGCTATGTCTATTCAGTGTTGCTTACATATACATTATTTAAAGACAATGTACCTATTATTATAATACAAATTAGGAGGTTCATCCCTGGGAAAAGCTAACTAACCCCCTTTAGATATCATTAGTTGCCTGTAGGTCTTTGTCTAATTTATCAGGTCTATTGGTGTTTTCACTGCTCACGTCTTGTTTAGGCAGCTATAGTTTTGAGGTATCAAGGGAGTAGATGCCTTCCAATTTCAAGGAGACACAATCTCACAGAAGACATCATGGTCGTTTGACTCCTATAGTTTCTGCCCCTTCTTTCCTGCCCTCAGCTTTAGGTGCAGAGGTTATGTCTGTTTTTACATTAATAATATGCCACTTTTTACCTCTGGAATTTAATTACCAAATAATATTAGATTGTGTCAAAATTTATAGTTTTTTCTTTTTCCTTACAGTTGGTTAGATACTTGGGATGTTATTTCAAATATTTATTACTCATCTGTTTGTTTTTAATCATTTTGAATATTGTGAGATTTTTTTTAACTTTTAAAAAAGTCTTCTCAAATATTGAAAAATCTATGTACCTCTAATGCTGTGATGACATCATTTTGGACACATTAAAGAATTTTATTATCAGCCGGGCGTGATGGCGCACGCCTATAATCCCAGCACTCGGGAGGCAGAAGCAGGTGGATCGCTGTGAGTTCGAGGCCAGCCTGGTCTACAAAGCCGGTCCGGGACAGCCAAGGCTGCACAGAGAAACCCTGTCTCAAAAAAAAAAAAAAAAAAAAAGAATTTTATTATCAATAACCTTTAGATTTACTTTTTGTCCTGTCACTGAACAAAGCCAATGCATTGATTTTCTTTATTCTCTATTATTTTACTCAGAGCAAGAATACTGTCCTCACTGTATTAGTTCAGAAATCTGTCTCTATTTAATGTTATACCAAAAAATAAATATTTTGATAGAATAAACAGTAGCTTAAAATGTATAAGTGGATCATATTTAGTCTTATTTTCAGAACACTGAAATCTGAGTCTGATCTTATTTCCGTGCCATATGACATCTTTGCTTTTTTTTTATGAATCAATGATTTAGATAAATCTCCATAATCTCAGTCTAGTTTTGCTATTCTGTTTTGAAAAAAAAATGAACTCATTTCATGACATAGGATATAAACTGTTTATGGTTTATCTTCTACCATTCTCAACTTCATGTATTATATTACCTGCACTCAGATGCACATTTGTTGCACAAATGGAATTTATTATTTCTACACACATGATAGACTAAATTCTGATAATGTATTATACCGTCAGATTATTTTTTAGAATGTGCATTTAAACATTGCTGATTATTCTCAGTGTTATATCTTCACAATATAAAAGTACATTGATGTAGAACGAAATTAAAGACAACCATTTGGGAACTTACTTTTTTTAAAAAGTAGATTCTTCTCTCAGACAATCGTCCCAACCAGTTTATCCTCCCTTCACTCGCCTTTGATGTCTTCACCTCTCCCCTCCCTCAGATCCGCTCCCCTCCATTTCCTCTTCAGAAAAGAGCTGTTCTCTAAGAGGACAAAATAAGATGCAATCAGAAAAAGGCAAGGTAAAAGCTCTCGTATCTAGGCTGGAAAAGACAACCCAATAGGAATAAAAGAGTCTCAAGAGCAGGAAGATGAGGCAGAGATCCACCTGTATCCATGGTTAGGAGTTTCCCAAGAACATCAAATTAGTGGCAATGACAGATTTACAGAGGACAGGGTGCAGACCCATGTTGGTCCTGTGCTTGCCATTTCAGTCTCTATGAGCCCCTGTGAGCCCTGATTAGTTGGTTTGGTGGTTCATGATCTCACGGTGTTCGTCATCTGCTCTGACTCCTGCTCTCCCTCTTCCATGGGGTTTCCAGTTCTCTGAGTGGATGAGCACAATGGAGACCTACAGTTAAGACTTTCTTTCTACATACTGTCTGGCTGTGAATGTTTGCATCTGCTATCATACGCTTCTTCTGATAGAGGAAGATTCTCTGATGATGACTGGACAAGGAACTGATCTATAAGTATGGAGAAGATGATTAGTAATAATTTCTTTTTTTTTTTTTTTTTTTTGCCAGTTGTGTTTGGTTCTACCCTAGATCTCTGGCTTATCCAGTCTCCAGTTTTTGCCATACAGGAAGTGTCAGGACAGGGTCTCTTTCTTGGCATGGGCCTCAAGTTGGACCAGTCATTGGATGGGCATTCCCACAAGTTCTGAGTCATGACTGCCCAAGCATATCTTGCAGGTAGGGCAGATTATAGATGAAAGGTTTTGTGGTGTACAGGTTTCTCTTTCCATGGCATGCAAAGTACATTTTCTCACCAAAGATTCTAGAATGTAGGGGTGTATGCCCAAGACTGGTATAGCTGGTTTTTGATGTAGATGGATTTCCAGTTTTCTGAGTAACCTCTATTTTGGTTTCCATAAGTAGCTGTACAAGTTTTTCACTCCCACAAGCAATGGAGAAGTGTTCCTCTTACTCCACATCCTCACCAGCATGAGCTGTGACTTGTATTATTGATCTTAACCATTTTGCCAGTTATAAGTGGAATCTCAATCACATTTCCTAGATGGATAAGGATGTTGAACATTTGTTTTTCAGCCGTTAGAGATTCCTCTGTTGAGAATTCTCTGTTTAGATCTGTACCCCATTTTTAACTGTATGATTTATTTTAAAAATATCTAGTTTCTTGGGTTATTTATATATTTTGGATATTAGACAACTATCAGATGTGGAGTTAGTGAAAGTCGTTTCAAATTCTGTAGGCTGCTTCTTTCTCTATTGACAGTACCCTTAATTTACAGAAGCTTTTCAGTTTCATAAGATCTCATTTATTAATTGTTGATCCTAGAGTCTGAGCTGTTGGTGTTCTGTTCAGGAATTTGTCTCTTATGCCAGTGAGTTCAAGGCTTTTCCTCACTTTTTCATCTAACAGATTTAGTGTGTCTGGTTTTATGTCCAGGTCTTTATTCCACTTGGACTTAAATATTATATAGGGAGGTGAATATGAATCTATTTGCATACCTCTACAGCCAGACATCCAGGCGGACCAGCATGGTTTGTTGAAGATGCTTTCTTTTTTACAGTATGCATTTCTGGCTTCTTTACCAAAAAAATCATATGCTTATATGTGTGTGAATTTATATCTGAATATTCAGGTTGATTCCATTTATAAACATGTATGTTTTCATGCCAAAACAATGTAATTCTGATTATGATAGCTCCATAGTACAACTTTAAATGGTGATACCTTAAGCAGTTCTTTTGCTTGTTTGTTTTGTTTTTTAATATTTAAAATATTAACTTTTTACATATACATTTATATTATTACACATATTACACATACAATAGATTACCTACAGGAAGAAGACCCATGACCCAATCAGGAATTTTATAAATGTTACATTCTTAGGGTTTTGGCTATTTGTATTTGACAGCCTTGAAGAAAACATCTTTCCTATATTGGTGCATCTAAAATTCTGAACTTAAATCAATCTCTATCACAACTTGTCATTATCAACTTAAAACATCTATCTAGACCTAAAACCATATTAATCCTTAACAACCAAGCAAGTAGTTTCTTTTTCTAGAGGATTGTTTTGCTATCTGTGTTTTTTTTTTTCCATATACAGTTGAGAATTGTCTTTTCAAGGTCTGTAAGGAAGTCTGTTTGGTATTTTGACAGGGATTGTACTGAATCTGTAGATTGCTTTTGGTGGGATAGCCATTTTTAACTATGATAATCCTTCCAATTCATGAGCATTGGAAATCATTCCTTTTTCTGATAACTTCTTCAGTTTATTTCTTCAATGACTTGAAATTTGTGTCATAGAAGTCTTGTGCTAGTTTGAATAAGTTACCACAAGATATTTTAAATGAAGTTTTTTGGAATAGTTAATACATTCATGGTTACATTTTTATTGCCTCTTTAAGCAAAATAACATAATTGTAATTATATTAATTTTGCACACTATTCTATACTTTGAATAATTCACACACTATAGATCAAGTGAAATATTAATCTTTGAATATATTAAAATAAGATCATAGCAGAGTAAATACTGGGTAAACTAACCATTAGACATATTTTTATTTTAATTTTAGCTCAAGGGATTTACTTTTAAAACATATTATAGGAAGGATATGGGAGAGCTTGCCAGAATAGCAGCCTTCAAAGGGTAGAGATCTTGAGAAATACCTAGATTAAATTGGAAGACAGAAAAAGCTTTTCCAGAAAGCTATGACTTAGTGAGGTGAGGTTTGCAGAAAAATTAAGAGCTAGATAAAAATGAAGCTGCTGTCAGTTACCTTCAGCCACACTGGTTAGCAAGCAGATGGGCCACACACTCCATTTGCACTCTTCACCCCCTCTTGACCTATTTGCCACCTGCTGCACCCAGGACTTTTAATATGAAACAGTAGTTTAATCATACTCTTGTGAAAACTCAGAAAATCAAATATTTCCATGTATAAATATAATTTCTCTATGATAATGGGATTCACAGCAGATATCGTAACTTAAATAAATTTACTTATTTATTCTATATTGCTTTGTGAACATCACCAATGTTTATATCTTCATATCAACAGGCAATTCTTGGAGACTGAGAATTACTTTCTATTCCAGTCTGTTCCAAACCTTCCATAATGTTGCTATGCATATCATTTCAACTTATTTTAGAGCTATTTATTCTCTCTTTTGCAACTATTTATAAAATAATATATCTGAAGTTATGACGATATTTTCATGGCAAATTTTCTTAGTTTTGTATTTGCATTTAAGGAATGATTTTTAACATTTCAAGAAAGAGTATGTCCTACACCAATAGTGAACAATTATGCTCAATTAAAAATATTTCTCTAATTTTTATGTACATGGTACCTTGCATGCTTGTATATCTGTGTCCCAAAGACCTCTTGCCTTTGGGGAAGAGCAGACAGCAACAGACCCCTTGAAACTGGGGTTTCAGACAGTTGTGAGTTGCTCTGTGAGTGCTGGGAATTGAATGAAGGTTTTCAGTAAGAACAGCAGGTGCTCTTCATCACTTTAGCTCACTTATGCTCATCTCTTTAGCTCACTTATGCTCCAATTTAGGCAAATGAAAATATTGAAAGTAGTTGGCTTGCATCTATACCTAAAGATATATGTGTTATAAAGGCAAATATAAAAGTCAAAAGCATTTTATTTATTTCTTATTTAGAAGGTAATATCCAACCATCTTATTATAGGAATACTGTTATGGAAAATCTGATAATAGATAATTCCTTTTTCTTTATGAGCATTTAGTTTTTGCTTGAAATGACTAAATATATATCTTTGTAATCAAGTTCTTTAAAGCCTATTTTATTGACAGTTGTGATTTTTTTCTTATGTCAAAATTTCTTTTTTTAAAAAATGGAAAAATAGTGAAAGAAAAAATACAGATATTTTTGTTCACTCTTTTCTATGGAGCAAATCTTAATGAAAAAATACACTTCATGGAGACACACACACATGTGCGAGCATGCACACACACATATATGACATGAAAACAGATGTGGAAATATTTGTGGAATAAAGGGAAATTAACTGGTATGAGGGAGAAGTGGAGTCAAGTAAGAGTGATGAGGTATAACATTTGATCAAAGCTTAGTACTATAAATTATGAAAGTCATAAAATAACTCATTTTCTGTAAACTAAAATGAATCTATAAAAGAAACATCTTTAAGGCTATAGAGCTGGCTAAGGAGACAGTGTTTACTGTTGAGGTCACATTCCCATGACCTACCCAGAGTGGGATTTAGACAAGACTGTGCTAGGTAGCCTGGTGCATGAAGTAGCAACCATGACACCCTCTCTTGAAGGCACAGTATGTAAAGAATATATCCAAGCTTGTCCTTTGACCTCCAAAGGCTGACAGCTTCATTGGCATATGCTCTTTCATAGACACAAACAGACACACACACACACACAAAGGAGACTGGCTGGGGCCTCAACTTACTTTCTTTCTTTCTTTCTTTCTTTCTTTCTTTCTTTCTTTCTTTCTTTCTTTTACTTTCTCCTTCCTTCTTTCCTTCCCTTATTTCTTTTTCACAATGGCTTTCCCTAGTCTAGAATTTTTGGAGTTGATGGCTTTAACTTAAAAGTCCATATCCATTAACTTTTTAGGACATATTTTCAAATGTTTTTGTCTAATATGGCTTTCTAATGACAGTTCAGACACTTCTGGCTTGAACTCTTCTCTGATGTTCATATCTTTTTGTTTTGTTTATGTTTTTCCCTTTTCTTCTCTTGTAACTTAAATATTTTGAGTATGCTCATCATCTTTATTTTAATATCATCATTATTTCACATAATTACTTTTGGTTTGAGGACTACAGGGTCACATGTGCATGGTTAGCTTGCTAGTGTGGGTAGTTTAGGTTTCATTGCAATGATGAGGGTCCTCTTTCAAAGACATATGACATTGTCAAAGAAAGAGGCACTCATATGACTTTGGGTTTGGTACTGTTAGGTTCCTAGCTGTGAAGATACACTGTGACCACAGCAACTCTTACATACCAAAATATTTAATTGGAGCTAGCTCACAGTTCAAAGGCTTAGCCTGTCACAGCGAGAAACATGGCAGGATGCAGGTAGACATGGTGCAGGAATAGAAGCTCAGAGTTCGACATCATCATCTTTGGGCAGCAGAAAGTCAATTGACTTGAGCTTCTGAGACATCAAAGTTTTCCAACACAGTGACATATTTCCTCCAGAAAGGCCACATCTATTCCAACCAGGCCACAGCCTCCTAATAGTGCCACTCTCTATGAGCCAAGCATTCAAATACAAGAGTCTAT
Source organism: Acomys percivali (assembly GCA_907169655.1). Classification (NCBI taxonomy): domain Eukaryota; kingdom Metazoa; phylum Chordata; class Mammalia; order Rodentia; family Muridae; genus Acomys; species Acomys percivali. The sequence continues at coordinate 109,094,429 of OU015751.1, forward strand.
GTGGCCATACCTATTCAAACCACCACAAATTTACAATGGAGGGCAGAGCTAATAATGTCTTAAATTTTTATTTATTGCTTGGAAACATCATACAGAAATTATTTATATCCTATCCACCTCTGGCTTCCCACCTTGAATTTCTCCTAGACTTCCCCTTCATCCCAATCCCCATTCATCTCTTCTTTTTTTTCTAACCAACTATAGTTAGTTTGGTTCTAACCAACGTGCCTGTTTACATGTATGTATAGGGCACCATCCACTGGACCATGGTCAGTACATCATAGGTTACAACACAGAAGGAGGCTGACTCTGCTTCTTCCACTATCCACTATTCAGTGTCTATCAACTGTGATTTGCTGCTGACCATGTTGAGGGGGGTTGTGAGCCCCATTCCTCTCATCTCCATTCTGGAAAATTGATTGGCTCAATATTGAACAAGTTTCTTACAGGCAACTATATAGATGATGTGGTTTAATGATTTCAAAGACATATCATGCCCAGAAGACATTAGGTCGCAGAATCTTTCCTAACTTCCATTTCTCCCAATCTTATTTAGCCCTTTTCTTTAAGGGTTCCTGAATCTTAGGAGAGGGTGTGATATAGAAATCTCATTAACTGCTAAAGGGTTTTGAGTCACTTATTTTCTGCACTTTAACCAATTGTGAGTCTGAATTAACTGCCATTTGCTACATAATGAAGGTTTTTGTGAGAAAGGGTGAGAATTGCTGTAGTATATGGCTTTACAGATGGACCTAAGGGAGGGTAATAGGGTGGGAATGGGAGGGTAAGAGGAACAGAAGGATATGAGTGATGGGAGAACAATTGAGCTGTAATCTGAATAAATTAATATAAAAATAAAGATGAGTATTTAGAAGACAGTTTGATATGTTCTTTTAGAAAGTTAAAATTTGCAGGACCTATGAGCCATCAGCCACAAGTTCTAGGTGTATTGCATCATGAGCTCCTTCCTGTGGACCAGGCTTGCGTCTAATGAAAATACTGTTGGTTAGCTCCATGACAGGCATCCTACTGTTGTACTATATCTTGCCAAACTGAACATTATTGTAGTTTTCATGGTTCCCGGATGTGTTAGACTGTTGATGGCTTTCCTCTTTCAGCTGCCCCATATTATCATCTAGCATGATGCAAACTAGCCAGCAGGGTAAATGCTTCCAGACCAGTACCAGTTTGGTTTCTCTATGTCCTATGATAAAAGTGTGCCGTGGTCTTTCCAGCTATAACATTTTACCAACAATTTTGGGTATCAAGAGCAATAGCAATAGTTTTTATTGTTTTCGGGGACTCATAGAGGGTAGAATATGTCTGGGCAGCAGTTATTGAACTCAGTGTGTTATAAAGGAAAAAAAAATTACATGAGGAGCTGGGCCATGGTGTGTGTGTGTGAGGGGGTTCAAAAGGTGATGTGAGAAGGGGTGGAGGAGGGGAATGGGAGTGTATGGATGCATCCTAATTTCTTTGTGATTGTTTATTGTGCATCTCTGGGAGGTATCCCAATTTGCACTAAGCTTCTTTTGTTCGACAACCTAAGGCTTAGAAACAGAGAATTACCCATTCCTCTGAACAGGATAACTCAGTTAACCTTTTAAAAATATCCATGTTCTTAAGAAACATAAAATAGATTTCCATATAGTATTTTCAAATATCCTTACTATTCTTTTTCTTTTCCTTACCTGTCCTCTGCTCTATTTTCTTTTTACCCTCTCTTTTTACATCTGTTCTCCATTCCTCTCCTTTTCCTAGAAATGACACAGATTCCTTCCCATTAAGCCTTTTTTTTTTTCTACTCTTATGCCAGAACTTTCATATTGATCAGCTGCACAAATAATAAAATATTTGATTTCCCTATGGATTTTATCACAGTTTTTACGAGTTCTTCATTAGCATATCTTAACTCTATTGTAGAATAAAACAAGACAGTATTGAGTGATATCACTTGAGTTTCTTGTTTGTTTGAAATTATTTCAGTGGTTTTGGTATTGTGTCAAAATTCTAAAAAAATTAATTTTACTATTCCAAAGTATTTTACTTCTGCTTCAAATTGTTTATACTAAAAGGTGCCTACAGTTTTATTAACATTATAGTTTATTATTTTTGTTTTTTTCTTAAAAATTTCACCTACCTGTTTTAATTATAGTTATACTTAATTCATAAAATTATCATAGATCAATATACTAAGTGCTTTTCTAGTATTACTTATTATTTATCTATATGTATTTTCTTAGAAACTTTAACTTGAAGAACCACAAAAAAGTTTGTCAAACTATGTGTGAAATTTTGTAGAATTAAATGAACTTGTGAAGATCTCTTTTTCTTTCTTTAAACTTTTAAAAAATATTTATTTATATTACTAGACATTTATACAATAAAGTATGTACAGCAAGAAGAACCACAAAACAATCAGGAATTATGTATATGTTACATTCTTAGTATTTTGGCTATTTGTATTTGGCAGCCTTGAAGAAAACATCTTTCCTGTCTTTCTGAGTCTAAAAATCTGAATGTAAACCAGTATCTATCATATCTCATCATTATCAACTTAAAACATCTATCCAGACCTACGAGTTTTACAATTAAGCTTAGTTGTTTAGGGGTTAAGTTCACCTTCTCTTAAAGAGCAAACAAATACTACTGACATTAGTGGAAACTGAGGCGAATTCTTGGTAAGCAAACTTGTATCTGTTTCTTTAATATTATTGAAGTCTACCCACGTGGTTTATTTTGAGCTTTGCTTTTCCCTAAACCTTTCATGCAGATGGAAGCAGAAGCTTTATTATGGACAGTTGTAAACATAATTTGCTTGATGTCACTCACCTTAGTATAAAATTTAGCTTATTTAATGGTAGCTATTTCTATCCATCTGCCAAATAGCCTGGGAAAATTGTTAAAATTTCCTTTTTATTTTATGAAGATCCCAGCTGTGGAGATCATATTTCTTTATGGCAATTTGACAAATGCACTTTTTAAAAACTCTAACATCATGAAAACCTTTTTGTCTATGACTCCTATGGGTGCTTCGACTGTGAAGACTAGGTAGGAAAACCTAGTCGGTGAATTTTGGGCACTTGAAACTAAGACATAAATGAAATAAACTTAAAAATCACCTACTAGGTTTTAAGAACAATGTGTTAAAATAAACTACTATGTTGTAAGAATAATGTCTTAATTATCATATTATTTTCCTTCTTTAAAGTAATATTCACATATGTGTACTGTATTTGCATCTTTCCCATATCTCCCCAACCATGATCCCTCTCAAACTCAAGGCCTAGTTTTTAAAAAATAATTTCTTTTTTATAATTTTATGTACACTGGTGTTTTGAGTGCAGATATGTCTGTGTGAGGATTTCAGAGTCCCTGGAACAGGAGTTACCGACAGTTATGAGCTGCCCTGTGGGTGCTGGGAATTGAATCCACATTTTCTGAAAGAGCATTAAATACTCTTAACTACTAAAGCATCTCTCCAGCCCTCATGGCCTCTTTTAAAAATTATTGCACACCACACGTACACACACACACACACACACACACACACACACACACACACACACACA
>OU015751.1:109098010-109117541 GCA_907169655.1 Acomys percivali
ACACACACACACACACACACACACACACACACACACACACACACACATTCATATAGAAATGTAACATCCTGATTTCATTTACTTTTGCTTATATGCCTATGTTTGCAGGCTTTAGCCAATGGTCTTGAACAACCAATTAGGAAGCTCATGTCTATGAAAAACTGATTTTCACTTTTGTAGAAGAAAATAGTTGGACATAGCTTTTCACCTAGGACTGAGGCTTTGTGAGATCTCCCTGCCCCACATTGGGCTAGAAATAGGTACTGTCATTATTCAGGCCTTGTTTAGGCAATCATATTGTCTATACTTCATGGCTGAAGCTTCTTTGTCAGATATAGCCATTTTTTTCCAAACACATCCTCGCTTTCTGATTCTTTCAACCTTTCGTCCCTCCTATGATGTTTTTGAATGGATGTAGGGTTTTTTAAATTCATTAATTAATTATTTATTTTTATTTTTATCAACCTGAGTCTTACAGTCATTGGCTCTCTACACTTTCATGAGTTGTGCCTTTTTGTAATGGCTTTCTTCAGTTGCAAAAATAAACTCCTTGGATAAGGGTGAGTGCTGTGTTTTTCTGCTGGTATAAGCAAGAGGATTAACGATGCAGTTAGTTTTTTTTTTCTGATTTAGGAAAGTATCCATGCATTCTGTCATTGCTTTAAAAGTCTTCACGTCTCAGTCTCTTTGTTTAGAGATTTTTAACTCATCTCTTTCTCCACAGGGATAGACACTTCCTGTGTCTGTGCTCAAACTACATGCTCCTACCTCTCACCACACCACTCTTTTACAGAAAGTCTCTGGACTTACTACACACAGGTTATATTACAATATTGTGGTCTGGCCAGAGATATCTAGCAACACAACTTTATATTTTATATACCATAGTACAGCTTTCTTCTTTCACAAAACCTATTTTCAACAATAAATTTTATTTATGACCTTTTAAAAATATATCACTATGGAAGCTATGCTATATCCCTAATTATGGGATATAAAAAATGATTGTACTACTATTACAGTTACTACTTAACAACTAGCCAAAAACTTAGTAAATTGCAAACTCAATTTCTTATGAAGAAAAATATTGAAGAAATTACAATGTGAATGTCTGAGTTTAATATCATACAATAGTACTAATTTCCATGACAAATTCATTAGCGACTGTGTTTTCACTTATTACAAATTCTTTAATTGCTTATTTATGCTAGGAAATCAACACTATATTTTTCATTCCTAAAGTACACTGTAAAGCTGCTATAATGATTGTTATGCTTATTTAATTTGGGGACCTTTAGCAAATAGACTCAGCACTAATAATTAAAATGATTTTCACTAGGAAATAGAATATAATTTTCTCATCAGATGAAGTTATTTTTGTAATCTTATATTTTAAGTCAAAATATAGTACTGGAAAATAATGTTACTATTTGAACACAAAATTATCATTATCTTAAAATTTGATCTCAAGTCATCTTTTTTCATCACACTTTTATTCCTTAAATTTAAAAAGGAATAACAACGAGTTGTGGACCTTATTATGAATATATCTTCTGAATATATATCTTTCTGAATGTGTATCACCATTTAATTTCTTCACTGCATATGATGGTGTTTTATTTTGATCTGGATGTCAACAATTTATTTTATATTGTTAAACATTGGCAAGACATTTAAGGTCAAAAGTGTCCATAAAATTTTAGAGTCCATAAAGTACAAATGTTCTCTGTGGCACATTTAGATTTTGTTGCGTTTGTTCTTAGAAAATTTCTTGTAACATAATTCTTGTTATTATAATGCCCACCAAGAATCTCCCTCCTACCTCTGTTACCCATCCACTTATCCCAGCAAATGTCCTTTCTATAATCATGATTTTTGTTGTCATTTTTGTTTTAAGACACAGTGAATTTAAGCAGAATCTTTGTGGCCATGGCTTTGCTACTGTGTCCTGGCACCTGATGGGCTTCTTCATCGGTACATGACTAGAGACAATTACATCTTTCTCAGAAAGTATCAGGAGACAACAGTCAGTACATGACTGACTGCTGAGAGACCCAGTCTTCTGTAGCTCCAATTCACAGAACCACAGAATTTCATAGATCCTCAGCCAAATTCCCAACTTTTTTTCTACTTCCTCCTCTGCAGTGTTACCTGAGGCGTTTAGAGGGGTAGTATGAAATCCTGTTTAATGTTGCGCACTTAACCTTCACTTATGGTAGCATCTTGGTAGGCATGTATATCTGTATCCACTACCATTCATTGCAAAGGGACTTTTCTAATTATAGTCAAGAGCATTTGTCTATGGGTATAAACATAACATCTATAAGGCAGCTTGGTACTAGGGTACTTTAGCTAAATAGTAGTGTTAAATTTCTTCCTAGAGGCTAAGTCCTTGGCTTTCAGGAGCATCATTGTCCAGACAGGCAGCATTCTTCCCTTTCTCTCTCTTTTTAAAACCTGTTTTATGTGAGGCATAGGGGAGGGGAATAAGGGGAAAATGGGAGGGAGGGGAGAATGGGAGGATACAAGGGATGGGATAACCATAGAGATGTAACAAGAATAAATTAATTAAAAATAAAATAAAATTAAAAAATATAAAAATAAAACCTGTTTTAATGGATTTACAAAGTATTAACTTTCCAAATAGCACTTACACATAATTAGTGTTAGTTAGCCCTCTGTCCTCCCTCATCTTGTATTTGTACATATCACTTTACCTACTTAAAAATTTACCACTTCTAATTCACATATTCTGTTTTATGTAATCAGTGTTGTACTATCCTCTTTTCTTAAAACATCCCCAACTCAAATGATCCATTTGTAGTATTTTTTTTTCTTGTTCCACATGTACTCAAGATTGAGCACACAAATCTAAGTTTTAGGATCCACCTGTAAAAGGAAACACTTAATGTTTATCTTTCTGAGCCAATGAGACAATGCTATGTCCTCTGTTTTTTTCTCTTACCTGTGTAGAACAACTTATTTCCCCTATAATCTCTCCTTCTTTTCAAGTTTCTCCCTACATATTATCTTCACCCATGAAAATCACAAGAGGTCCTCAATTCTTTCTGAGTTTACTCCAGACAGTATATAATTTCCTCATTGGTTGGTTTATTTTATCATCCTCATCGGTGTGTATGTGTGTGTGTATGTGTGCCTTTTCTTTTCACTTGGCTATTGAATTATAGAGCCAGGTCTACAGGTAGAAGAGAGGTCACTTTCTAATAGATGCTCCTCTAGACCCTGAGGGTATATAAGTGAATACTTCAAAGTCCTCTTATCAAATCACCATTCCACTAAGGGTAACAGGCATGATTTCAAACATATCATTAAAGGAAGCAACACACCTGCAAAGAATGTAAACTTGTTATAATCAAGTAATAGAAATGCTGTTTGAGACTAACTAGTCAAAGAAGGCCTTTTTCGGAAAAAGGGCAACAGGACCATTCATCTAAGAAAAAGTATTCAAAGAAAAATATATAAAATTATGATTAAAGTAAGTAAAAATAAAACTTTATCATTACACTTTACTGATGCTTTTATAATGCCAAATCTAAGTAAGTTACTTTCATTGTTTCATGTGCTTTATTTGCCAGACATTTTTATACTTAAATTAAGACCAGTAAAATAAACATTTTTGAAAAAATTGTTAGAAGGGTATGTGGAAAAACTTGAGTATTTTGGTGTATTCTTGTGTAGGAATGAATGTCAGAAAAGAAACGTGTTATCAAATTCTAATGACCTAATTATACTAACCTTCCTATTGGCCACTTCCATGAATTTACAAACTTCAAAGCATTGTAACTCCAATAGTTAGTTTTAATGTGCTTTAATATTTTGTATTTGCCATACAGTATCTGGAAATAAATGTATGACACACATGTGCCAGGCTTCCTGGTGTGTTCAGACTATTGTACCCTACCTTGATATATGGGGTAGAGGGGACATGGCTGGGGCCAAAGGATGATCCTGAGTGGCAATAAGTAAGTGCCCCAGGGAAAGAAGACCTGAAGACTGTGTCAGAGGCCAGCTCCTTTATTAAGAGGGGGAAGGGCATAGTTATACCTTAGGGAGAATGTCCTTCTGGATCCATGTGGTGATATGTTATTGTTTGGGACAAAAACAGTGGTTTGGTTGCTTCATTTGCAAACTTGAGAGCAGCAGGGGCCAGGGACAAGAACCTTATAAGGTCATATAGAATAGAAAGGAAATCCCAGTCAGCATGTTTTAGTGGTCAGATAAACTGCAGTCAGCTCTTGGAGCCTTGGAGACCCAGGAGCTTTTCAGTTGTTACCTGCACCTGGTGCTGAAGCCTATTTCCTGGCTTCTGCTGGTGTTAGAGCAAGATGCAAATTCCTTCACTCTCAGGATGAAAAAAAATCTTGGGTTTTAGGAATGCTTTGCTACCTTCTTAACCTTGCACATTTGCATGTTCTGCAAATTTATACTTTACTATTTTTTTGTTGGTAATATTAGTTTAGGAGATAAATATCAGACTTCAAAGTTTTGAGAGGAAATTTAAACTGCTATGTTAACAATTATCATACTAGCAATTAAAATGTTGATAATTAATAGTCTTAATTATATTTTCTATTTTGATAATACTACGCTAAGCTAAGGACTTGCAAGTATTTATCTTGGCATATGTGGCTATACACTAGTTTCCATAAATGTTTTAGGGCCACTAAACTCACTTATAAAACTACTGAATATGCCAATCCAACTTAACTTTATATTAGCTGTTTTACATTTACTTAATTGGTTTAAAATTTTAAGAGATTTTATTTATATCCGCGTGATTCTTCATAATCAATCTTTCCATGCAAATTGGTTTTTTATGTTTTTCTCGTGCAACTTTGCAGTCAAAGATGTAAGATAAGATAACATTATTAAAGGCTTAGGATAGAAAAGATAAGAGCTAATTGCCTATGAAATTAAATCACTAAAGGTGAATTGAAACAAGCATTACTGGATACTTTAACCTCTGGGGTAGATTGCTATGGTGACTGTTTATATTTTCAAAGTATACTGATTTGGAAGTTTTCTAAGAAATATTTTAAGACAAAGTGAATGGTGCTCCCATTATTGCATGTTATAGGTAGGAAAACACTATTCTTATTTAAAAAATTAATCACCATACCAGAACATATTTTGAAGGACTGTTAAAACTGACTTATAAATCTAGGTATTAAAATATTGCTGTACAGTAAAATACAGTGTCAGTGACTGCTTAGCCTATTTGGCTTCATATAATATAAGTCACAGTTATCTATCATAAAGTCATACTGGATGAATCCAGCTAAAATTGGCTCAAGACACCAAGCTGTAAGTTCTTTTACTTACAGTTCTTTTACTTCTCATGAAAAAGCTTATTTAAGTCACTGGGAGCCTTTTGAATTTTGGAAAACCACTCAACCTTCAAAATTGAGTAACTATTTTTTCTTATTACATAAAGTAAATTATTCTATTAAACTTGCTTAATTAGTTGATCATAACTGCATACCTAATCTTTTCTTTTCCCACATGTTACAAAAAGTTGTCTTCCTTCTAACACATTTTTCCCGTGCTCTGTGCCAATAAGAATATAAAATCAATAACAAAGCCATTTTCTTTTTATCCTACTTTCCTTCCATTATTTAGATGTTTTCAAACACTACTGTTATAAGTACAAAAATAATAATAACACCATAAAACTAAATGACAACTAGAGAGAATGAAACAAGAAACCATGTGAACAAAAAACACATAACTCAAGTCATTGTTTACTAGTTAGATTTATCATGAAATTTTATCAGCATGTATATTTCATAGTATCCTTTTCTTTACTTGAATATTTCCATTATTACATCTAAACCCACAAGAGAAATAAAGTAGCATTTTATCTGAAGGCAATGATTCCAACTAGCTCAATAACTCTAATGGGTATTTTAAAGAGATAATTGTACTTGACCTCTGAGAAGAATCTATACAATTGAAAACTCACTTCTTAAATAATGCATTACCTGGGAGGCTATGCTTCCTTGTTCTCAGGATTTTAATCCTACAATTTTCTATATTTTCATTCTCTTTCACTGGACAATTAAACTTTAGATTTTACCCTAATTTTGAATACTTCATTCTAAAATATTTGATTTAACTGTCTTCTCTGAATAAAGACTGGTTATTTATACGGAAGCTAATGGCTTCAAAATACAGTTATCTTCTTGAAATCATCTCCCATGAACTCTAGATGTTAGAGTCTTTCTTTCTTGGGTGTTTTGTGTCAGGAACTTTTTATTTTTAACGTTTTCTTGATTTATGTATCAATAACTTTGATTGTATCTTTCACACCTTGAGAATCTTTCTTCCATCTCTTGTATTTGGTTGGCATTGCCTGTGTCCATGGTTTCTGTTCTCTTCTGCATTTTCTCCAACTTTAAGATTGTCTCAGCTGGAATTTTCTTTGTTGCTTCTAATTCCCTCTTTAGGTCTTGAATAGTCTTATTCATTTCTTTATCCCACTTGACTGAATTTTCTTGTAATTCTTTACAGGATTCATTCAATTCCTTCATCTATTTGGATGTATTTTCCTGAAATTCTTTATAGAATTTATTCAATTTCTTCAACTTTTTGAATGCATTTATTTGAGTGATTTATTTTCCTCTTTCAAGGATTCTATCATTCCCATCACCTCAGATTTAAAGTCTTTTCCTTGTGCTTCACGGGTGTTCACCATCTCCAAGGCTTGCTGCGGTAGGATCACTGGTTTCTGGTGGTGTCATGTGGCTCTGAGTTTTGTTACTAGTCTTCTTGTGTTTTCCTCTAGGCATCTGATTCTCTCCGCTGTTAACAGACCTACAGGTTCCTCCAATGTGGTTGCTGCTGTCTGTGTCCCAGGTAGGCCAGGCTGGTTGGAGCAAATAGAGCTCCAAGCCAAAGGTTGTTTGCTAGGGCTCTCCCGAGACCTCCTCAGGATGTTGGATAGTGGGTGTTAGAGCCTGCAGCCAGCTCCGCTCAGCTAGGTTCCCTATCTGTATCCCAGTTGGGGCAGACAGTAGAAGACTAGGCTGATAGATTTCTATGCTCAAAGTCCTTATCGAGATGGCAGGGCTCTTCCTATCTGCTCTGTGATCCAGATGGGCTAGGCCAGTAAAGCGGCAGGGGGCCTGAGAGAGATTCAAGCCTGAAGCTGCTCAGGTGCCCCACAGACCTTCTTAAGATGGCAACAAATGTGAGTCTTGGCTCATGCTAGACTCAGCTCTGCCTATCTGTTCTGTATCCCAGATGGGCCAGGCTGGTAAGCAGTTGGGGGGACCGAGGGGAAACAGATCCCAAAGCTGCTGGGATGCTCCACAGGCCTTTTTGATATAACAGGTTTCTGCCAGTAAGCCAGTGGCTGGTGGAGTGAGCTCAGAGGCCAAAGCTGCTCACAGAATGGCAGCTAATGTGGAGTGCGGCCCATGCATGTCTCTGGTCTGCCTGTCTGCTCTGTGTCCAAGCTGTGTCAGAGCATTATGCCTCAGGCAGGCCGACTGAGATAGACCCAGGACTGAAGCGGCTCACAGGATGGCAGCTAATGCAGAATGTGGTCAGTGTCTGAATTCATTTCTGCCTGTACGCTCTGTGTCACAGATGGGCCAGCCTGGTAAGCAGCTAAGAGAGATTGGAACCCAAAGCTGCTCAGATGTTCTACAGGCCTTTATGAGATGACAGGGCTCTGCCTATCTGCTCTGTGACTCAGCTGGCCAACGCCGTTAAGCAGCTAGCGGGCTGAGAGAGACCACAGCCCAGAGGCACTTGGGTGCCCTGCAGTCTTTCTTGGTATGGCAGCTAATGTGGATTGTGGCTTCTGTTGGGACTCAGCTCGGCCCGTCTGCTCCGTTAAGTAGCAGATGAGTGGTGAGAGCCCAAAGCTGCACGGATGTCTCACAGTCTTTCTCAAGACGGCTGCTAATGTGGGCTGTCCCCGTGGGATTTTTCTGTGGGTTAGCTGGGTGGCCAGGGGTCAGACCCACATGTGAGCCATACAATGTGGATCCCTTTCACCTGGGAATCAGCAACACTGGTGTCTTGTAGATCTCAGTTTGGTCTTTAGGTCACTGTGCAGTCCTTGTCCTGGTGATCAGAAACAGTGTGTGATTGGTGCCACCATCTTGGATTTCTGACTTGAGTCTGTCTTTCTTGGAACCACTGTTTTACTGTAATTTATCTTGTTTCACTACTTTAAAGTTAATAGACAGAAATAAGAGGGAAAGCAGATTTAGTTTTAGTTCGGCTAAGTCAGAGAAAGATTATTACTATCTCTCCACTATTACTACAACAATGATACCATTTTATAGAAAACATGAAAAAATCCAAGAAATTATGTAAAACAAAAATATAACTCTCATATATATATATATATATATATATATATATATATACTTTTTTCATTTTGTATTTATAGGAACATTTTATTCTCTGTGTTCCATTTTTTTCTGGAGTCTCATGGCTAAGAAGAAGGATCTCCCTCTCTCTATATCTATCTATCTATCTATCTATCTATCTATCTATCTATCTATCTAACTTTCCTCTATCCTCTATTTCTAAGGACCTTTTACGTTCTGTGTTCCATTTTTTCTGGAGTCTACTGGCTAAAAATAAGGCATTATAGGATGTCTCTCAGTCCATCAGGAGCTTGGCATAGGATCATAGTTACATTTACACATTGAAAATTATTCCAGAAATCTTGCTGTCAATTATGTCTCAAAAGAAAGAGTGATTAAGGTGAATATCAAAGCCTGAGGAAGTTGAATGTTGGGGTAGTTGAAGTATTCAAAATTAGGGGAAAATCAACATTTCACTTGGATGTTCTCTTTCAGTCATATTATTAGATATCTAGAGACAGATGTCAAAGTTATAGGCAGAAAATTTAAGAATAAGTTTGATACTGCCGTTTGTCATAGAAAATAAATCTGTGACTCTGTAGAACAAGGATGGTGGTGTCTCTCAAAGCCATAATATTTAGTAAATTCGCCAAAGTTTATAGGAGGTTGATACCTGAGTAAGTGGTGTGCTTACCTGATAGGAAAAAGCAGAGAATTAGATGAAAACTGAGTATATAGTGCTAAAATTTAAATGAGGTAAAGATAAAATGCTTATTCTTTAGCTGTTAACTTTTATAGCTAGAAATAGCTTGATTCTCTCCCAGTCCCATGTCTCTGGCATCACCATTGTCTCTCCTGATTCTAATACCTAAGATTAGTCGATGTGCCAGTTAAATCAAGCATCACACTGTTCAATGATATTATTCTCATCTACCTGTCTTACCACAGCAATTCATTTTCATCCCTTTTCTGTAATTTAATTATTGCCTTTCTCAATCTGTTCTAAAGAGATGATCAAAATGGTTGTGGTTGTTTGTCATTCTGATACTATTACTAGCTTTAGAAGAGATGTTCAATGATGTCCTAATTCTCTCTGACTAAAATCCAAATTCCTTATAAATAAATGTCTCCATGGCCTCCTTGTTAGTCTCTTCTACTGACCTCTGTCCACTTAATCCAGTGCAATCATGAGGGACTTGCAGTTGTGTTTCTCTCTAGTGTGAACTTTTCTGAGGAATGCAAATGGATGTCTATTCCAGATAGTGTGAATGAACAAACCCATTGAATGATAGGGTATCTCCATTTAAACTGTTTCTATGGAAAGCTACAACTTTAGAAGCTTACTACAGGAAAAAAGCTTAAGCACCAAAGAAAAAATTGAAAAAGACACAATATCAAGGAACAACCCATGGTCACAGATCAGTAGATTCAATATTGTTAATATAGCTGTAGCACAAAAAAAGCACTCTTTAGATTCAGACAGTCTTTATCAATATTTCAGTGTGATTCTTTACAATAAAAAGGAAGGAAACACAGTCACAATTCATATGGAAGCAAAAAGACCTTGAATATTTAAAACAACTTTAAACAAAGGAAAAAAAAGAATAATTGTCAATTCACCTGCTTATAACTATGCTACAGAGACATGGTTATGACACAGTACGGTACTTACATAAGAAAAAGCAAGAAACAGGTGTGTTGATCAACACAATAAAACAGATCAACCAGACATAAACACACACAATTAAGGACAGCATCTGAATTTTGACAATGGTCACCAAAACAAATAACTGAAAAATAATTTCTTCAAGAAATGTTACTGGAAAGATAGCTTAAGGAAATCAGAATTCCTCCTCATACAAAAGCAAAACAAAACAAAACAAAAAACAAAAAAATGCAAATTAATGAAGGAGCATTTTGTAAGAACCAAAAAGTTTAGAGAAAAACATAGAACATTTATGGATATAAACATAAGCAAGAATTTTCTGTATGGTTTTAATATCACAGTAAATAACCCTCTAAATATCCTAATGAAACTAAAAGCTTTTGTACAGCAAACGGAATTATCCAGAGTAAGAAAAAAATGAGACGGAGGAATAGAAAAAAACCTTTTCCTGCTAGATAGCACATGGTGTCAATAGCTATAATATATATTATAAGAATATATGTATATGTATACATATAATGCCAATATATATTTTTCAATCAGTATATGAGTTAATGAAGTAAACATTTAATTACAAAAGATGAATCACCGATAGTCTATAAACATAAAAATGTTTAATATCCTACATTATCAGAGAAATTTAAATTAAAATTTCTATCATTTCAACTTGTCCTTGTCAGAATCGCTGTCCATTAAGAAAAATTAAATGCTGATATTATTACATGGAAAACAGGAAATTAATATGGGGCCAGTAGGAATTGAAATTAGATTAGATATAATGGAAATATTTATAGAGATAGCAAAACATTGAAAAATATAACTACCACACAAAGCACATAATCTGGTTATATGCAGAAAAGACTTAAGGTAATAAGTACTGTAGCACTCAGATACTTGTATATTCATGTTTATTACAACATCTTATAAATTAGAAGGTAGTCTAAATGTTGTGGATAAAATGTATTGGTAACAAATGATGTAGTGTACATTTACAACAGAATTTTCTAGAGCCATAAGGAAGAACACAATTACATTGTTTGCAGGAACAAGGAAGCAACTGGATAGCATATTATTGAGTGTAATGAGGCAGATACAGAAAGACAAATGCTACTTACTTTATTTCAGTTTTGAATTCAATATTTTATATAGATACAAAAAAATCATTTATTATGGGAATAAAGCTAGAAACAAGACTACACTGGAGAAACAATGAGAATAGCAGGGAAGAAGAAAAAAAATGAACGTTGGATAAATATACTCAAAGTACCTGATATTCTTGCATAAGATTATATATTGAAACCATCCACATGTAAAGTGACTATATGATACTAAAACCATAAAGACCTACATTAAATTTAATGTATAGTAGTCTTTCAGGTTCACATTATTAAGTTAATTGACTCAATATATATATTTTATAATTGATATTGTATTTGAGATATGCTTTAAAATTATTTTATGTGAGAATGTGAAATTTTTAAGAGAGTAAACTGCTTGAATCTTAATTGAGAAATTTCAGATCATACAACATCTATCTTAAAATTTTAAAGTAAGGTGAAATTTGAGGTTATTTGGTAATAATAAAAAGAATATCAAGTTGATGGAGAGGTTTGACTTTAGCAACCTTTCAATAAAAAAATGTACTGTCAACACTAACCTTAAAGTAAAACCAGTTCTAATTTAAATGGAAGGTAAAGCAGTTAACAGTCAAATTTTAGTGAGAGTGTTCACTATTTGTTCTTAAATATTTACCATTGCCAATACTTTATGATTAATATTGAGCTGAAAACAAATTTAGGAAATATTATTTAGTATCTTTTAAGATTAAATGGAATGAGAATGGAGAGGCATGAATAACTATTACTCATTAGCCATTTGTTTACTTGTAATAAATGTATGGGTTTTTGGAGATACATGTACACAGAGAGTTATTATTACTTTGATAATTTCCAAAAGTATGTTATATATATATATATATATATGCGGTTGACTCATGTTGAAAATAATTTTTTGTATTAGAGTATCAGAAATGTACTTCGTTAAAGATTTTGACCTATTTCTGTTTTCATTTCAGCAAGAAAAAACTCAAGAAGGTTCAAGAATCAAAGGTAAGAAATGAATATTTTAAACTAATGTTTCAAAACGTTAAATAAAAATGATGTGATATCATCTTGGAAATACAGTTAAAATAAGTATAATTTATAATCTGCAATTTAATTCTAAAACCATTGAACCTCCTAGGATTCTGTGTGGCCAACAGACTTCTCTGATGAGGAAGTCTTTGTTCACAGGGTACTCTGATGATCTCAACGTAATTTTTTATTCTCTATATAGTCCAGATGAAAGCGCTGCCTCAACCATTGTTCCTAGGATTTAGTGTGTTGTCATATCTACAAATAGAGAAATGACCCTTTTCAAAATGCATCCTATAGAAGACATAGTATTTGGCCATTGCTATCATACTTTATTTATATGTAAAATATTGATGATATTTGTTTACATCTTTAAGTTGGTAATAGCACAGCATAAAATGTCTCTAGTGAGAAAAAGGAGAATTCTCTACATATGTAATCTTAGCTTTGATGTTTATTTATTGATACAAGAAAGTACTCTTCATTGCTGGTGGGAATGCAAACTAGTACAACCACTTTGGAAATCTATCTGGTGCTATCTTAGAAAACTGGGAATAGGGCTTCCTCAAGACCCAGCTATTCCACTCCTTGGAATATACCCAGAAGATGCACCAGCACACAACAAGAAAATTTGCTCAACCATGTTCATAGCAGCCTTATTCATAATAGCCAGATCATGGAAACAGCCTAAATGTCCCTCAGTAGAAGAATGGATAAAGAAACTGTGGTACATATACACTATGGAATACTACTCAGCTATTAAAAACAAGGAATTCCCAAAATTTGTGGATAAATGAATTGAGCTAGAAATGATCATAATGAGTGAGTTAACCCAGAAGCAGAAAGACTCAAATGGTATATACTCACTTATATCTGCACACTAGCCCAAGGGGCATGTCCCACGAAAGCCTTCCCTTACCAGGAAACTGGGACAGAGGGGAGGACATCCTACTGGGACTCTAGATGAGAGAACCATGGGAGAATAGCAATGTAGAAGGATCCAGTGGGTCCTAGAAACCTACAAGTAGAACATTATGATAGGCAGATTTTGGCCAAGGGGTCCCGCTCAAACTAAGGCACTAGCCAAGGACAATACAGGCAGTAAAATTTAAACCCCTACCCATATCTAGCCAATGGACAGGACAGTCTCCACACTTGAGTGGAGAGTGGGATATGACTTTCTCATGTACTCTGGTGCCTCACATTTGACTATGTCCCCTGGCGGGGGAGACCTGGTGGCACTCAGAGGAAGGACAGCAGGTCACTGAGAAGAGACTTGATACCCTATGAGCATATACAGGGGGAGGTAATCCCTCTCAGGAACAGTCATAGGGGAGGGGAATAAGGGGAAAATGGG
Organism: Acomys percivali; assembly: GCA_907169655.1. NCBI lineage: Eukaryota > Metazoa > Chordata > Mammalia > Rodentia > Muridae > Acomys > Acomys percivali. The sequence goes on from OU015751.1 coordinate 109,111,511, forward strand.
AGGGAAGGGAGAATGGGAGGATACAAGGGATGGGATAACCATAGAGATGTAACAAGAAAAAATTAATAAAATAAATTTAAAAAATTTAAAAAAAGAAAGTACTCTTTGTTGTATATTTTTAATAAAAGGATGCCTGCTTATAAAAATAAGAAAAATACTGTATCTTCTTGGGTTAATCCTTATGGCCTCTCCACTTATACATTAATCTTTACTTCTCAATTGGGCTTTCTTGGATACCTCCCTATTCCTGAAAGCACCCTATCCCAATCATGACTATGGAGTAATAATTACAACATGCTGTTTTCTTCTATACTTTTTCCATAGCAAGAATTTTTTTCAGAGATATAAATATGTATATCTAACAACTATGTACACTGTCATGTGATTCCGACATTGTAAAAGGACAGTAACCTCCTGAGCATATTCGGACTATGACACTTCTTTAAAACACGAAGAAAGATCAACAGTTTCATGGGACCTCATGAAATTGAAAGCCTCTGTAAAGCAAAGGACACTGCTTTCTAAATTTTTTATTTTATATATTTTTAAATTAATTTATTCAGATTACAACTCAATTGTTATCCCATCACTTGTATCCTCTCATTCTTCCCTCCCTCCCACTTTCACCCTATTCCCCTCCCCTATGTCTATGACCAAGGGGGATCTCCTCCTCCACCTTATGGTCATAGGCTATCAAGTCTTATCTTGGTAGCCTGCTTATTCTTTCTTTGAGTGACACCAGGGCTCCCTACCAAGTGGAGGTCATCAAATATGGGGCACTAGAGTTCATGTCAGAGTTAGTCCCTGCTCTTCACCCAACTGTGGAGAACGGCAAAAGACACGGTTAACAGAACAAAACAACAGACTACTGACTGGGAAAAGGTCTTCACCAACTCTATATCTGACCGAGGGCTAATATACAAAATATATAAAGAAATCAAAGTATCATTACTCATGAATGATATGATAGTGACCATAAGTCACCCCAAAAATTCTACCAAGGAACTCGTACAACTGATAAACACCTTCAGCAAAGTGGCTGGAATAAAAATTTACTCAGAAAATAAAAAACAAAAGCAAAGCAAAACAAAAAAACAAGCCCTCCAGTATACAAATGACAAATGAGAAGAGAAAGAAATTAGGGAAACTACACCCTTCACAATAGCCAAGCAAGTGAGAGACTTGTATGAAAAACCTTCAAGCCTCTGAAGAAACAAATTAAGAAAGATATCAGAAGATGGAAAGGTCTCCTATACTTGTGAATCTGGAGAATCAACATAGTCAAAATGAGCAATTTACCAAACGCAATGTACATATTTAATGCAATCCTTATTAAAATACCTACACAATTCTTTATAAATTTTGAAAGATCAATTGTCAAATTCATATGAAAAAACAATGGGATAACAATTGAGATGTAATATGAATAAATTAATAAAATATAAAAAAAGAAACAACAACAACAACAACAAACCAGAATAGCTTTACCAATCCTGTACAATAAAAGATCCTCTGGAGGAATCTCCTTCCCTGATCTCATGCTGTACTGTAGAGGAACAATAATCCTACTTTTTAATAACAAGACAAAATGAATTTCAACAGCTGGGTACTCCCAGAATATTTTCTATGTAAGTCTACATTAATACATAATAAAAATTGTGGGCATAAGGGTAGGACTGGGAGGAAAGGAGGAAGGAAGCTGGGATTAGGCTGTAAAGTGATTAAATATATATAAAAAATAGTAGCAAAGTCTTTTTTCGAAGAACAGAGTGGGATAACTAATCCAGAATGAAACAAAAAGGAAAAAAACTCAGGTGTTTCCACACTAATTAAATTACTTTTTGTCAATAAGAAGTATGGACTATTCTTTCTGTGAAATTATTATACATCTTCATCTTCAAAACCTTAATGTTAGATTTAAGGTGCACATTTTTGGGTTGCAAATAAGAAATTGTGTTCTACGATGTGCTGTCTTATATGCATTCAAATGACATGAATTTCTGGCATACTGATTGCACATCTGCCTGCCCATGAAGGGCTCCAGTGTATCAGATTAACATTAAATCATGTTTGTAAGTCTGTTGTTGAAGCAGAAATAAGTTGAGTGAAACATTTTTCTTGATATTTTATTACCCTGGACATATAAATCACACCATCTCAAGTAGAAATTATGTTTTGCAATCATTGTCTGGGAACACATTTTAACAGTGTAATAAAATTTTTGAGATGATGTTTGCCAGATCTTCCCCTCTTCTTAGCTGACATATGATTCCTAACTCACTAACACAGGATGTTTTTAAAAATTACTGACTTGTATGCCAACGAGAGATGAATTCTGACTCTAGGATAGGCTTATTTCACCTAGAAGGACTGCTGTTCTTGGGTATGGGAATAATGTCACCCTTGAACGAGTAGCTTTTATAGTGTCAATATTAAATAAGACAAAAGCAAACATCACACCATGAAGCCATAGCTTATCAAGAACTTTTAAACAATTTTGCAACTTAAATATTTAATGGTTCTTAAACACTAATCATTGAAATTTATCTTAATATTTTTATAACTTATTTTCATCTAGCAGTTCTACAGACTTCCTGAGTAACAGCTAATCTCATTTTCAAACAAGTTTATTACATAGAATTAAGTCCAGAGAAAGACTTTAATCTAATTTGCTGCAATCGTGCCTGGCTTTGCTCATGACAAGAACCCCAACTTAATGATTCTAATTTAATGTTTCTGTTAAACTTCAATAAACAAATTACAAGGCAGTCCAATGTAACTTGATCTCTACTTTCTCATGTACATAGAAATAAACTTTGAAATGCCTGTAAGATTTTAAATGTGTAACAGGCTAATAAATATAAAACATGATCTTCTGTTGTAACATCCTTGAAATGATATTTTTATATATTTCAAAATTATATGTTTATATAATTTCACCAAGAAATTAATTGCATTGAATTGTAAACAGTTTTAGTATATAAATCTCCTATATTTACTAAGTTAGGGGTAAATCTGTATTTAATTTCTAATTAGAGAGGTTTACAATAATTTAAGATAGTCTCTTTTACCTGAAGTTGTGCTGAAGATTACAGTAAGGAAATCGAGACATGGCTGTTAGCCTAAAAGGAAAAATGTGACAGTCAGACTATCTCTAACACTTTTTCACGGGGGATATTATGCATGTAATTATTAGCATACCATATACTGCATTGAAATCTGTTAAAGTTTGTAAAAATACTGCCAGGAAATAATTCATTTTGAAGATCACTTTAAAATATGTAACAAAATAAATTAGTTAAAACCTGCCAGTGTTTTTCAGAGAAGTACTTAATTTAGACCACAGTGGTGAAACATTTTGAAGAAGATTTAAATAATACTTGAGGTACAAATAGTTTTACATTTCTGCCAGCTTGACAATGTTTTAAATTGCTCAAATCATTTAAAACACCTGTTGAAAGTTTGCATGTACTTATGTGTTGGTGAAATTTTGAACATAATCTTTTCTTTGCTCTGTAAATAAAAGACTACCCATTCACAATAGTGAACTGCTGGCTGTCAGGACAAGCTCCTTTTCTCATAATTTTTAATCAACACACTGTTATTCTCATTCAGAAATTATAGAAATTATATACAGAAATTATAGCTATAATTTGGTTAATTTAATATCCTACAGTGAAGACACACTGAGCCTTAAGTTACTTTGTTCATAAATGTAATTATTTGTTAAATTATTAATAAATGTTAGATACTGTGTGACACTATTTGTCCATATAACATCATTTTATTTTATTTTATTTTTTTATTTTATTAATTTATTCTTGTTACATCTCAATGGTTATCCCATCCCTTGTATCCTCCCATTCTCCCCTCCCTCCCATTTTCCCCTTATTCCCCTCCCCTATGACTGTTCCTCAGAGGGATTACCTCCCCCTGTATATGCTCATAGAGTATCAAGTCTCTTCTCAGTGACCCGCTGTCCTTCCTCTGAGTGCCACTAGGTCTCCCCCACCAGGGGACATAGTCAAATGTGAGGCACCAGAGTACTTGAGAAAGTCAAATCCCTCTCTCCACTCAAGTGTGGAGACTGTCCTGTCCATGGGCTAGATCAGGGTAGGGGTTTAAATTTTTCTGCCTTTATTGTCCTTGGCTAGTGCCTTAGTTTGAGCGGGACCCCATGACCCAAATCTGCCTATCATATTGTTCTACTTGTAGGTTTCTAGGACCCACTGGATCCTTCTACATTGCTATTCTCCCATTGTTCTCTCATCTAGAGTCCCAATAGGATGTCCTCCCCTCGGTCCCAGTTTCCTGGTAAGGGAAGGCTTTCGTGGGACATGCCCATTATTACTAGCCCAATAACATCATTTTAATCCTCAATAAAATATTATTAAGGCAGGTTCAGTGTTCAAAAATAAAAATATATTTAAAAATCACATCAAAGTAAATAAATATGTCAATATCATGATGTATGTTTTATGTTAGATAAATTACACTGTATTTACCTAGTTATTAGTGGTACTTTGGGAAATTTGCCATGTTTAATTAGAAATGTTTTTCTATGTTCAGAATTTTAAAATATACTTTTTACCGTTTTTCTTTATGCCACAGTTACAAATATTGACCAACATGCAATTCAATTTTCCCAAGGAACTGGCAACGTAGTGAATGAAAACATATAGTATTCTGAACATGTTGTGTTTATATATTTAGAAACATGTATGGACATACATATATGTATGTAAAAATTTTTTTAAAGGAAGCAAAAAGTTGAAAGAGAACAAGGAAGGATCATTTGGATGGAAGAGAAGGAAGGGAGAAATGATGTATTTATATTTAACTCTTTAAAAAATGCTATTTTGAAATGCAGCATAATCCTATTCTAGAGATCTTGTTTAGGCCTTGATCTGACCAACTATATTTCATGGTCTTTATCAAGTAGTTTAAGTGGTCTATGTACAATTATTTTTTTTAATGGTAAATATTAGCATGGTAATAAAATTCTTGACACATCAGAAATTTTAGATCTTATAATTCAATAACAGCTTTGGATAATTTTATTATTATAAACATTCATCCTCTAAAACATTTAAATTGAATTTAAATAATACAAATTAAATTATTATCAAGCTCTCTATTAGATATTTCTTTTGGCTATATATCTTACCAAAACAAATGAAGGAAGGATGGCTTGTTTTGGCTTATACTTGGATTGTAAATCCATCGCGGATAGGGAGGCATGATTGAAGTGTGAAGCCACTGGTCAAATTCTATTCTCAGTCAAGAAGTAGAGAGAGAGGTGAGTGATTTTACTTCCTTCCTTCTTTCTCTCAGTTCAGGACCCAAGCCCATGAGATAGCAATATCCACATCTAGTTTGGCTTCCGGTTTCATTTAACCTAACAACACTTCACAAATATATTCAGTGGCTTAGAGCCTATGTGATCCTAGATCAGGTGAAGCTGACAAATATTGATACTTATATGAAAAAAAAAAACAATGAGGGTCCTTGCTTCCCCAAAGAACACACGTGAGTGAATCTACTATAGACCAAAGAAGTCAGTTCAGACACTTAGAGATTCAGTGGTTTTTTGTTTTTTGTTTTTTGTTTTTGTTTTTGTTTTTTGTATTTTACATTACTTCAACTTAATAAACAAAGAAACATGTTAACACATTAACTATTAACAATCTGAATGATGCCATCAAATGTTCCATAGGATTTTTTCATGTCAGATATCAGTGGGACACATTTGTTCACTTTAGGATTTATTGTAATAGTTTTTCCATCTTTTCAAAATTAAGACATATCTGGGATAAAATGTTTGCTGCACGAGTATGATCACCTGTGGACCATCCTTACACCTGCTTATTAATGCAAACTCTGTTCAAAGTTTTCCTCAGCACTAGGGCCATGCCAAAGACAGCAGAATATCAAGACCTTCCAGGTAGGCAGTCTAGCCCACCTGATAGGTTAGTGAGAGATCATCTCTCTCTCTCTCTCTCTCTCTCTCTCTCTCTCTCTCTCTCTCTCT
>OU015751.1:109173684-109190461 GCA_907169655.1 Acomys percivali
TCATTGTCTTCGACAACTGAGGCTAAAACAAACAGAGAAGAAAGCATTTAATTACTTCTTGGGACACCAAAAATATTAATCCAAACCCTTTCCTGGGAGAAATTCTCTGTTTTTAACATAGAATAGTACTGTGACTTAGATTTGTCTTAGTTAGTAGAGAAAACATGATAGTGCTGTAATACATCTGTGAATTGGAAATTTTAAGATTCCTCAGTCAGTACTTTTAGTAACTTTTTATTGGCTTTAACAATTCAACCAAAAGGCTCTTTGAGCCAAATATTCCTGATGATTATTTCACTTATATATGTTATTTATGTGCATGTGTGAGAGAAAGGGGGAGAGAGAGAGACAGAGAGAGAGACAGAGACAGAAACAGAGACAGAAACAGAGAGATGTTGAGCGAGAGAATAAAGCCCCAGACTCTTTGCTCATGCTTTGCAAGTGCTCTGCCATGGATCTATACCTGCAGTTCTGAATAATTATTTTTACAATGAAAAATTACTTATTCTATATACAACTATCACTCCAGATTACTATTTTTGAAGCATGAATTTTACTTTTATTATCATGTGTGTAGTGTATGAGTGTGTTTATCTTCATGAGTGAACACTTGTCGAGAGTGTGTGTGGGGTGATGTGTATGTATGTGTGCAGTCATTCGTGAAGCCAGGGGTATATGTCAGATTTCTTTTTCATCACTCTCAGTCTTACTCTGCGAAATGGAGTTTCTCATTGAATTTGGATGCCACCAAATTTAGAAAAAAAAATAGTGAGCAGCGAATCCTCAAGCATTATTCTGTCTCCTCACTACCAGAGCTGGCACTATGGCACATACAGACACACTAGGTACTGATGTTTGAATGGCAAGAATGTTACCAATTGCACTATCTCACAAGCACCTTTATTTCTCTTTAAGTTGCTTTCATAATAATGCAAAAATCACGTTGATTATGTGTACATCATCTTATCACTTAGCTAATCAAACCTTAAAATAACTTTATGGAATTAAATTTTTTTTTCCTGTATATCTAGTCGACACCGTTCACGGATTTTATTTTTCATTCAAAATACATTATTTCCTTTTTTATTTCTTCTCCTTAACGTCTGTCATATACCCTCCCATCTTGTTCTGTCTTGAATTCACGGTCTCTTTAGCTGCTATTGTTACATATATAATTACAACTTGCTCAGTTCATTTTGTGTTACATGCACATATATGATTGCAGAGCTACCACTTGGGATTGGATAACCAATTAGGTGCTCAACCCTGGGCCATCGCCTACTCTCACCATTTCTCAATTGCGTGTAGTTCATTGTTTATTTAGCAGCAGGCATCCCTTTGTCCTGTCACTTCCTTCTCTTTAGTCCTTCAAGTTCATGAATTTTCTTATGCCTCGTACATAGCGGTTTCATTGTAGACATATAAACTGGGGAATGGCCACTCTACAGGTTACTGACCAGTCAGAAATTTCTCTAAAAGCTTCCATGTGCTGCAAAAAGAACTCTTTGTGAAGAATAATGAGAGTCATACTCATCTCTGGGTATAAGGACAGTATCTAAGATATAATTACATATATTATTACCTTAGAAAGATGGTATGGTATGGCAGGGCATTGCATTGCATATTGGTAACATCTTGTCTTGTTGGTCATTATTGTGGTTCATAGGTTTTACATCTGGGGAGGTCAACTAATAGGATTTTTTTCCTTGGCAGCTTGCATATCATCTATGAGAGCTAGTTTTCAAGGAAGCTTCTAGGTCAGTTACATGTCAATTCCTCCAAGTCCTTTTTCTGAAGTGTGTGGTGCATTCTATAACAGTGTGTAACTTCAGGTCTTGGGAGGCAACTATTGGCAGTGGAAATTGCTCCTATTGTTTTGATAGTGTCTTGGATTTCCTGAGCAAAAACTCCAAGGGAGATTTCTTATACCTGATACTGGGTTTTTTTGTTAAGTAATATATATTTATCTTTCATCTCTACACATATATACATATATTAATGCACATATTTTCTTTTCTTAGGGTTCATGACATCTGAGTTGGCTGCTTCTCTATGAAGCTGGTCTCAGCTCCCAGATGGCCCTGCTATGCCTGTGCCATATAATCATTTTTTCTGTGTCATTTCTTATACAGAAATTTCTTCAAGCCACCAACACATTAGTTTTGTTCTTTTAGGCACAGCTCAATGAGGTCATTTAAAGTCAATGACTTTTACATAGACCTGTCTCTGAATAAAGCTACAATCTGAAGTATACCAAATGTACCTCAACATATAGGTGTTTTGTTGGAGTTTACCCAGTATCAGTGTCTTTTTAGGAACTTCTTTAAATGCTATGAAAATATCTTCAAAATATCCTTAATAATTTGTTTATAGTTATAGTTAGTTGTATTAAGTGAGGGATATAATAGAAGATAGAATGAACAGCTTGTACCCCCAAAATTAGGATGGATGGACTTAATTATAGAGCTGTAAGGTGAACATAAAGTGATTGAAAGTTTAGGTTTCCATAGAGCTTCCTCAAGACCCAGCTATTCCACTCCTTGGAATATACCCAGAAGATGCTCTACCACACAACAAGTACATATGCTCAACCATGTTCATAGCTGCCTTATTCATAATAGCGAGAACATGGAAACAGCCTACGTGTCCCTCAGTAGAAGAATGGATAAAGAAACTCTGGTACATTTACACTATGGAATACTACTCAGCTATTAAAAACAAGGAATTTCCGAAATTTGTGGACAAATGGATTGAACTAGAAATTATCATAATAAGTGAGTTCACCTAGAAGCAAAAAGAGTTAAATGGTATATACTCACTTATATCGAGACACTAGTCCAAGGGGTACGTCCCCATGAAAAACTTTATCTACCAGGAAAGTGGGTCAGAGAGGAGGAAATCCTATTGAGACTTTAGGAGAGAGAAGCCTGGGAGAATGAGGAAATAGAAGGATCCAGAGGGTCCTGAAAAACTACAAGAGGAATTGCATGACAGGCAGATCTGGGCCCTGGGGGACCTCCTCAAACTATGGCACCAGCCACAGAAAATATAGGCAGTAAACTTCGAACCCCTACCCAGATCTAGCCGATGGACAGGACATTCTCCACTGTTAAGTGGAGAAGGAGATCTGACTTTCACACAAACTCTGGTGCCCCATATTTGACCATGTCCCTTGGATGGGGAGGCCTGGTGGCACTCAGAGGAAGGATAACAGGTCACCAAGAAGAGACTTGATACCCTAGGAGCGTATACAGGGGGAGGATGTCCCCCTCAGTCACAAACATAGGGGAGGGTAATAGGGGGGGAAGTGGAAGGGAGGGAGGAATGGGAGGATACAAGGGATGGGCTAACAGTTGAGATGTAATATGAATAAATTAATAAAAAAGAAAAAAGAATAAACACACAGATAAACACACACACACACACACACACACACGAGAAAGTTTAGGTTTCCAAACCCTCTTCTTACACAGTTGCAGAAACTTTAACATGAATAAGAACAAGCATAATATTTCCTTATTATAATTCTGTTTTATTCCTCAGGAGCATATTAGATCTTGATTGTCTTTGTGGCTTGAATTACACATGTACATACACACAGACAAATTCATATAAATTTATGCATTTCAAGATATGTGCAGTGTACTTTGATATATTAGGTCTCAATTTTGCATTCCATCTATCAGGCTATTGAATGCCTTTAAACTAAAAAAAATAAATAAGGTTGTGAGTACTTTAGAAATTATAATAGATAATCTACAATACATAGGTAAGTGGTGAAAAGAGAATAATATTTAGTAGGCATCAACAATATATTTCTGAACCAGGCATTCTCATCCATTAAATGCCTTAACCCAAAAGCCCTGAGGTCTTAGCGATCACTGTGTTCAGCATTAAACAAGGTGTGTGCAACAAGTTGGTTGCTGTCATGGACAGATCACTGTGAATACTCTCCATGATGATTCTGTTTTGAAGATACAGATAGGCTTAACTTTTCCTAAGCTTTGTACAATGTGTGTGTGTGTGTGTGTGTGTGTGTTGAAATATCACATGGTACACTCATTTTATATATAAAAATTCATGTATCCATGAATTGTTCAAAGTAATTTCATTAATAAAAAGTTTACCCTATTAATTTCTTTTTAAAAAGAGTATCAAATTAATAAAAAATGATGGCCTTCAATCTTCAGGCCATAAATCTAAGCATCATATTTCATGGTAAGAAAAATTATATCCTGTCTTTCTGGGAATCCCATACTACCATGTATTTTGCAATAACTGAATACTTAGTAGGAATAAAAAATACGTCAAAGGTAAAATAGGGAACATAAATTAACAGTTCTTTATTCTGTGTTGTAGTGAAAACTCATTTAATATCCCACACAAAATATTTGGAAACTCATTGAAATTCTCTTGAGGTTTTCTGCAAATAGGATTCAAGATAGTTTTACTCCCATAGTCAAATAAAAGGCCAACCATTCTCCCATCCTGCCTATTTGTAGCTCATTGAAGAGTGTGTAGCATGGAGCGTGTGCAAGTGATTATGAAAATAAACCTTGCAGGAATCAGCATTGTTGCATGGAAGTTAAACTCAAGAACCAGGGGAAATAGGCCTGACAAAGAGAGACAGGATGTCTAGAGAAAACATAATAAGTGTTAATAATCCAATGAATACATGTACTTTAGAAAAAGTGTCCAAACAGTATGTGTTTCTTTTCAGGTGTTTTAATGCTTTGGGGGAATTGTGCTTTTTTTTTTTTTAATCAACTACAAATGTTTCCCTTTTAATTAAGGAAGCATTATCTCGCTATGGAATCCAACAAAGCAATTGTATAATGAAACAATTAAAGTGAGTCTTATTCATTAAAAAACTTTATAATGCTGTGTAGAAGCCTAGGGAAGCAATTATATGAAATTGTGACTGTATGTGTTGTAAAATTAGGAGATAATTAATATAAAATATAACTATTATAAATAGAAACAAATTCTCATGTTCCACAAGTTTCCTTTATTTACAAAATAAAATGAAGCAGATATTATAAATTATATGCATCTGCAATCTAGGAGAAGACAATAAACTGACCCATAATATCACATGGCTTTTAAAATGACAGCAAAATAATACCCCAATGTAATCATTTAAAATAGTTCCTTTAATTCTATAAACCATAGTTTTATTCCATATACATTCAGAGATTTTCTTGAGGTCAATAATAAATGACAACTCTCTGATTTTTTTTTCAGTTTTTAAAGACAGGGTTTCTCTGTGTAGCCTTCACTGTCCTAGACTGACTTTGTAGAGTAGGCTGGACTAACTTGGAGAGATCTGCCTGCCTTGGCCTCCCGAGTGCTGGGATTAAAGGTGTGTGCCACCACACCTGGCCTCAGTCTCTGTTTTTTGTAAAACCGTATATAGTGCTTTGATTTGAAAAGAAAGCCACATGGGAGGCTATATATATTATATAGTGTCTATACCACTTCAAATTGGACATATTTTAGAAGGATTTATACCATCTGGAGAGGAGACTAGGTTCCTGTTGCACTTCAGTTGTACAATTACTAACCTATAGGGTGAAGAATCTAGCTAAGAACGTTTTTTGTTGATTTAATTTATATTTTTATTACTTTGAAATCAATTAATACAACTTTCTATCAAGTATAGGTAACATAGAAAACATTTTCAATGCCATTTTAATAAACAACATTTTTGTGTCTCAGGGATGAGCTTACATAAATATTCTGGCACAAATGCAACAATTTCAGAAATATATAAAATCTAATTGTAAGAAAGAAAACTATTAAACTGTATCCTTTTTAAAAAAATCACTAGTCTCTCACACAGTACATCCAGACAGTTTTCCCTCTCTCCACTTCTCCAAACTCTCCACATTCCCACCTCCCCTCACCCCTGGATCCATACCTCTTCTGTTTTCTTTCAGGAAAGAGCAGGTTCTCAGGGATATCAACCCAACACAGCATAACAAGGTGCAATAAGACTAGGCAAAAACCCTCATGTACAGGCTGGATGAGGCAAACCAGTAGGAAGAAAAGGCTCACAGGGGGAGACAAAAGAGTCCGAGACCACTCCAAGTCCTACTGTAAAAAGTCCTGTGAGAGCACCAAGCTAACAACTATAACGTATATACAGAGGACATAGTGTAGACCCACGTATGCTCCATGATTGCTACTTCAGTTTCTGTGAGCTCCTAAGAGACTTGCTTAATAGATTGTCTGAGCTATGCTCTCATGGTGTTTTTGACCCCTCTGGCTCCTGTAATCCTTCCTCTCCCTCTTCCATAAGATTCCAATGCTCTACCTAATGTTTGGATGTGTGTCTTTGCATCTGCTCCCATCAGAGAAGGTTGAAGCTTCTCTGATGACAGCTGAACAAAGCATCATATCATTAGGAATCACTCCCTTGACTTTTTTTTTTTTTTTTTGCCAATTGTATTTGGTTTTATCCTCTGACTCCAGGCTATCCAGCCTCCAGCTCCTGGCCATCAAACCATTGTCTATCATGGGCTTCTCTTTGTGGACTGGGTATCTCTAGATAGACCAGTCATTGATTAGCAGCTCCTGAAATTTCTGAACTACCAGCACCCCAGTACATTTGCAGGCAGGACAGACGGTAGGCAGGTTGAAGTTTTTGTGGCTGGTTTGGTGTCCCAATCCCTCCACTAGAAATATTGCCTGATTTCTGGAAGAAGGCAAGTTCAAGTTCCTCATCCCTCATTACTGGGGGTCCTCCTGAGGTTTACCTTTGTAGATTCTAGGGAATTTCAACTGCACTAAGTTTTCACAATGCCCCACCAAACCCTTCAATTCCATTGTGCTTTCCCCATTCTCTCTGTGTCCACCCTCCATCTGATCTCCCTTTTTGCCATCCCCACTCATCCCCAGACTAACTGCAAAATCTTTTTTTTCTCCCCAGGGAGACCCAGGCCTCCTCCTTGATTCTTCTTGTGTCTTAGCATTTGAAGATCTGAGAACTAAAGCACAATTATCCTTTAGTTACCAGCTAATATCCACTTACTTATAAGTGAACACATACCATGTTTATCTTTCTGGGTCTTGGTTACCTCACTCAGGATACTGTTTTTCTATTTTAATCCATTTTCCTGAAAATTCCATTATATCATCATTTTTAAAAGTCGAGTAATATTCCATTATGTAAATATATCACATTTTGTTCATCTGTTCTTTGGTTGAGGGGCATTTAGGTTGTTTCTAGTTGCTGGCTATCATCAATAAAGCAAATATGAACATAGTTGATCAAGTGTCCTTATGGTAGCATCGTTTGGGTATATGCCCAAGAGTAGTATATGTTGTTCTTTAGGTAGACCAGTTCCCAACTTTCTGAGGAACTGTTCTATTGATTTCCATAGTGACTATACAAGTTTACACTCCATCCTGCAATGGGGGACTGTTCTGCTTGCTTTTAATTCTTGCCATTATGAGGTGTCATGTGTTTTTTGATCTTAGCCATTCTGACATGTGTAAAATGGAGCCTCAAAATTGTTTTGATTGGCATTTCTCTAATGACTGAGGATGCTGAATATTTAAGTATTTCTCAGCCACTTAAGATTCCTTTTAAGAAAATTCTCTATTTAGATCTGTAACTAATTTTTAATTGGATTGTTCAGTTGTTTTGATGTCAAGGTTCCTGGGTTCTTTATATATTTTAGATATTAGCCCTCTGTCAGATGTAGAGTTTCTGAAAATCCTTTTCCATTCTGTAGGCTGCCATATTTTCCTATTGATGGTGTCTTACAGAAACTTTTCAGTCATATGAGGTCTTATTCATTAATTGTTGATCTTAGTGCCTGCCTGATTGTTGTTCTGTTCAGAAAGTTTGTCTCCTGTACCAACGAGGTCAAGGCTGTTCCCACTTTCATTTTTTATCATGTTCTGTGTATCTGGTTTTATGTTGAGGTTTTGATCAATTTGGACTTGAGTTTTGTGAAGGGTAATAAATATGGGTCTGTTTGCATAGTCTACATACAGACATCCAGTTAGACAAAAAACCATTTTTTCAAAATGCTTTATTTCTAATGTGTATTTGTGGCTTTTTTTTTAAATAAAAAAATCAAGTGTCCAGATGTGTGTGGATTTTCATGTGGGACTTCAATTTAATTCTACTGATTCACCCATTATTTTCATGCCCATATCCAGTTGTTTTTATTACTATAGTTTTGTAGGAGACCTTGACATCAGGGATTATGAGTCCTCTGGATGTTTTTATTGTACAGGACTGTTTTAGCTATCCTGGGTTTTTGTTTTGTTTTGTTTTTTCATATAAAGTTGAGTCTAGTCCTTTCAAGATCTGTAAATAATCATCATAAATTTTTAATGGGCGTTGTACTGAATCTGTAGTTTTTTGTAATAAGACAGCCACTTTTACTATGTTAATTCTATCAAATAATGAGCAAACGAGTTCTTTCTATCTTCTGATATCTCCTTCAATTTTTTTTTTCTTCCAAGACTTGATATTTTTGCTGTTAGCAATCAGGCACCCCCATATGGCCAGCAACAGGAACTTCGCAACAATAGGACATGTTATTACTAGCAGCCAAGATGCAACACATTCTCACTGTTGCCATGAGCTGCCTGTCCTCTCCAGGTGAATGCACCTTATAAAAAAGAATCTGTTCCCTTTCTCCACCTTTCTCTTTTCCCAACTCCCTCACCCAGAGACAGCCTCTATGTCTTCTCCCTTAATAAACCTCCGCCATAGGATCTGTTACATGGTTTGACTTTATGGATTCCACCACCTAAATCCCAACATCTCTGCCATGACTCCATAGCTCTTCTGGCATTTGTGCTCCCCCATCATGGGTCAAAGCCATGCCTGGACCCTATTCTGAGTCTGCCTGCAACAAACTCACTCTCATGCCACCTAATCACTACATTGCCACACACAACACCAGCTGATTGTTGAATTTCCCCTTTCTGATCAGAGTGAATGCTTACTTGGGTTGGAGGGACTGACTGTTGATTTTCCATTACCCCTCTGGTATCCTTGGAGACCGAGGAACCCCTGGCCACCATGGTCTTTATGGTTACAGCCAGTTGTTTTCTCCGACCTTTAGACCCTTTTCCCGGGTGATACGCTCTCTTGCACCAGTAGAGTTTCCTCTCTCTGCCTTTCTCATTCATCGAAAACCTTCTACTAAGTGACACGATGTTTACTTCTGCGCCTGCCCTGGTCCCTGACTAGCCCATAATGACCCACTTGGCTAGCTTGTACCAATTCTTTTTTTTTTCTCTCTTTGCCCTTTGAGATGCCTTGGGACCAGGCCTGTGACTAATTAACTTCTCTTTTCACCAATGGGAGTGGTGTCCATACCTTCAAGATCCCCACTGGGATGCGTTTTGGAGAACTTCAGATCCCTTACACCTAGCACCCAGGGTAAGAGCTTCTAAGCTTATATGCATTTGCAGCCAAACTTGGCCATAATATTCCTTAGATAACGGATCCAAATGGCTGCCTAATGGCACCCTAGATTCCAATGTTGTACAGAACCTTTATAAATACTGCTGGCAATTGGGTAAACGGAGGAAGATTCCCTATATCTAAGCTTTCTCTTTTTTTTAATCCAAACTTTCCTTTGTTCTTCCTTTTACTCCACTTAGCTCCTTCTAACTATGAAGCCTCAATCAGAAGAATTCTCTATAACCCTTAATCCAGCTAACCAGCCCCTTCCCTCCTGGCCCCAAACCACAGTTCCTTCCCCTTTTCTGGCTTCTTCAGCCTTCTCTTCCCCCTCCTCAAGCAACAAGCCATTCTAACTGTCCTACTTTGGCACTTTCACCCATCATCAGCTTTACCCCCACCCTACTCACTCTTATGCAATGGCAGAACTCCCTCCTTTTCCACCCACTCAGCATAAACCAGCTTCAGTTCTTCCTTTGTCAGTAGTTTCAGGGGTGGATTCCCTGGTTAGAATGAATGTCCCATTTTCATTAAGTGAACTCTCTCAAATAGAAAAAAGACTGGGCTCATGAGCTCAGCCCTAGGATGGGTATGTGTGGGAGCTCCCCTATTCTGAGAGGTAGGGGAAGAGAGTGGGAGGATGAGACAGAAAAGAAAGGAGGGAACGGGATACAATTGGGGTGTAAAGTGAATAAGTAATATACAGGCAAATAGATGGAACTAGAAAAGATTATCCTAAGTGAGGCAAGGCCGACCCAGAAAGACAAGCATTGTATATACTCTCTTATAAGTGGATATTAGCCCAACATAGATGTCCACTGAGAGACTCCACCCAGTGCATGATCAGAACAGATACTGGGAGTCCTAGACTGACTCTGGGTAAAGCTCTGAGAACTGTATGGAAGAGTTGGGGGGTGGAAGGAAGGGAATGGGGTTAAGAGCTCCACAAGGAGACTATCAAGACTGGTAGATCTGGACCCACAGGGGCCTGCACAAACTGACCCACCAACCAAGGACATTGCAAGCAGAGAATCTAGACCCCCTTTTCAGATGCATCTGATGGACAGCTGATAACTATATATTTTTAGGTAAACAGTTCCAAAATATAATGTATTTGGCTACATTTTACCTGAAATGATAGAACTCTTAGATAATAGATGACATAATGATAATCATAATAATAATAATAATACATTGAGAACTCTAATTGTGTTTTCATTATTCAATATTTTAGAAAATCTGCAGTTTCTAATATTCTTAACAAAAAAGTACATATGTAGGAGATTATCACATATTTATATTTAAGGTGGTTCTTTGTATGTAGTTGGTTTGCAGAATCTGTTCCCAAAACTGTTTTAGCTCTTTTATAGCTTGCAATATATTTGTATGTGTATACTGGCTGTTTAAAAAAATTAGTTCAGAAATGTGCTGTTGAATCTGGCTTATTTCAAATACCGAATCACTAACGCAGATCTTGCTTTCCTGGATGGAACAACTTTTCTGTATTTTGCAGTGACTGGAGTTAAAGAGAGATCAGATCTTGCCTCTTGTTTTCTTATAAGAGCTAAGTTGGAATTGTAATATAGTACCTGTGCCAAGATAAAGCCATGTTGAAATGTTACTTCCAAAGATTTGTACTTGAAGTAACATGATTTAAACTGTAGAGTGATTTTAATTAATTGTTGAATTTTATTTTCACATTAACCATACAATAAACTCCAGAAATTAAAAAAAATCTTAGAATGAGTGATCTGCATATATATATATATATATATATATATATATATATATGGAGCTATAGCTATATTTTACTGGTGGAAGCTTGGTTTGCCACTGTTTATAACCTGATTGTTTTATGATAGTAGAACTTCAATTTCTTACAATACTTGTGTTTCTAGCTTAGATGAAGTATTTCTACTCCTAAGGAAGCAGCTAAAAAAGGTGGAGGCCAAATACATGAAAGTTTTTATAAGATGTAGACATCAGGGAAGAAAGGGCAGTGACCCTCAGAAAAGGCAATCACCCATATGCGATCTAGGGCTCTGCAGGAATGGATTAGACAGTTTGTCGACTATCACAAAGGGATAATGCAGCAGTTTTTCTGAACTGAAATTGAACAGAGATTCTGTGGAGGCTCACACACTAAGAGTTCAAAGCACACATCACTTGGAAAGATCTGCAGAGGTGAAAAGAAGGCACCAGCAGAAGTTCTTACTCCAGTCTTCATCTGAATTCTCAGGGTTTGCAATGTTTTCTTTATGGTATCTGGTCTACCATTAATCTCTCTTCCACTGCATTGTAGAGTAGATATGAGAAAATGCACTGTGGTAGGGGGAAACTCAAGTGAAAGTTCGACTGGTACAGTCCCTGAATTCCACAGTGGACTTGGATAAACACTTCTCTTGCCATTCAAGAGCAAACATTTCGTGACCCAGGAAGCAAGTACTGCAAGAATTCATGAGTTGTGCCTTAGTTCAAATGTAGCAATGAATTACTGACAGTTCTAGACCACACAGACATAGCTTCAAAGTTTACAAATCTTTTCTAACTAACTTGTTTTCTTTCTAGAAAATTACGTAGAAATATTTAAATAAAAAGTATAAAGTGCCTGATATTCAGCAAACGTGATCTTTGTATAGTGACAACCACCTATAAGGCCAGCATTCTAGAGGCAAAGGCATGAATAAGCCAGCATTGACTACATAGTGAGCTTTAACCTAGCCTGGGCTACCTGACACCTTGTCTTACAAAAGAAGTAACAACAAAAATACACAACAAAAATAGAATGAAAAGAATTCATATATTATATAAGAATCAGAAAAGGAGAATAAAAAATTAGCAATACCAATTACTTACAATATACATTTATATGGCAGACATTATAGAAAGAGTAACTAAGAACATTATAGAGACATGATAACTCATTTGTACACTCAAACCACTTAAAGAAATATAGAATATGAAACTAAAGTGTAAATTGTATCTCTAAATTGAAAACCACATCAAATAGTACAAAAAATACAATGGAATAAAATATACCAGAAAGTAAAATTTCTGATATCTAATACTTTATAGCAGATTATATCTCAAATAGAACATAGATGCAGATAATAGTGAGAAGAAAAGTTTTAGCTACTCATAGGCAAACTACATACATCCAACATAATTGTAATTGAGCTCCTGGAAATATATGAGACACAATCTCATCGATTTCCCGGGCTGTTACAGTCTTTCGGCCTTCTCTTCTGTGATCTTCCTTAAGATTATGTTTTGAAATATTTTAAATTCTAAATTTAAATGTTTTAAATATCTTATGGAATATAGAGTTTGTCTCAGCATCCATGTTGTAGCTGATGATTGTAACTCTAGTTCCTGATCTGACACCCTTTTCTGGTCTACATAGGCACGCCTAAGCACTAGGCTGAGCCACACATACCAGTACGGCATTCACAAGGATGAGTAATGATAAAAAGCAACAAGATCATTCAATATGGACACACTGGGGGAAATGCAGTAAAAGCGGTTGATACCTTGAATGCTGAATTGATGTATAGGTTAAACTAGATAAAAGACCAATGAAAGGTAAAATAAGCATAAATAGTTAGGAATCATGATCAAGATATGGTCCCACATTTTCTCTGCTGCGGTCCTGCATAGGGTCACATAGATTGTTAACATGTTAATAATTGCTGTATCCAGAGGGGAGATCCCATCATATCTGCTTTAAGATATGACTCAATCATCAGAGGTAATTGTTATTATCAGGGCTGTGTTACCCTGGAGGCTCACCTACGTCTAGGGGTGCTTTAAATCTTCTGTTCTGTAAACCAAGGTGACTCAAAAGGATTGAACAATGAGTTATTTCTGCACTTTTAATCTGCATGAAGTGGAAGAGAATTAAATAGAAGGAAAGAATCTGATAGGAGAGTCTGAGTCATGGTAAATTAGACAATTACAACATTAAAACAAAAAAAAAAAAAAACAACATATGTATAACTGGCCTGTCAGAATTGAAGAAACAGTAGCCTCCAGAGATTAGTACCCCTGCCCCCTGAATCTCAACGATGAAAGAAGGAAAATATTAGGAGCTTGGTGATAGCTGAAGGAAAGACAGTCCCCACTTTTTCTGTCTCATAACTTAAATTTGTATTTTAAACACTAATTTTATATTTTTAATTATGTATAGGCATGGGGTCTGTATGTGCATGTAAATGAGGCTAGAAGTATTAGATTTTCTGGAGTCAGAGTTGGAATCCAGATGTGGTGGTGCCCGCCTTTAATCCCAGCATTTGGGAAGCAGAGGCAGGCAGATTGATGTGAGTTCGAGGCCAGCATGGTCTACAAAGTGAGTCCAGGACAGCCAAGACTACACATAGAAACCCTGTATTGAAAAACAAAAAAAAAAAAAAGAACTCTCGATATCTCAATATTAATTCTGGAAACTGAACTAGTAAATTCTCTTAATCACTGAGCCATTTTTTAGCCCCTGTCATTATATATCATGTTAACATGCAATCCTTTAATACCAAAAGTGAGCAATTATGTTTTTTTGTTTTTAAATATATTTTATTAATTTATTCATATTACATCTCAATTGTTATCCCATCCCTTGTATCCTCCCATTCCTCCCTCCCTCCCATTTTCCCCTTACTCTCCTCACCTATGACTGTGACTGAGGGGGACCTCCTCCCCTGTATGTGCTCATAGGGTATCAAGTCTCTTCTTGGTAGCCTTCTATGCCTCCTCTCCCCATCCAGGGAATGTCATGTTTTAAAAGTATGTTTTATAAGGGGGTATTTGATTTTCTGTGATATTATATAATGGTGTAGAAAGGCAGCTAAAACAATCCTTTTGTCCACCAATCTTCAAGATTTCAGGACCATATGAATATGAAATTATTTATAATATGTATGTCTAGTATTAGTGGAGATAATGAACCTTGTCCTGGGCCAATAGCAAATGGTTATATAATTTAATGTATGCTTAGTTCATTACAAACTCATCTTATGAAAGGAAATATAGGAGTCAGAGGAGATGGAGAACGCTGGGAGACCATGGCCCATTGAACCCCATAAAGTAGGCTCATGTAGGTTAACAGAGAATGAAGCAGCCAGCAGGGCGCCTGCATGGGTCTCCAGTCCTCTGTGTATGTGCTATAGCTGTTAGCTTGGTGATTTTGTGGAACTCCTGAGAGTGGAAGCAAGTGTTTGTCTGAGGCTTTTGCTTGTCTTGAGACTCTTCTCCTGCTATGATGTTGCCTTGCCCAGCCTGAATATGAGGGTTTTCCCTTGTCTTATTGCATCTGGTTTTGTCCAGTTTGGCTGTCCTCTCTTGAAAGTCTATTCTTTTCTGAAGAGGAAATGGAGCAGGATTGGATCTGGGCCAGAAAGGAGGTGAGGGGCAGGGAAGTTAGTGGAGTGGGGGAAGGCAAACTGTAGTCAGGATATATTGTATGAGAGAAAAATGCATTCTCAATAAAAATATTTAAAAGTATGATTTTGCTAATTTCATGCTTTTAAAGAATAAACTGATATATCTTTTACATTATTTTCTATTTACTTAAGTATTACTTTATTCATTTGCTCTCTGTGTGTATGTGTGTGCATTTGTGTGGTAGTTAGCACATAATGCGCGCACATCACAAATACAGCACTCAGGAGTTATTTTTCTCCATCCATTATGTAGATTTCAGAAATCAAACTCAGGTCCTCAGGATTGGCAAAATGTGCTTTTACCTATGGATCCATCTCTAAAGTCACTAATATCATAGTTCTTATGGTTAATTCTCCTGTGATGTAATGTAATTTTATTTTCTCACCAGATTAGCAATATATTCTACTTTCAAGCTCATAATGAACTAAAATACCCTGATACCATTTTATTCCTAAGTTTGGCATCATTCTTTATATATTTCTTAAATATATTAATGACATTAATTAATGCTATTGGTTTTCAGTTTTCTAAATGAGACTTCTGCCAAGTTATGTTCAATGCCAAGCAGGATTAATGCCCTGCAAAATGTTTAAAGCACAGGGATGAATTCCCATTCTCTTAAGATGATAAACCGGTGCTTAAACCAAAGCAAACTAGACATATTTATAAGGACTAGGTAAAGATAATACGCTATTGCTTTTGCTTCTGATTTTGTGATGGATTTTTTTATATTGTACTGAAGTTCAATTCTACTTGTACTATGTCTAAAACAGATAACTTTTTATTTTCTTTATCTAGATTTTCAATCTTTGCTCCTTTCCTGGCTGGTTAGTTTTTTTTTTTAAACTGGACACAAACCTATTCCCTTAACTTATGGGAATAGGAAATCTCAGATGAGAGCGTGCCTCTCCATCAGATTAGCCTGTGTGCATATCTGTGGGTCCATTTGCTTGATTGCTAATTGATATAATAGGATCCTATCTACCGTGGACAGCGGCATTCCTGGCTAGGGGCCCTGGGATATTTAACCTAAAAATAGCTGACCAAGTCTTTGTGTGCCAGTAAGACATTTTTCTTGGTCTCTGCTTTAGGTCTTGACTCCACATTCCTGTCTACAGTAGGGACGAGTATGTTCCTTTTAGTCCTAATTTCTTTGGATCAGGAAGGAATGTTATCAAAGGTATTTTTTTCTGCATCTATCATGTCATCATGTGATTTCTATACTTAGGTCTATCTATGTCATGTTTTCTATATTGATATATTGAACCAAGTTTGCAATGTGGGAGGATTCCATCTTAGTTGAGGTGAATGATCTTTGTGAAGTGTTGTTGGTTTTATTACACAAGTGTATAATGTACTCATTCATCTGTTGATGGGTACCTAAATACTAACGTCTAGAATTTTGTTAGTACAGGCTAGTGGAGGTGTCAATGTGGACCATAAGCTAAGAAAATCATCAGACAGGGATACAAAGGGAGAGGCTTGTAAGTTTTGTTTGTGTGTTTATCATTTCCTTTCTCCAAATGTCAGGAGAAAGTAAAATCTGAAGTTCCTCTGTGGAAAAAAAGAAATGTCGTACCTGCTGCAGCAGGAAGAATGTGTGAGGAGACCAGGGCAATGAGTGCAGAGCTAGGTCTTATCTCTTCAAAATTGTATAGCTTTCTCTTTCAGCTTTGAAATAAAACGCAAATGAATTTGTATTCAATTTTACATGACTGAACATTTTATTCTTTTTTAAAAACTTGTAGAAACATTTCTTTACCTTCATTATTTCTAAAATTCAGAGTATGTCATGATAAGTGTAGAATATAATTCATTTATGTTGTATGATGTCTCTAAATTTGGCAATTCATTTCTTTTTAACTTCTGTAAAATACTTTAATAATTTATTACTTCCTACCATCTGTTTTT
>OU015751.1:109195461-109249103 GCA_907169655.1 Acomys percivali
AAGTTACACTTACCCATGTGAAACAAGCACCAACCCTTTAGAATAAAGGATTAACCTAAAACACATAGGACTAAATTTGTTTGTATTTGGTATAGTTGAAGATATTTTAGATTATGTAAATATTTTTAATTTGAACATTATCCATGTGTGATTTTTCAATGCAGGTGAACAATACATCTTAGTCATCCTAGACACTGCTGGGTTTATTTTGTGTTTGAACAAAGAGATTATGTTATTGAGAGATTAAAAGGAATTTGTTAATTACCTCTTGATTTACTACAATAATATCAGGTTAGACAAAAGTATGAAAGTAAAAAGTAAGATTTCATCCCTCTTCTATAAATAGGTTAGATTTGCTATAAAAAAAATCTACATTTTGACATAACATGTTAGGAGAAACATTAGTGAAACAGTGACACTCATTAAATGTTGTGGGTGTTTTTTTTTTTTTTTTTTCTTTTTGAGGTTGTAAGAATTTATTACATAATACAATCGCATTACATCCTGATCCCAGCCCCTCCCCTCCTCTCCTCCCGGGCCCACCCTCACTGCCTCTCCTCCCATGCTCCTCTCTCCTCTCCTTCTTCTCTGAGAAGGGGAAGCCTCCAAGTGGTAGCAACCCATCCTGGCACTTCAAGTTAAAGCAGGACTAAAGGTATTCCATTTCATTGGAGCTTGACAAGGCAGCCCATCTAAGGAAAATGGATCAAATGGCAGGCAACAGAGTCAGAAAAAGCCCCTACTGCCACATGTTGAGCACCCTGCACATCTGCTACATGTTTCTAGGGGATCTCCACACAGTCCGTGCATGCTCTTTGGTTGGTGATTCAGTGTCTGTGAGCCCTCAAGGGCCCAGGTTAGTTGACTGTGTAAGTCTTCTTGCGATGTCTTTTGCCCCTGCTGGCTCCCTCTGTCCTTCCTCTTACTCTTCCTCAGACCTCAGGTTCATCCTATTCTTTTCTTCTGGATCTTTGTATCTGTTTTGATCAGCTGCTGGATGAGTCCTTTCAAAAGGCAATTATGCTAGATTTCTTTCTGCAAGCACAGCAGAGTATCATTAATAGTTCAAGAGGTTGTTTCTCTTCCATGGGTCTCAATTTGGGCAAGTCATTGGTTTACCACTCCCTCAACCTCTGCTCCATCGTTACCCCTACACTTTTTGTAGGAAAGACAAAATTTGGATTGAAGGTTTAATGGGTGGGTTGGTGTTCCCCTCCCTTTACTAGGAGTCCTTCTAGGCTACAGGAGTTGGTGACTTCATTTTCATGTTTAATACCATGTATATGGAAGATTTAATTTTTTTTTTTAGATTTTTTTTGTCTCTTCTGAATGCTCATTCTCAGCTGTAACATCTGACTTGGTGATGTGTCTCTTAATCTTTTATGTGTCCCTCACCAGACCTCTAGATCTGTTCCTCTAAAGTATTCTTTTACCTCCTTTGTAAGACATTGGAAGAGATTTTCAATTACTTTTTTTTTGCATTCCAGAACAAGAAATATCACAACTTACATATAAAAAGAAATTTATTTTCAAAAGATTCACTCAATGTTTATATGTTGTGAGTATTTACTAAAGAAGATTTCTCTGGCATGGGTTTTTTTTTTGACTTTTTTAATTAATTTATTCATATTACATATCAATTGTTAGCCCATCCCTTGTATCCTCCCTTTCTTTCCTCCCTCCCGCTTCCCCCTCTACTCCCTTCCCCTATGTCTGTGACTGAGGGGACCTCCTCCCCCTGTATATGCTCCTAGGGTATCGAGTCTCTTCTTGGTGACTTATTATCTTTCCTCTGAGTGCCACCAGGCCTCCCCATCCAAGGGACATGGTCCGATATGGGGCACCAGAGTTTGTGTGAAAGTCAGGTCCCCTTCTCCACTTAACGGTGGAAAATGTCCTGTCCATTGGCTAGACTGGGTAGGGGTTCAAAGTTTACTGCCTATATTTTACTTGGCTGGTGCCATAGTTTGAGGAGGACCCCAGAGCCCAGACCCGCCTGTAGTTTTCCAGGATCCTCTGGATCCTTCTATTTCCTCATTCTCCCAGGCTTCTCACCCCTAAAGTCTCAATAGGATTTTCTCCCCTCTGACCCACCCATGAAAAACTTTACCTATCTGGCATGGGTTTAAGTGAATAGAAAGTCTTTTTTAGTTGGTTAGCAACTACACTGGGTCTTGGGGATCCTAGTGTAACCCCAAGCCTTTCTTAGTTATGTGATTTTAAGCACAAGAACCTTGATCTGGGTTGACATACTGCACTTAATAAGAATAGTTAGCTAGAAGCAGAATCACAGAAGGTAAAAGCAAGGTCAGTACATTGTGGGACTCTCCCAGAACTATATGGACTTTGGTGAATTAGGCTTTCATTTTAGTTTTTTCAGGCAGTGCTAAGTGATGAGTTTTATAGCCTGACTGGTATGTCCATCATAGAGGCAGTTGTGCTAAGGTCTATAGCCTTGTTATAGTAGTACCTGATAACAACTTTCAGATCGAACAATATATAGATAATAAATACATATATAAATATAGAGAAGAAGATTATGGTTGTGAATCTAGGACAAATATCTTTACAATAATTTTGGGTAAGTCTGCTTTTTTTGTGTGACAATAAACTTTTAATGTTTCAATGTTTGTAATTGGAACATTTAGTAATCCTAGGAAGGCACAGAAATTATCAAATGATCCAATATATATTCCATTGTTGGCAAAATAAATGCTGCTTTATCAAGCTACAAGTTACCAAGATATAAATCCTTAATTAAGATTAATTAAATGTGTTATCTGATTGTACTTTGAAAAACTTTGACACACTGATCACATTTAATTGATTTAACATCAGCTGAAACTTAAATTTAACATTAGTTATTGTTAATTACCATAAAAAGGATATGTTTTTGCTTTTCACTTACATAATCAACTTGCGGATGTCATATAAATTAATTGCATTTCCTTCAATATAGCAACAATAGGCAACAAACAACTTTTAACTAGACTTGAAAAATATTCTATTAATGTTTACAAAGTGGCTAATATTTTAATTGAAATCTCTGGATCAGAACAGCATATAAAAACATGAGTTTAAGAAGAGAGACTGTTAGAGACACACATTAACCACACTGTGCCTGAAAGAGCCACCTGCTACCAAACCAACATTATTGTGCCAGATAGCCACCTGTCTTCATCACACCATCAGTGTACCTGATAGCACTACATGTTATCACATCAACCCCATGTACCAGATAATCCCTGTTATACCAAAATCAGTGACATCACACCAACATTAGTGTACCAGATAGTGTAACCACCTGTTATCATAACTCAGCCAAAGGAAGCTAAACACTTCCAAGATATCTCAGTTTATGACGAAAGGTAAAACGATCACTTCTTAATAAACCATTTTTTAATAAATGGCACTTACTCAATAAATTGTATATAGTTATTTGAAACATAACAACGATGGTCAAATTCTTGTGCTGTAATGGTAGCCATTTAGGGCCAAATATAAGAATAAGGATATTGTTATTATTTCTTTTTTTTTTCAAAATAATTTTTTTATTAATTTATTCTTGTTACATCTCAATGGTTATCCCATCCCTTGTATCCTCCCATTCTTCACTCCCTCCCATTTTCCCACTACTCTCCTCCCCTATGACTGTGCTTGATGGGGACTTCCTCCCCCTTTATATGCTCATAGGGTATCAAGTCTCTTCTTGGTAGCCTGCTAACCTTCCTCTGAGTGCCACCAGGTCTCCCCATCCAGGGGACATGGTCAAATATGAGGCACCAGAGTACGTGTGAGAGTCATACCCCACTCTCCACTCAACTGTGGAGAATTTTCTGTTCATTGGCTAGATCTGGGTAGGGGTTTGAAGTTTACAGCCTGTATTGTTCTTGGCTGGTGCCATAGTTTGAGCGGGACTCCTGGGCCCAAATCTGCCTATCATAATGTTCTTCTTGTTGTTATTATTTCTACATTCATATCACTCTATTTTTATACATATATATGACATAAATTTAGATTTTCCACTTCAATGTACTACATTTGTTGAGAAAATTTTAGGCAAAATAAATTAATTGTATTTATATGAATCGTGGGTGCTATTTACTTATTATTTGTTTGTTTTGCCTTGGGGAAATATGGACAAATATCAATTTACCAATGGCTAGGCATTGAAGACCTATTAAGTAGCAACTTAACCAAAGTCTTATTTGATGACCCAGTGCATTTATAAGCATGGCTGAAGATTTATTAATAGTATGATACGTGAGTGCTGAACAGTAACTTCACTGCATCATCCCATCCCATCATAGATAATGACGCATCAAAGCTCCATTGTGTAGTACCAATTTCACTTACCCTTATTTCTTTCTACTGTCATACTGAAGACCCTTTAGCCACCTTCTTTCTCTCTCTGAAATCAGCCCTTGCCCCAACCCCTGATAGTCTGCCAGACAGCCCACAGACCTCTGCTGTGAAGGTTAGGGCACACTGGGGAACACAAGTCCAGTCCTCTACTCCTTGGAAGATAAGTTTGCCATCCATATTTCTTGACATGTAAGTAGGTTAGAGTAAATCATCTGGCATAGATAGACCTCTCAAAACTCCACAAAGCTTATAAAAGTAAAAAGTTTTCTTTGTTTCTAGGAATTAAAAAGCCTGTTCTTCTGTTCTTTCCAGAGCTCTGTCATGACATATCGTGACTATCTTTTCTAATGCAATCCCTTCAGGTTTTGAAATTAAGATATTCTCTCTCTCTCTCTCTCTCTCTCTCTCTCTCTCTCTCTCTCTCTCTCTCTCTCTCTCTCTCACACACACACACACACACACACATCATTATGACTCCTGTATGCTGTTTTATCACTCCTATGGGCTCTTCATGCCATCCCGCTTCAAGTCCTAAACACGAGAACCTCTCTCACCTCATCGTGATCTTTAATAATGATCATTCTGTAGGATAATTTCATGTCAGCTTCATCCCTGGTCTTCACACTCTGACCAGTACTTTTTATATAGCATACAATCTTACATCTCCTGAGATCCCTTGCACCTGTAGGAAGAGAATAGAATAGTGACTGGAATCCTGCTACCTTCCCTCCTTCTGCCAATAGCTAAGTTATCCTTTCTCTGTAGTGTTCTATTCAGTTAGTTTCCATGGTTACAGAGTCAAAGTAGTCTCTAGTCTAAGAGGGTGCTGGACTTATCATGTTATGGCACAGAGGAAGGAACACCATACTTCTACATAATGATTCATGAGCTGTATATCCTTCAAAACCAACAATGCCTGCGCCTTCTCTTGCAGTATATAGAGTTATAATAGACCATTGGAAGCAACCCAGAGGAATTATATTATTGGCAGCCAATAAGCAACCGTGGTATTTGGGCACAGTGTGATGAGCTATTATCCAGTTTAGACATGGTGTGATGAATTGCTGGCCTACTTGATTGACTGAACTCTGACTGATCCTACTTGACTTTATCTCAGCTACTTGTTAGAACTGTATATCCCAAAGTTTTGTTTTGGTCTACGTATGTCACATGTTAGGTTGCTGTTTGTTACTGTTCTACGGACATTGATATGTTTTTGTTTAATTTTAATTCAGCTGGTTTAAATTTAGTGAATGTATGAAGAGGAAAGTTAAAGTGATGTACGAACCTAATTTATAAAATCTAACTGATATTTAAACTTATCTCATTTTGTATGTATGTCATGAATGTTCTTTTTGAAGGTTCAACAATAATAACTAGCAAATATAGTTTCGTATGTGTAAAATTTTTTTATATGAATCAAGGTACACTTTAAACTCTGATTATAAATTTATTTTTGTAATCATTATGATGGTGTCATGTAGAGTCAATCAGACTCCACAGAAGAACTCCAAACCTACAGTCAAATAGACAGACCTGGATAACTACAGTAGCTCACAAAACAGAGTTAGCAGACTATTTGTGAGGGGGCAGGGTGGTCAGAGAAGGTAAGGAAGGGATGGTGAAAGTGGTTGATATTGTATAGCACCTTTAAAATGTCTAAAATTATAATATAATAATATATATAATATGTATATAATAAAAAGTTCTCAAATCTTATTTTACTCTGAGAAGTGAGACCAAGACTGGAAGAGAAGATGTAGAGATGTTCCTGATAGCACTTGAAATGAAATGTTTCCTCTGTAGGTTTTGTTGCCAATTCTTCATTGTGTAGCAGGGATCTAAATTTCTGTGATAGGTCTTGAACATGTTTTTCATCTGATATTTTGAAATGCACCAGTTATTTCAACAAGGCAACCCACCATGTACTTTTTTTATCTCCAGAATTTCTAATTCACGATGGACCCTTTGGATCTTGTGAAAATAAGTACTGTGGCTTGGGAAGGCACTGTGTTATCAGCAGAGAGACGAGGCACGCAGAGTGTGCTTGCATGGAGACTTGCAAACAGCACTACAAACCTGTGTGTGGATCTGATGGGGAATTCTATGAAAACCACTGTGAGGTGCATAGAGCTGCCTGCCTGAGAAAGCAAAAGATCACCATCGTTCACAATGAAGACTGCTTCTTTAAAGGTAAGAACAGGATGAAGCCGACAGTGCCATAGTCCGCTCTCTTTCCTTGTCGATTAGTGGAATAGAGCTTAAAACATACTGTGATTTTATCTCTGCAAGTGTCTAAAAAAGGAAAAGGTAAAAATAAGCTTAACAAAACCCAAGAAGGAGCAGTGTATGGAAGTTTGCATGAATAGAATTCTGATATTCATTTATGGGAATAATGCTGGCTAGAATCTCACTCACAATTTAATACGGAATTCAGATTTGCACCATATGGCTTCCCAATCATGGAGTTATTATAGGGACAGAGGGTAGGCAGTTTAGTCTGTAGGCCAAATCTCACAAGTGCAAAGACAGCACCTAGAATGCTGTTGGCAGGAGGTGGGGTAGGGACACGAAAATGTCAAACTGTGTTGTGGTATTTTCTCATTTCTTCCTGATCTACAGAATAATTTCAATTTGCAGCACACATCTTAAATTATATGGGACTTCTAATTGCCCACTTCAATAACAATAAAGTCATAAGAAACTCAATTAGCAAATCTGAGGCAATAATAGTTTAACATTTTAAAGTATTATTTACACATACAATTGCAATGATGGTTTACTACTTATGAATTAGTAATTAGATATGCTATTTTATCATGTTCTATAAATAAATCATCAAATGGCTTTATCATCACTTATTCATTTATTCCTTGATTTGTTACTTGGTTGTTTAAGTTGGAGGAGATATTTTCTTTTTAGTATTATGACTCTTACTTAAATTCCAAAGTCAAGTATGAAAACACCAGCAATTCTAACAGGCCAATGATCAAGTTGATCCTTGAAGTTTAGAGAATACCTGCATCTTAGTTAATCAGAATACCCTTAACTGTGTTCACACTATAGAAATTACACGGTATTTCATTCTTGCATTTGAGCTAAATTGGTCATTGTGGTTTCTAGAAACAACAAGTTATTGATGTGAAAGTGTATGAATACTATAGTTGTACACTGCAGCCAGAGCACATTTTTCAAAAAATTTTATCCTAGTAGATTCTCCTCTTTTATTAAATGGGAGATGCAAAAAGAAAAAATTATGGGAGATGCTATGGATTTAAATGGCCTTTTCAGTTCAATCAGTATTATCAATAGTGTTTAAGTTAGACTTTGAAAGGGAAGAATGTTTTCCCATTATTTTAACATAAGATGATAGAATAAAAGTATACTACCACATTACCATAAGATCCAGTTGTATATAATATATAACTGAATATGCACATTAAGATCTAATCTTATTTTTTCAATAACATGTTATTGTGTATGTTGACATATGCACATATGCATATGCCAACAGTGCCCATTAATGCCATGGCTTTCATATCAACTGAAGCTGGGGTGATTGTGAATTGCCCAGTGTGGTATTATGAACCACACCCAGCACTTTTGGAATAGTAATGTCCACTCTTAACTATACAGTCCTACTTCAAACTGAGACTCTGTTCACCTAACATGTGCAATTGAACATATAGGAATATATTATATTCAGTATCATGACTGAAGATAAAGCAGTGTATTCAGTGTTCTGCTTCATAATTGAACACTCATTTAATTCCATTACTGGAACAATACAGCCCTTGAAAGAAGCTGTGCAAAGGACACATGTGATCTACATATTAATTTCTGCAAATGTATGTGAATCAACAATTACTATAATAATTGAAAAGTATTAAAAATACTAGAAAACAGTCAATATTTAAATAAGGTAGGCTTAATTTGTCTAACCATGCATATTAACTGATTGCTTTAAGTTGTGCTGAGAACGTAGGTAAAAGATATCTGTATCACATTAAGTATTTTTATAGTGTTATCTGTTTCTCATTTATTATTTATTGTGAAGTACTAAAATGTCTCTGTAACAATCATAGTGTTTCCTAAAAATGAAATGTATAAATGAATTTATCATTAACTACTTTGTAGTGATGTTTATCATTACTTAAAATGTTATGTTTTTATTCAATGCCTAGCTATTTATTTTGTACTAAGAGACTCCTGAAGTCATTTCTCCTGAAGCTGTTCACAACAGGGC
Organism: Acomys percivali; assembly: GCA_907169655.1. NCBI lineage: Eukaryota > Metazoa > Chordata > Mammalia > Rodentia > Muridae > Acomys > Acomys percivali. Next base: position 109,204,073 of record OU015751.1, read on the forward strand.
TACAAGCAGTATCTGCTGACACTGGGTCAGTCTGTCACCCAAAATGGAATATACTTACTCAGAATGCAGAGGTTAGCTGAAGTATGAAAACCCAGATACAAACTATGCTGAAGAGAAGGGGGAAATTAAACCTCTTAAGAGAAAGTCAGTTGAACAGAAACTCTTTTGCCAATTACCTTGCTGAGAATAAAATTGCCATAAAGGCGAATGTCTGCTCTCTTAAATGTGCATCACAAAGTAAGAAGTTGTAGACCTGGTTGTTATAGTTATGCATGAACTATTTGAGTGGAATTTCACATTGTTTCACTTTTTCTTGCATAATCCGAGCAGTCATTTTCCTACCATTTTAATGTGCTTCTAACATGACCTTTAAATCAAAGAATTACAGAAGTCACAGTTGAAAATGAATGAAAGTAATATTTTCAAACATCAGTGAATATTATGAACTACTTTGCATATATATTCAGGCTGTCTTTCTTTTTTGTTTTGAATATTTTGTGTTTTTGTTTATTTGTTTCAAATAGAGACTTAAATGCTGTATGTACAATGTATCTTATGACTGTATGAACTTTTCATTAAAAGTTGTGAACATAGCTATTAAAGAAAGCAATTAATTAAAGAAGGCAAAACTAAAAGTCATTTTAGTAATTCAAATACTGCATTTATCTTGATCGTCTTTGGAAACAATTTTGGTCATCATTTATCACTTATCATTTATGCTAATTTTCTTACTATCTTGTTTCAATTACCAAATATAACCTTGTTGTAATCTTCCAACTATTATAAAGTGAATAATGTTTTTTTTTTAACTAAAGAAAATCAATCACTTTCAATGTAGTTAATTTTCATTTTTAAATGTGTCTTTGAAACTCAGAATAGTGAAAATAGTTTTGATCACATTCCACATGACACTGAGATAAAATATTTTGAAAATGAGGTTAAAAAATATTCTCTATTAATATGAGTTATACTACTTTTTCAATTGTCCTTTTAAAGTGCCCACAGCTGTTTCAGAGAACATTTGAAAATTTATTAATGATAAAAATTAAAATAAAATGTAAAAGGGAATAGCTTTGCATGTACTCTCTAGATGCTATGTGGAATAAAAACATTTAGACAAAGTTGCATTAAATAAAGAAAAGTATGTACTTCCCAGCACAAGATAAATGTATTATGATTAATTCGTAATGCTACTCTATTGACTCTGGTCATGAAAAATATAAAGAATATTTATAGGTTGGTGATGGTAGCAAAATATCTGCAACCCCAAGAAGAATCAGGAGCTGACAGTTAACATAGCCTGCATTCAGTCTAAGGCTAGTCTTGGTTACAGGAAAGCATATCTAAAACATGAAATAAACACACAACAAAAAATTGTAACAAAGAAATGAAGAATGTTTCAGGTTAATGAATATCAATGTAAATAAATTTAATTCATTATATACAGTAAGTTTTGGAACAAGAATCATTGTTATGTATAGTGATTTATTAATCACACAATTACAGTAGAGTTTCATAGCTTTTGTGGCATATCTTTCAGCAGATCATCCACTTCTATTGTAGTCTTTACATGATAGTCACCCTTAGGACTATTTCTAATCAAAATATTCATATCGGGTGTTTTGAATAATGGCTTTCTAAAAGTATTGATAAAATCTGGACATTAGTTGTCAATACCTTTTTCTTTTTTCTTTTTTCACTTTGCTTTGCTGTGGCCTAACCTAAATTGCACACTTATAAATGTCCATTAATGATTTCCTCCCTAGACTATGATGTTGAACCATGAAGACGTAAATGTGAGATGGTAGAAGGCTCATTTTTAAAAATATCTATTATGAATATTTAGGAACAACACATTTTAACAATCAAATACAAGTGCTATTCTGTGTGTGTGCGTGTGTGCGTGTGTGTGTGTGCGTGTGTGTGTGTGTGCGTGTGTGTGTGTGCGTGTGCATGTGTTTGGATGTAAGTTAGGACACTGAAGGAGTGCTAGAAGTCAGAGACATACAACTGAGAGTTAGAGATGGAGCTGTACAAAACTAAGAGTTTCTATCACTAAAATATGGATGGAGAGGAGAACAAACTGGGAAGATCTCAGAGCTTATGACAAAATATGTTACACTTTATACTCCAGAGGATGTGAGAAGCCCAGCCAAAGACGCAACTTCATGATAAATATCGAGACAGTGCTGAGATACAGAACTTAAAAGGGAAATTTGTAAGTGCACAGAATAATGATATGTACTAAATGTTTCTGAAGTTGGGAACCCCTCGCCTTCCCAACTTCAGAAACATTTAATACATTGGACATATACGTTTCTTTTTTTTTTTATTATTAGCAATTTACAACTGTTGCTTGTGTTTCAAATTAAAAAGGGATCATCTATAGCAATACTTAAATAAATAAAATAACATGGATCACGTGGAGAATTAATTATGCCTTTCACTATATATGTGAATTTTCTATAGCTTGGACTTATGGATTATTGTTTTAATAAGTAGACTAGGTTGTTTAATAAGAATACATGTTAGAGGGTGAAGAGAATGCTCAGCAGTTCAAGCACTCTTTTAGAGGACCGAGATTGGGCTCCTCGCATCCATTTATAACTCCAGTTCCAGGGAATTCCACACCAATTTCTGGCCTCTAAATGCAATGTATGAATCTTGTGAATGGTCATAAATGCAGCAAAATACTCATATGCGTAAAAATAAAAATAAATAAATCTTTGCAAAGTTATGCATATCTCAAACTTTCAAAGATTACTATAGACACCAATAAGGATGTTGATTACTCACCCTGTGATATGTAGGAAGTGAGTGACAACATCAGTAATAGTGTGGTATGTAAGTTTTTTCATATATATGCATGATTCTGGAGAATCTAGACTAGCTAATGGGGGCTTTAAATGCTGTTACCATTATGAGACAGAGAGATTTTAAGCAGCCCCTCATCAGGGCACCTGGTCATTCATCTTGCACCTTGCATTTCCACTAAAACATAGTAACAGTCATAGAGCTCAAGATTGCGTTATTTTATAGCTTATCAGAAAACAATATTTCATGTACATATCTCCATATATAGATGTCTTTTAAAGAGAGCTGTGCATGTAAAAACTAGATACATAAAACAACCAAACAAATGTTATAGATTTATTTCCCTTGGAAAAATATTCCTCTGCTTTCATTAATAGTACTTTGTGTGAAATATTAAGGAATGTGTTTTCTTAGGATCAGAATAATAAGTATGGTATTTAGTTGTGATGAGAGTCTACAAACCATAACAGTAGCATTTGGGGATTTAATTAAATTTATGTCAAAATTTCTTTCAAATCATGGAGAAAAATATTCCTGGGTAATATAACACATGTTTTGGCCTTTAGAAAATTTGACAAGTGGAAACATTTACATGACACATTAGTACGGTCTCCACAACTCCAAAGGAGTTGGTTTACAACATAGCAACAAATTTGTTCATTGCTTCCACAGTAAACATGCAAACTAATTCTTCTATAAATGTTTGACTGCTGAGTCTACTTCTGCTGGCAAGAGCAGACATGAAATTCAGCATAATTAAGGAACATCTATAAATATAGATCATTCCACTTCCCTTAAATGCAATTCTAGTTATTTTATCTTACAATATAAGAAATTAGAACATGCCTCAGCCATATATCCTGGTACTGTTTTATAAACAATAGATGGTGAATTTATCTCCAGGTCATAGTAAATATAATTTTACTCCCATATTCTTACTTTTGTGGCTCAGAGACCAGGCCTCTATTCAGCCCCCAATCTCACCGTAGATGGTTCCTTTCCCCATGTAGGAGTGTACAATTGTTTTCTGCGTTTTGAGAGCAGTAAAACTGAGGAAATTGACAGTGTTAGTTGTTGTTTCAAAAATGTGACAAAATACTTGACATAATTTAAAAAGAAGAATTTATGTTGGCACTTGGTTTCAGTTATTTCAATACTACTCTCATATGGCTTCATTTTGCTGACCCTGAGGTAAAGGAGAATATTGTGTTGGCAGAAATGTTTGGTACAGGGACTTGCCTATAATGTTGAGGTTAAAGAAAGAAATGGGTGAGGGATAATATTATATACCTTTCAAATTAAGGTTAACCAGCATCCTCTAGTCTTCTCACATTCTAGGTCTTTCTATGTTCAGTGATGTCATCAAACTATCAATCAATCAATGGAATAATACATTGATTAAATAAGACCCTTCTTGTGATAAAATTAGACTAGTATTTGACATGACCATGATTTGCATCAAGATACAATATTCAAAACCATTGAATTAAAAATAACCTTATTTGTGAGTAACAGTTAAGGTCTTGAGATGACTCCCTTTCTTTCTTTTCAGCTCCTATCTCCTTACCAACAAAAAAAGATAAGGGACAAGAGAGACATCCCTGGGTCCAACCTAGTTTCCTTTCTGTATAAGACCAATAATAACTTATAAGCAACTCATGATGAAAATAAGCATCTGTCGACCAAGAGAGTAAAGAGACACCTGCCCAACTACCCATGGAGGAAATGTAATGTCATTCTCATAAGGATTATTCAGACTGATTTAGAACAAATAATATCTTTGAAGCCTCCCCCCTTTGGGGAAAATGGTTAAGTAATCCAGGAATAGCATATATTCTAGGTCTAATAGATAGATATGATTCTGTAGATATATAAGGCAAAATAGATAAGTAAGGTTTTCAAAAGCCACAGAGACCTACAGAATATGGCATTTAAAGATGATTTTATTATTCTAAAGATTTTTGGACAACAAGACAAGTTAACTCCTGGCAACACCCAACCTACCTCAAAGAAGATGATGAGGATCAAAGAACCTCCTTATGGACTTGGCTTTAAATGTGGCAAACTAGCCTGGTCAAAATGTCCTCGTTTCTACCACAGACAGAATTCTTACTAAAATAGGCAAATTTAGATGCAGGCAGAGTCGACGACTGAACTCTGCCAAGACAGAGTAAGCAAGTCCTCAATAGTTCCTTGCAATTATGTCTGTCAGATATATTGGGCTAGAAGGCCAAAGATGATGCTCCAATGTTATAGAGTGTTAGGTGACTCTTCAGGCAATAAACTCAGTCATTTTTTCATTTTTGAAGCTGCTAACCTGACCTTCTAGTTCACTCAGGTATTTAAGTTTTATTTCTTCTCAAATCTCTGATGGGGTTGAAGAACAGATAGTTTAGTCTTTCAATTAAGCTTATTAGGTTAGGGGTTAAAATGTTTTTAGATCAAGATAGATGTTTTAAGTTAATAGAGATGAGATATGATAGATATTGATCTTCATTCAGAAATTTAGACCCAACAAGATAGGAAAGATATTTACTTCAAGATCTTTCATGATATAATGACTTTTCTATTATTGGGTTTAACATAAATAACAGTCCTTTAACACATGAGCCTTTGGGACAATATATCATTTCCAAACCATATTATAAACTACATATTAACAACATGGTTTATTTGACTAACAATTTCAGGAGTCTCAATCTATATTTGGCTCTGGACCTGTTGGTGATCATCATATCATGGTCAGAACATGTGGTAGAGGGGACTTCTCATCTCATGGCTGTCAGTTAAGGAGAGGAGAAAGATTAAGGTCCTAGATATTCCAAAACCCTTCCAGGGCACATCTAGTATTAGTTTCTTTTCTTATTGCTATGACAAAATATCATGATGAAAAAAACTTCCTTAGTTTTTTTTTTAAGTGTTTACTCTTGCTCACAGTTTTAGGACACAGTCCATCTCCATGAGTTAGTCAAGGTCACAGGAACTGAAAGAAGCTGGCCATATTTCATCTTCAATCAGGAAACAGGAGAGTAAATGTATGTTGATGCTCATCTTTCTCCATTTATACTGTCCTGAATCCCTGCTAGGAAAATTGGCCATCCAGGATGGACAGATCTTCCTATCTCAATTACCATAATACAGATCCTCACCACAGTCATGACCAGAGGCACATATTGCAAGTGATTCTAGATTTTCTTCTGAAGATGATAGTTAACAATTAATATCCCAGTGGCCTAAGTCTTTTATACTCACTTCTTATATGCTCTATGACCTCCTTATAGTGCAACAACTTTGGACCATGTTTTTAATTTCATTTCTCAGGGGATACTTTAGATCCAAAATGTAGCAAATATAGAAATGTGTCATCATCACACTGTGTTTTTTGAAAAAGGACAAGACATAGGCCACATTTTAACGCCCCATCTATAGTATTTTTATAAAAGATAAGGACAAAGAAAAAGTTAAATATATAGGAAGCAAGAGGTATTCCATCTTTATTTTCAGTCAGACTAATATGAATACTCAATTGAAAGAAGTGTATAAATACTCCAACATTTTCTTTTCATCAAGCTGCTTAACCTGAAAGCACATGTTCGCCCTCTCAATTATTCTTGCTCCAGAAAACTGATGTGATGTGATTTTCTACTTCATGTAGACTCTTGCTGCTGAAAGAACACATGGCTGTTCTTGATAACAACATAGCTTGGTAGTCCCTACTTTGACTGCTTTTCCATCATTTTCTGGATGGACATATGTGTATATCATCTTCTTGGTACTTCTTGAGTTTGTCTCCTACTCTTCTAGGTGAAACCCACCTCTCTGATCACTTGGGCGCAGGAAGTACTGGCTTTGAGAACTAGGCACAAGATTGAATATGCTGGGTTCTAACTTCAGAATCTAGATTCACAGTTAAAATAGTATTGTTAAAATGTGGTTGATGAGGCCAAGTCAAAACAACACGGCCTTTGATCTTTCCCTTATGTTAAGCTGTGTTTTCAAGGCTCTGTGGCCTTTTCTGTTTTCCCATCCCAGTCAGGACTGCCTATTTAGCCATAGTGTTCCATAAGTTTGAGGATCAATGGCCAAGGTTGTGCCTGTCATTCCTAGACACCTGAGAGCTCATTCTCTAGGCTTCCACTTCACCAACAGGAGGAGCTGTCTTTTAACTCTTTTTATTTTTTTTTTAAGTAAAACACATATTGATTAATTTTGACCATAATCTTCCATAATGAAGTCCTCCATTAATATTATATCCTTAAAATCAAAAGTAACCATTCAAGGATCTTATATTTTGAAACCAAAATGCCTGCTTTCTCAGAATACAGATAATGCACGTTTATCATCTTCAAGTGAAAATCTATTACTTTTTGTTAATGAAAGTGGACATGTACACTTCTTTTGTTTGAATTTGCAAACCATTATGATTTTTAACATTTTCTGTTGGTTAAATACACATGTGCATGTCGTGAAACAATTTTGTGTCAGGAGGTTATTGTTATTTTCTGAAGAGGTACATTTTTCAAAAATTTGAGTTCCTACTAAGTGTGAAATTGCACTTTCTCCTTACATAAGCAAAAAATTTGTTTTTTTCTGAATCATACTAGTTCAAATTTTTGAGAAGGAAATATAAGTTTCACAGTAAAATTTTATGTCCTGAGAAAAAAAATGAATGGGTTATATTTCATATTGCTCTTGGCATAAAATTATAATGGCTTGATTCTTACAATACAGCACATATAATTTATAATGATCAAATCCTAAAGCACTTGAATATATGAGCTTGTGAACACCTTTAGTAAGTGAAATTTGTGACTCTTAGCTATGGTCAACACAGAGTTGTCATATCCCTTACTGTAACCTTAATCCCAGAGCTAATCCAAGTAGTAACTAAATGCTGAGGCCTTGGGTGAGGAAGGAAGCACAGAGTGTGGTAGGTTGTATGTGTTTGGATATCTCTAAGCTGTCACACCTAAAGCTCCTAATAAAAACTGAAATTTTCAAATTTCAACATTCATACTTAAATCTGTAGACAAACACAGATTTACCCATACAGGGCTATCTTTATATTTTTTCTAACTGTTATGACTTGATTACCATTTTTACTGATACAGAGCAGAAGACTGGAAAGCTTTGTGGGACCATAGAGGGACATTGTAATAACTTTCAGGTTGAATTTTAGTCAGTGGTTAGTCTGTGTTCCTATTCATCTAGAGAAATATAGGCTACAAACTCTTGGGGAAACCCATGGTATTTCCTGAAGAATGTCTACTGTATTAATAGAAATGGCCAAATGCTTCAAATGCTCAGTAAAATTTGATGGGTTATTTGTGTGTGTGTGTGTGTGTGTGTGTGTGTGTGTATGTGTATGTGTATGAATCCAATGATATGTTCAAAATTGACGTAGCAGGCTTTAAATAACATGCTTTCAAGTTTGTTATTTTTATAACATGCATCTTATTAAATTTCTAATGCACTTAAAATAAGCATATTTTAATAAATTAAATGGTAAATGAAGATGGTAGAAAAATTGAAAGTGTAGGTATATGTAATAAGATGTAGAAATGACTAACAAAACATTTATAATTTTATGACATTTAAAATGAAATACGTAATGGCTTTGAGATAATTTTTTCTTTTTAAAATTACTCATCTTTTTATTCTATAAGACAATAAGCATTTGGGACCAGTCTTTTCAATAGGATCTTTTTTGTTTGCTTACTTGTTTGTTTTTTTAGACAGAGTTTAGATGTGTAACTTGGCTGTCCTATAACTAGCTTTATAGACAAGGCTGGCCTTGAACTTACAGAGATCTGACTGCCTATGCCTCCCCATGTGCTGGATACAGGCATGTACCACTGCACTATGCTCAATCATGTGTTTTAAACTTGTTAAAGTGATGGCACATAAAATAAGGAGAGTAATTCCCAGAGCACTTAATAAAAATGTTGAAATGGTTATCAATTTTGATATTGGTTTATAATGTTAGCCTAATCAGTGGTTATTCATTAACCAAGTATATACCCAAATAAACACACAGAGAGATTAGGATATATTTAATAAGCCTAGAGCACAATGCTGAACAATAATTAAATACTCTATCTGAATCCTCCAACATAGTATAGTTTCCTCTCATTCTGTTTTCACACATTATACCTGCTTTTTGCTCATATCCTATGTTGGGCTCATTCTTCCTGGTACTTCCTAATCTTGTCTATATGTGTCCCTCCTGTCCTTTCTGTTCTTTTTTCTCTCCTCACTGGCCCAGGATGTCCCATCCTATTCTCTGTTACTGCTCAGCATTGGCTAGTTGGTTTTTATTGGAAATAGAACAAATGGTGACATGTTTAGACAAACTTGAGACAGGTGATACTTAGCATAAATATCACAATGCAATGTGCAGATTGAAAGCAGAGAGTTGGGTAGATAAATCAGCATTTCAGTGAATAGGAGTAAACTGTACACCGTCCCCAAGAACATACGCCAACAAAAAATGAAAAAGAGCATGAAAATATAGATTTAGTATTTTACATTAGTTACGAAAAGACCAAGGAAAGCAATATCATAAAAGTCTGTGAAATGTCTTTGACAAGGTCTAACTGCAACAGTCTCTCTAGTATGAGTAACAAATTGTTACTTAGGTTACTTAGGTTAATTAGATCTTACTCTTCAACTAGGTGAGAGCAAGTAACTAACAGTGATGAGTTTTCAAATGTGAAGCAGAGAATATGGAAGTCAATATATACTAAGTCTTCCAACAAAGGTTATTTTTAAAATTATTGAAAGAGAAACACATTTTATTTCAATCAACCTGTTTTTGTGTTAACAATCATGACTTCTTTTCTAAGTTGCATTTGTGCCTGCCACCTTTATGTGTTATCCTGAAGACAATATTTTGAATTTTTCTCTATCTAATATAATCAATCATTTTAAATTTAATTAAGAATTGAATATTTAATTCTTAATTGGGTTGAGGAAGTAAGTATTCCTCCCCTGTCTTTACCACTGACAGTTACGTATCTTTACAATATAAAGGAGCATAATAAAGAAGGCAGTAACAGTGTTCCTCATCTTGTCAGTCGTGTGGTGATCTCACTGGTCTTTGAAGTTATCGGTTCTCTGTCCAATGGCTGGTACATGAAAAATAATATGACACATGAAACATAACCATAGAGTGTTTTGTGAAAATTAAGGACTGATGGGTTTTGAGCTGAAATGTTCACTGGGCTCTATATTTTACCCATATAGTACTATAGGGAAATGGTGGAAGCTTTAAGAGATGGGACATATTAGGAGAAAGTTAGGTTTCTTGGAGGCATGTCCTTGATTATGGGACCCCAGTCCCTCCTTTTCCTCTCTCTTTACTTCTCAGCTGTAATGAGATGAGAAACTTGGTGTGCCATGTGCTCCCACTATGATGTACTGCCTTGCTGCAGGTCCAAAAGCAACAAGCCAACTGACTGTGGATTGAAACCTACAAAACTGTGAGCCAAAATAAAAACTTTCTTCCTTTAAGTTGATTGTCTCAGGTATTGCTGTAACAGAATACTGAAAAAACATTTTCTCCTTCATTATCCCTGTCTTTCTTACCTTTTCTCTCCCCTCTCTGTCTTCATATATATCCATATATGAATAATTATATATCCTCTCTCTATATATGTACACATAAACTACACCCACATATGTGTGTAACCATTCCTTTTCTCTCCTCCTCTCTTAATATATATGAATATCCGAATAATATGTTTTCTCTCTATATATGTACACATACAACACACACATATGTGTATGACTTTATTTCAGTAGCTATCTCAGAACTGAGTAATTTGAAGTAATATTTAAACATTGAAATTATAACGTGGATCTTCCCAATTAAACCACTGTCAATAAAACTTTAGCAGGCAACTCAAAATCCCGAAAAGAAGTCAATTCAGTGACACATAATATAAATTCTTTGTGTATTTAGCTGAAGTGGTTCTGGACTAAAGTACACCATTAAGTTTCGGTTCCTAGTACTTGTAAGCGGATTAACAGCCTTGCAAGTAAGTACAATTTCTGTAAAAGAGAAATGCTACTTTTTAAAAATTAATGCTTTAGTAATAACAAGATTACTTCTTGTTATTCTTCAAATTAATTCTATAATTTGAAATGAAACAATGAAAAGCAGTACACTGGGACAAAATAAACTCTTTAGTAATGAGAATAATTGAAATGTAAAGAGAGAGAATGTGAATATTAATAAAATTGTCGATCATTCAGAAAACAGAATTATTTTGGGGAGATATTAATATATCCTCATATTTAGCATTTATTCTCAAAAATGTTGTTCCTTCATTTTCATTGAATTTCAGAAAGTCCTTAATTTCTTTCCTTATTTCTTCTCTGACCGAGGTATCATTAAATAGAGAGTTGTTTAGTTTCCAAGTGTGTAGGCTTTTTGTTATTTCTGTTGTTGAAGTCCAGCTTTATTCCATGGTGATCTGATGCAATATAAGGTATTATTTGAATCTTCTTGTATTTGTTAAGGCTTGCTTTGTGACCTACTATATGATCAATTTTGGAGAAGGGTCCATGAGGTACTGAGAAGAATGTATAATTTCTTATATTTGGGTGAAAAGTTCTGTAGATATCTGTTAGATCCATTTGATTCATGACATTGGTTAGTGTCATTACTTGTCAGTTTAGTTTCTGTTTTGTTGACCTGTCCTTTGGTGAATGTGGGGTGTTGAAGTCTCCTACTATTAATGTGTGGGGATCGATATATGGTTTAAGCTTTGTTAATACTTCTTTTTACAAATGTGAGTGTCTTTGTGTTGGGGATTTAGATATTCAGAATTGTGATGTCATCTTGGTTAAATTTACCACTGATGAGTATCAAGTGCCTTTTCTCATCTCTTTTTGTTAATTTTGGCTGAAAGTCTATTTTATTAGATATTAAAATGGCTACACCAGTCTGCTTCTTGTGTCCATTTGCTTGAAATACCTTTTTTCTAGCCTTTTACCCTGAGGTAATGTGTATCCTTGTGGCTGAGATATTTTTTCTTGAGTGCAGAAGAATTTTGGGTCTTGTTGATGTATCCATTCATTTAGTCTGTGTCTTTTTATGGGAGAATTGAGACCATTGATGTTGAGAGATATTCATGACCAGCGACTGTTAAGTCCCTTGATTTTGATGTTGGTCGCAGTAGAGTGTTTGTGTGATTATGTTTTGCAACAGTGAAGTTGTCTATTTCCTGTGTTATTTTGGTTGTAGTTTGTCACTTTTGGTTGGAGTTTTCCTTCTAGTAACTTCTATAGGACTGGATTTATGAATAAGGACTCTTTGAACTTGTTTTTGTCATAGAATATCTTGTTTTCTCCTTCAAGGGTTATTGAAAGTTTCACTGTGTATAGTAGTCTTGCCTAGTGTCTGTCGCCTCTTAGGGTTTGAAGGACTTCTGCACAGGGCCTTTTGGCCCTTATTGTCTGTACTGAGAAGTCGAGTGTAATTATGATAGGTTTGCCATTAGATATTACTTGGCTTTTTCCCTTGATGTCTTTAATATTTTTCTTTATTCAGTAAATTTTTTGTTTTGATTATTATGTGGCAGAAGAATTTTCTTTTCTGGTCTATTCTATTTGGTTTTCTGTAGACCTCTTGTATGCTCATATGCATCTCCTTTTTCAAATTTTGGAAATTTTTTTCTATGATTTTTGTTGAAAATATTTTCATTTTCTTGGAGCCGTGTATCTTCTCTTTTTTTCCGATTCCTAGTATCTTCCGGTTTCCTCTTTTCTTGGTGTTCTTCATTTCTCGGATATTTTGTGTCAGGAATTTTTCAGATTCAACATTTTCTTTGATTGTTCCATCAAGTTTTTCTATTGTATCTTCTATCCCCCAAGATTCTTTCCTCCATCTTTTGAATTCTGTTACAGAAGCTTACCTCTGTATTTCTTGCTTTCTTCTCTAAGTTCTCTCATTTCTGCCTTTCTTCTGTCTGTGCTTTGATCACTATTTCCATTTTCATCTTTGGATCTTGAACTGCTTTTATTGATGTCCTTCATATGGTTTGTATTTTCCTGAATTTCTTCCAGTGATTTAATTTCCTTCTATAGGTCTCGTTACTGGCCTCAATCTGTTTGCCTGAATCTTCCTAGATTTGTTTACAAATTTTATTCATTTCCTCCATTATCATATTCATTACTAAGGATTTGAGTTCATTTTCTTGTGCCTCAAGGCTAAATTCTTTGAGATAACTGGGATTTGAAGATGCCATATTGTTTTGGTTTTTGTTTGTGTTTTTTACACTGGCCTTTAGTCATCTTGCTGTCTCTGACATTGGGAAGTAGTTTTGGTGTTCTTCACTAGTCATTGAAAGAATTATGTTGGTGAGTATGTCTATAGGTCAAGAACCCTCACCTGGATCAGGGAGGTGACCTGGTTTCAGCTCCAGGGGACTTTGTTCTGCATGTACCCTGGACTCCCCACTGGGTCAACAGAGACAGGTGCTAGTACTCTGCAGGCCAAGTATCAGTTCCAGGTAGTGTAGATAAAGCCAGTTATCCTGCCTTTGGCTGGGCTTTGAAAACCTGGCCCTCAGGCACTGTGACTTTCGAGATCTAAGCTCAGTCCATGCTAGAGTACTGGAACTGCTTCTGGCTTGTAGTGGTTGGGTAGGCTTTCCCCTGATCCAACCAGGCTGTGGGGCCTAAGTTCAGTCTTGCCTGAGAGAGCAGGTACTGTCCTGCCCTCAGGCTTGTGGTGGTTGGCTAGGCTTCTGCCCAATCCATTTAGGCAAGTTCAGTTCCAACTAAGTGTGCAGGAATAGTCTGCTGGGGTGGCTGGCCAGGTTTCTGCCTAATCCATTCAGACCATGCTGCCTTAGATCAGTCTACCTGAGAGTGAGGTTAGGGTTAGGGTTAGGGCTATAGCTGGAGAATGTGTGTATCCACAGCGACCTGGGTGCCCATGTGGGCCTTGGGTCCCTCCATGGAATGGCGGGATGATCTGATATCAGATCTATCTCAGATCCACGCTTTTCATGCCTACTGGGCCAGCAGGCACTGAATCTGTTTCTCTTTAGGCCATGGATCAGTCAGAGAAGGAGAGAGAAAGAGTTCAGGGACAGCATGGCATGATAAGCTGCATTGGGCTTTGGATACTGTGCCTGCATGGTCACTGGCACCTGGGGCTTTCTATGGACTGGTTTGGTAGTCTGAGGTCAGATCCACTTGTTTTCCTGGGTTCTCTTCAGGCCAACATATCCAGATTCTGATGTTTCACTGCCCACAGTTCAGTCCCAGGTACCAATTTTTGTTACAGAGCATGACTACAGCTTACAGGCAGGTATGGGTTCAGACTCTGGGGTCTGGGCATCCTCCCTCCATGGGCCAGTTGGATGGCCTGAGGGCAGACCCACTTGTGCTCTGCACTGTGTAGACCTCTCTCACCTAGGGCTCTCTAGGTCTTGTATTCTGTAGCTCCCATCCAGCAGCCTAGTCTCCTTACTGCAGATCAGATACCTTGTATGTTTGGTGCTGCCATCTTGGATCTCTGAAAATGAAAAATTCTTAAGGATGATTGCTTGGGAATTACTGCAGATAGCACAATGAACACATTGTCATGTTTACTTGTTTTACCTTAATATGCATCTTGTTAGATGCATAAGAATTACTTTCATAACAGAGACCACAGTAAATATACAGAGATTAGAGATAGTTATTAAGTTTCCAGATAAGAGAACTTGTTTGCACACCTTTTTTAGTTGAAATACATTGGTCATTTTTTTCTGTTGTTATGATAATTACAAAGTAATTGGAGTAATTTTAGTGTGCATTGATTATAGCATTGGAAACATGAGACAAAAGTAATAAAATAATCATAGTAAGATAATATGCTTAAAGTTAATATTGGTATGAATACAAAACTTAAAAACAATCTTATTTTGTTAAAAGCTAATGAAGACTTGGATGTTCTATCATCTGTCTTCAATTTAAAACAACTGCTAAAGGAATCAGTTCTTTTTTTATTTAGATATTTGAGTTTCTCTTTAATTATGGTCCTTGACATTCAAAGGGTACATAAGAATTTTATTCATACTTAATGGTGCCAAGCACAGCTGTACACTCATCATTTCAGTCCAACCTCTGCCTTTTCTTAGATGAGTTGTCAATGATCATGTATGCCGAAGCATTATTACATGTGTGCACTTAGCCAGATGGTAAATGGATGTACAGAGAATACATCCATTTTCTTTCTGTACAACTAAGTGGAAATTTACCTATAATGAGCCTATGTCATCATAAAATAAGAATTTATTTACTTATTGGAAGGCACAGAAATAAATGCGTGCACTACCTAAAATTAGTGCAAACTTTTAAAAATATGTGCTTCTATTTTGAACACTTTTAGTTAAAAGGCAAGTAAAATAATATCATAAATTGTTTGAAGTTAATAACTTTTTTCCAAATAAATTTATAAGAATATACCTGGCAGATTATTCTTTAACTACTAAGTTCTTAGACTAACAAATTTAGACATTGTGAGCTTCATGGGAATTTTCATATATTATATATAATTATATATTATATATATTACATATTTATATAATTATATTATATATAATATAATTAGCAAGAGTTTATATATAACATGACAAACTCATTTAGGTTTTAATTCCTCAAATTCAGGAGCTGTGGCAATTATTTGGATTGATGTTTTAAATGTGTATTTCAACCTACAAATAATTAATTAATTGATATGCGAAGACACAACTGATGTTATTATTATGTTTTTTGTGGCAAAGATGAGGGTTGGTGGTATTCATATAGTGGTTGCAAGAAGTGAGAAGAATTACAAAATGTAAGCCCACTTACAATGGTTCTTTTCTATTTTATTTCCTTGTTTTCTGAAGTCAAATAAAATAGAAATATAGTGAATTATAAAAAAGCAAATTCATCTTAGATTTTTTTATTGACTAAAGTAATGTTAATAGCAATATTAAAATGTGAATAAAATAGTTTATGATTAACAGTGGAAAATGAAATTAGGAATCAAGTTAAAATAGACTTGAGTGAAAAAGCAGAAAATGAAAAATTGATTTTTGGCCATATTCTAAAATATAGATAAATTTACTAAGTATAAAACAGCACCTACAGAACATGCATTACTTTAAAACATTTCAGTATTAAATTAAATTTAATTTCAATTGAGATTACTTATATACCTAGCACAATCTAAATTTGAGTAAGTAGCATGGTGTTTAGGGAGTGTGTAAAGAAAAAACAAAAAAGAAAACAGAAACAAAAACAGCCCAAAAGACAAAGACAAAATACATGTTCAGTAAAAAGGCATCACCTGAAAATAGGGCAAGCTTGGATGCAGGCAGAGTTGACGGCCAAACTCTGTCAAGACAGGGTAAGCATGTCCTCATTAGTTCCTGCCTCACAAATATGTCTGTCAGATATATTGGCCCAGAAGGCTGAAGATGATGCTCCAGCGTTATAGAGAGTTTGGGGTGACTGTTCAGACAGCTAACTGTCTCTGTCATCTTCTCATTTGGGAAGCTCCTAACCTGCACTCCCTGTGTACTCAGGTAATCAATTTTATTCCTTCTCCATTCTCTGGGGGTTGTTTACTTTTACAATTAAGCTTTAGTTGTTTTGGGGTTAAGAAGTTTTAGGTCTAGACGGATGTTTTAAGTTGATTATGATGAGATACAGTAGATATTGATTCGCATTCAGAATATTAGATGCACCAAAATAGGAACGAAATTTTCTTCAAGGCTGGCAAATAAAAATAGCCAAACATTATGAATGTAGCCTTTATATCATTCCTGATTGTTTTGTGGTTCTTCTTGCTATAGGTGGTTTATTGTATATATGTGCAATACTTTAAATGCATATGTAAAAATATTTAATTAAAAAAAGAACAAAAAATAGGTATCACCACATGCTCATATACACGAATCAAATTATGGTTGGTTGTTAATTATATCTATCTAGACAGAAATTTGATAATAAGGTTTAAGTAAACATCATTCTCTGTTGTTTATTTAAATATTCTTATATTTGAATAAAGTAACTGTATACATTAGTAAAACAGCCTATGAAATTTCAAATTGCATTCTAAAATACACCAAGGGTAAAATTCTTCAGTAAGTTATTTATATTATGAGATGATGATTACTTGATATAATGCAAGATTTTTAGATCTTCTTGATGTCAGTAAAGATGCATTCCTTCACCTGCAAGAGTCTACCTGTTTTGTTTTGTTTTGTTTTGTTTTGTTTTGGGCTTCTTTTGGCTTTTGGTAAACCAGGCTTCTTTGAATTCAGAGACACTATCTTCTTCCATCTTGAGTTTCTGCCATATATTATGTCACATATACTCTATACAATCAACAGTAGAAGGAAAATGAGAAAAATCTAAATAGGTCTTAAGAGGCGAAGCAGAAAACGGCACACATTACTGCACCATTCAATCACCTTTCTGTGCCTATCTGCAGGTGCGGCTGGGGGATTTGTTTGCAAAGGAAAAAAAAATGTTATGATGAGTGTCAGTCTCTCCTAGCTACCGTAAGCCTATGGTTATTTCTTGAAGAAACACCCCAACAACTTTCAGGTAGATTTTCTGGAAATGGGTGAAGGAAGGAAGGAAAACAAAAGAAAAAAGAGACTTGGAAGGGGAATAAATAAACAGAAAATAAATGTTTTAATCTTTTGCATGTAAGTATGTGATATGAATACATAGGTATATGTACATGTCCCATTAGTTGACAACCTCATAATTAAGTTTAGAATATGTAGTTTACTCATCAGGAGGCTTTATTTAACTCACTGAGTCATCTTGCTGGCCGTAATGTTGGATTTTAAAACAACATGTCATCCTTTAGAGACTTTAGAGTCTTCTTCATAAAAATATATAGATTATATTGTAAAAACTATTAATGAAAAGAAGCCGTGATTTGAAAGAGAACAAAGAGAGATATATAGGTGGTTTGGAGGAGAGAGTGGAGGTGGGGAGGGGAAGGTATTATAATCTAAGAAAAGAAAAGAAATACATTTTAAAATGAGTTGAATAAACTATGGTCCACAGTGAACACTTTTTTTTGTGTGGTAGAATTCTTATAGTATTCAGTTTTACAATGACAAATCTTAAAGAAATGTGAATTAAATTAGACGATTGATATATGCGTCTCTCACTCTCTCTTTATACCTATATATGACTGATATTTAATAATGAATGATATCAATTATCTTTAGATTTATTCTTAAATATATAACTACAATAGAAGTTACATCATAAATCCTATAAACTATGAAAAGACAGTGATGTAATAATTAAAATCATACAACCTTTTGCTGAGGATACCATAAGAAAAGATTAAAAACTCTGAGCAGTATTTAAAGTTTGCAACGTACGTGGGCTCAGTAGTATACCTAATGTGGAGAAATAGATGGTAGACATAGATAGATACACCATCCAAGAAATGACTAACTAGTGGAATAAATCATAAGTAGCTCAGAAAATATGCTTGATTATTGACAAGCCATGTCTGACAGTGCTTTATAAGGTAGCAATTTTTTTGGTAGCTTTTACTGTTCTTTCTTTATCAAGTCTCAATGTTTATTTCCTTCTAAATAATTTTCTGCTAGCTTTAAAACATACAGTACTAATTATGATTCATATCATAAGTCGTATTTTTCTATTATAGCATTTATTGACAGACTTTATTCAGAACCATCATACAATCTACCATCTGTCAAGTACAAAATCAACAAGATGTTAACAGCTATAATTTTAGATTTATAAAATCATGTGGATCAAGAAAATATGTTTAGCTAATTAAATGTTTAAATAGGTTTTGCAATATAAAGTTTGGAGAAGATTTTGAATTTGGACCATTATATTGGTAGCCTAGGAATTCTTAGAAGAAACATACATGACTTGTTTTATTATTAAACTTAGGATGTTTGTAGTTACAACAGAGACTCCGTAACTTGTTCTCCTGATAAAGGAATATAACAGATTTACATGGTGACCAATTTTTCAAACATACTGAGCCTTCTGATGAATGAATGGCTAATGTTTGCTTTCTGAGACTGTCAAAGGTAATTTTATGAAAATGCAGTCTTTGTTGTGGTTTACTGAGACATCTACATGTAGCTTTAAATGTACTGTTTCCTTGTATATACAATATGAGTGCTGAACATAGAATTGATTTATCTTAATGTATCTTACTTGGTATGAGTATGAATTAATGTATGAGTTTTGGGCTTTTGATGTCTAAACATTTCATTTGGTTACTGAGACATAGTTTAAGGTAGAACAACATTTGAAGACTGTTGTTAAGTGAAATAGTTTGGTGTTGAAAGTCCAATGGAAGTCCATAATTATGTTATTACTAAGGGTAGGGGTAGTTGTTTGGAGATATGGAATCTGGTGTGAGTTCTTTAGGTAATCAATTTATTACCTTGAAGAACCATTTAAATTTCCTCTTTTGTTTTCTTGCCTTGGTATTTTCGCTTTGGCACACATACAGAAAGTGATGTCCAGTCACTTAGAGATGGATTTCTTAAATCATGAGCCAAATAAATCTGTCAATATAAAAGACCCAATCTTCACTTTAATGGAAACAAACTAAAGATGAGTGGCCAGTAGTGTAGCAACACAGATTTGCATTACCCCAAATTGGAAGTTCCAATGAGACATGGATTTCAAAAAAATCTGTAGTAATGGAAGATAGTCATAGAGTGCTCTTTTTCAATATGTTGGTGGGTATATCACGTAGTCTGCTTACAGCAAACTGGTGAAAGGCCTGTTCTAAGCCTTTGTTGCTACTTGACAACATGATTAGCCTCTGAGCTGATGGAAACTAGTGGTCTTTTTATAAATTACAAAAATTTTATGTGATGGTCACAACAGCTGTTAGGTCACATACAAAGGAGAACACTGAGTGATTATTAAGGGGCTAAACATATCAAGATAATTTCGCTCTAGACTCACAATCTTCTAACCTTTCAACTTCATTGAAGTTAGAATCAGTCAATAAGAATTTGTAGTCAGAAGTTCTTTTATTTTAGTAAACATATTTTATTTTTACATATACATTTATATTATTAGAAATTTATACATACACAATCAGGAATTATATAAATGTTACAGTCTTAGTGTTTTGGCTACTTGTATTTGGCAGCCTTGAAGAAAACATCTTTCCTTTCTTGGTGCACCTAAAATTCTGAATGTAAATCAATATCTACTGTATCTCGTCATAAGCAACTTAAAATATCTATCTAGACTTGAAATCATCTTAAACCCCTAAACAACTAAGCTTCATTGTAAAACTAAACTAACTGTTCTTAAACCCCACCAGAGACTTGAGAATGAATAAAATTGATTACCTGAGTATTACAAGAGTGTGGGTTAGTAGCTTCCCAAATGAGAAGGTGACAGAGACAGCTTGTCACTTGAGCAATCACCTCAAACTCTCTATAATGTTGGAGCATCATCTTCAGCCTTCTGGCTGAATATAACTGACAGACATATTTGTGAAGCTAGAACTACTGAGGACTTACTTACCCTGTCTTGGCAGAGTTTGGCTATCAACTTTGCCTGCATCCAAGCTTGCCCTTTTTTAGCCAGAATTCTTTCTATGGCAGAAATGAGGACACTTTATCCAGTGTCTGGTTTGTCACACTTGAAGCCATCTCCATAAGGAGGTTTTTTGATGCTCATCATCTTCTTTGCAGTAGGCTGGGTGTTACCAAGAGTTAACCTGTCTCATTGTCTCATTGTCAGTGCATCTTTAAAATAACAAAAGCGTTTTAAATGTCATATTATGTATGTCTCTGAGATTTTTGAAGAATTTATCTAACTATTTTACCTTATCTTTCTATAGAATCATTTCTATCTGTTGCACCTAAGGTGTATGTATATTCTTCTGATAAAAATAGACTAATAATTGATATAAACATGATTTGATTAACTAACAATTAGCTTGCATAACGTATTTATAATACTCATCTGCAATAGCATTTCAAAGTATCGGAAATAAACCTTGTATTGGAATTGAGTTATATGGGTATAATACCTCATATTAGAATATATATATATATATATATATATATATATATGTATATATAATGTGTGCGAAGAATAGTCTTACATTTGAATTCTATACCACTGTATCTAAAATTAAACTTATTTTGCATCTACATACAAAATTCTATAACAGTGAATTAAAAATAAACCTGTGAGTGACAATTGGGGTACTAAGTAGAAGAGTAGATTCACTAATCTACTTTTTTGTTCTATCTTCCCTAAATATTTCTATATTCCCCCTTCTTTCTTTTCAACCCCTATCTCTAAACCTAAGAATGGAAGATAAAGGAAAAGAGACACATCTCTGAGTCCAACCTTGTTTTCTCTCTATATAAGACCAATAATAACTTATAACCAACTGCCATTGATAATAACCCTCTATAGTCCAAGAAAGCAACCAAAAACTTACTTGACCCCCTTTAAAAGAAATGGGGCATCGTTCTCTTAGCAATTCTTCACTCACAAGAAACCTCACTCACAATGTCATTATTCTGAATGAAAAATGCTTCATGTCCTCATATCTATCCTAATCTCTTTGCATGTGAAGACTTTCATGAGACATGCCTTTTGGGCTAATGCCCAATTATAAGTGAGTACATACCATGTGAGTTTTTCTGCTTCTGGGTTAACTCACTCAGTATGATCATTTGGGAATAGGATGAAAGCAGGAGGGAGGGAGGAACGAGAGGATATAAGTGATGGGATAACAGTTGAGTTGTAATCTGAATAAATTAATAAAATAAAATAAAAAGAATATAAAAGAAAAAAGAAGAGTACTTCATGGTTTTCATTGTTGTTACATAGCTAGAAAGCTAACAAGAATAAATTAAACTTGATTAGAATTTCCACATATATACTGGTTTGACCTGATATCTTTGTCTGCTAGTTATTTTCCTATGCAGCTCTTTTGCATATTACTTGAGATATCAACTTTCCTAGGAAAGTTTCACCGTTCTTCCAAATTGCGGTTAAGCTGGGCTGCTGTAATCAAGCCGGCCATAGGAGGATTCACTCTAAGACATTTTCTAAACATGCTGGAGGATCTGTTTATTTGTCTCCTGAAACATTAGCTATGTTTTAGTATTTAACAGTGTTCTGTCATAGGGTGCGCATATTTTTTAAAGAAGTAGTTGCTCTTTAGAGAGAAAAGCAAAGAATGATAAATATTATCAGCTAATTGAATGATATTATTCTTAAACTTCTTGACAACTATTTCATACTTTAATAACTTTCATACAATTAGAAAATCTGACTAAATATTCAAAACTAAGGATGCCAGTCAGAGAAACATGTACAACTGCTTCCTGACATGAACACACAAACACATATTTCACAAAACATCATGAAAGAAAGCAAAGGAAAATTAATAGATTTTTTTTGTTTCTTTTTTTTTTAAAGAATCACTATAACAATAGATTTTAGAGTACTGAATGCTCAGATTTAAAAGTGCAATGTTTTCAAGACAGCAATAGCCTCCAAGCACAATGAAATAAAAATAACTGATGCCTCTTTTTATTTTAATTACTTTAATCTTTAATGTATATAATATGAATAAATATTATCATATACTTATTTATTATTTTTCTTTCTGGCTCAGTGGTGCAGGAAAACTTAAAAATTATATAGAAATTGTTTTACACATTTAGTTACATATTTAAACTTGTACTCTTTAGGCTACTACAAGTTCCAATTTCCAAATAACCTTTTTTAATATTATGAGCTTACCTTCAACAATTTGTAGGTATGCTCTTTGTTAAACCCTTATTGTCCTTTAAACCTTTAACAGAGATGCCTTGTCTTCTAGATATAAAAATTATTAAATCATTCAAACTTGTAATGAACAGCAAAGACTTTAATTGGAATAATTCATTTACAGTATGATCCTGACTTTTTAATAGTCAGTGGCAGAAAGTGGCTTTTGAGAATGTTTGGGAATCTCAAACACAGACACATACGATTTTCAGAGTCAAAATATTAGTAATCACCTCACTTATATGAGATAAAGTTTATTTTTTTCTTCCTTATCATTTAGTAGACTTACTCATAAATCTTCATATTATTCATAAATTTAAATTAGAAGTTTTTTATTTATAGTGTGCCTATGTTTATCATATAATTTATTCATAAACATTAACTACATAAAATAATAAATGTGAGCCAAATGTCATTTCAAACACTATGTAAGAATATGCAAAAAGTACAGTATATTAAAATATAAGCATGTATTTTAAGCCAGTTTTCTTTTAGAAGAGTACAGAGTAACCTGAGGAGATATAATAAAGAAAATCTTGCCATAGCTTAACCAATTGCTCTTATTTGCATAGTACTGGAAAAGATGATGGTAACGACCCTGGGCTGTGCAGTAATGAGCACTCTAGAGATTTATAATTGAGATAAGTACATAGGTTTGGGAAAAAAAAGCAATATTATTTAAATACTTTTACATAATTTTTATAGAAATGCTTTTTGCTTATAAATTTTTAATTTTCTAAATAACTAAATATTACATAAGATGCACCTAACCAAATGAAAACTTACTTAATTAAACGTTTTCTAAGTTTAAGCAGAGTGAATTTAATTTTTTAAATTTAATTTAATTTTTTAACTTTTAACTTTATTTATTTTGTTGTTTACTTTACATCCCTTATCCTCCTCTCCTCCTGGTTCCACCTTTCCTCCCTCTTTCCTCTTCCAAGCCCCTCAGGAAAGGGGGTCCTCATTAACCCACCTCAACTCTTTTTTGGGGTTTGTTTGTTTGTTTGTTTGTTTTTTCAAGAGAGGGTTTCTCTGGGTAGCCCTGGCTGTCCTGGACGCTGTAGACTAGGCTGGCCTTGAACCTGTAGCGATCGACTTTCCTCTGCCTCCCTAAGTGTTGCTATTAATTAAAGGTATGTGCCACCACACCCAGCTAATTTTATTTTTTAGTTCTTGATGAATTCATTGTAATTATACTGTTTAAATTTTATCTAGGCTCTTTGATTCTCAACACAGTGTGATCTACATTGTATTTTGCACTGCATTCCATTGGACAATCAGGAAACAGGGTAGAGGGGAAGAAAAAAAGTGCAACAGTGGTGCAGTCCAGGTCCCTTGCATATCAATCCATCAATTATCTCATAGGCTACGTTTGGATCATGTTCTTCTAGATGTACATGGTATAGTAAGTGAGCCTGTAGGTGATGAAGGCTAACTAGAAGGCCATAGTTCAGAGATCCTTAATTCTAGAAGGTGATTAAAAATTCAAACACAAATAGCCAAAACTCTATGAATGTAATATATATATATATATATACATATATACACACACACATATGTATATATATATGTATACGTACACACACACACATTTATATAATTCTTGATTGTTTCATTGTTCTTTTTACTGTAGGTAATTTATTGTATTTATGTGTAATAATATAAATGTATATGTAAAAATATTTAATTTTAAAAAGTGTAATAAAAAATAAAAGAACAAAACAAAACAAAACAAAAAGAACATTTTTGCTTGTGAGCCTAGCCTTTAACAGATGAGCCTTCTCTCCAGCCCTAAATATGTGTAGCTGAGGAGGACTTGAACTTGTGATCCTCCTGCCTCTGCCTTGTTCAGCAAATCCTACTGGCATGCACCACCACAGAACAACCAGGATGTAATCTGAATAAATTATAATACAGTTACAAAAAGAATACAAAAAACCCCTCTATATAAGACCATGTCTTTCTCATTTCAAGATGTAATTTGTTGGTCATATCACATGATTTGTCCATGATAGGCTAAAATCTCAGGGGAGGCTCAGTTTTGACAGAACCTTTCAGAACCTTGATACAAAAAACTTTTAGTAATTATTAGCTACTTGTCTCTAGAATGCCAGTATAGTAATATAGCTATGGCATAGGTACACATCAGATCCTGCAAACATTTGTACTAGTGCATGTGAAAATAGTGATAATATGGCAAACTTTTGACTGTTATTATTCATCTTGTCACATAATCAAATTAAAATGACTGTCCTTTTTCTTTCCTGTAGGATATTCTCCTAGTTTATTTCTTTTGTTTTAATTTTTTGCCTCTTTCATTCTGTGTTATTTGTTGAACTCTGGGTCTCATAGGTGCTAGGCAGGTACATCCCTGCTCAGCAACATCCCCATTTTAACCTTTATTTAACCTATATTTTAACCTTTCTGTTCTCAGCTAGAGTGATTAAACAGGTTAATTTTCAGAAATATAGAATAATTCATAAGATTTGAAACCCTAAGCATAATTTCTGTATTGAACTTGAACTTGAAAATATGCAAACCTTTTAAAAAACATTGAACAGATCTCACAGAGAATGTTCAAAAAAGTGAGGAAGGCGTTTTTACACAGAACACGGAATAATGCACCCGGGGCTCTTAGCAAAGGCTCGGAACTGAAGGAAGTAATGAGCAGTATGGATGCCATAACTGGTGGAAGTTGGGGATATTCACAGAGACATGAATCTCCCGTCTCTGACCCATAACAACTTCACACCATTTCTTACCAGCACCTGCTTTCAACTCATAAACTCTAGTGACTTTTATGCTAAGTCTCTGTTAAAGGCTCTCAGTTAGCTGATTTAAGTACCACATAGCATTTATATGTATCAAAACATCACATAATACCCCACTGATGTGTACAACTTTACATTTTGATGTACCAGCTAAAATGCATTTAAATTAAAAGGTATAAATGATAAGGGAGACTGTGGTTATTGGCTTTGAGAGTCCTTATGTAGAAGCACTTTCATCATCCCAAATGGCCGATTTTGTTTTCTCTATTCATTAAAGTAAGTACTGAGTGAGATTTCTATTTGAATCTTAAATTACTTAGCAAAGGCTACATGAGATTAAGGTAGGTCTAGTGGCAGTAATGGAGTTAGTAGCCCATAAGTAGCATGATGGAAATGAAGCAGAATTTCATGCAACCTGAAAATAAATTATTGATGTCAGTCACTTAAGGGACTTTTTTTAAACTGAATATTAAATGAATGAGGTTTTTCATCTAAGTGTTCTTGATTCTACTTAAATCAAACCCTTAATGGCATTCTCCAAAAAGCTAACATTTATGGACAGAGAGAAACGTGTTATGAGCATCTACTGCATTCTCTTCAAGTTTCATGCTTTCCAGCCTCTTCACACTGTCGTCTTGTGATCTAGTAAGAAGATAGTTCTTTATTGTGTAGTATGTTTCTGAAACATAGGGGAAAAGACTTCTGCTGACTTTACACAACATTTAATGAGATGTATATTTTTGGTAATGATTTTACCCAGAACAGTAATTCACTCCTAGTTCAAACAGAACTTTATGGACATATTGGAGTATCTTTTGGATGTAAAATAAAATAAAATGTACATATTTAAATAAACTTCAGTTTTATGAACAGTCCTCTTAATATATAATCAGAAAACAGTAGAAATGATGGAGGCCAATTACTGTGGCCCTGCAGTTTCCTGGAAGAGTAAGTATTTTGTAAAATGATGGTAGTTATGAAAATGATAAAACAGTAGGGATGAAGAAAAAAATGTGGGTGAGACAAACGTGTTCTAGAAGCTTTTAAAATTAATTCTCTGTGCATCCGAGTGGGAAATGTCATAGATATAACATCCTTATACATCATTTATCATTTTTTCATTTCTTTATGATTACGGAAGTTATTTTAGATTTACAAATAATATACACTGGCATTGATAGTTTTTCTATCTTAAAAATAATACTCATAAATAAATAAAAATCATACAGACAGTGTATAAAAATAGATAAATCAAAGAAAACCCTGCTGTTAAAAGAGGTCTCCAAAGCTATCTGAATGAGTGAAGCTGCGGAACAATCCTCCATGTCAGGAATTAGGAGATTTGTGAGTTCCAAGCTGTGGGTCAGCAGTGATTTGAGCAAATCCTGAATTAAAGAGAAACAATTTCAGATAAGACAGTGATCAGCTTAAAGCCCATTACCACTGGCTTAGGTTTTATAAGAGGAAGAAAATATTATGGATGATCCACAGTCTGGAAAACGTTCCGCCTGCAGAGGCAGAAAGAACACAAAGCTGGACAAGAAAGACCTCAACACTACCAGAAATTATTTAATAAAAAAACATAAAATATAAGAAATATATATTTAACATTACAATGTCAGTGGATATTTCTGTGTTAATCATCCTGACCAAATGTAATTTTCAAGTGATCAGGTGAGGAAGGTGGCCAAGTCAGGAAGTTAAATGAGTAAGCTGGAGGCCATGTTATAAACCATATGATTACTTGCCGTCATGGTTGGCAGACTTTAAAGGTTAAGAGGATCTACTATTTAAGATGTTATTATAGTTAAAATTAAGGAATCAGGCAGGATAAACAAATTGAATAGAGAGAATATATTGAGTTGGTTTTTCTCTCTGTATTTTCAGATGGCCATGCAACATGGACTATCCCTTATTGGCCAGCAAAGTAACAGATTGCCAACAAGTGTGTGAAAGAAAAAAAAAATGTTTTCTCTCATAAAAGAAAAAGTAAAGCACAGTAATGTGTACCCTCCCATGAGTACACAGTCACAACCTGTGATTCTTTTTCCACTGGAGTATTTAGAACAGTATGGCAATGCTGACAGCCAGAAGAAATAAAGTAACCAACAAGAAATCAAACTTGTAAATATTGAAACATGAAAATTCAGCATCAGTTTCAACTGTGATTTCTAAATTTCAACAAGGAGGAGAAGAATATTTATATGCTCAGCTGATTCTCATTTATTATTTTCTGTACTATATAGTGACACAGGTAACTACTATAGCATGTAACTAAATAATATAGCATGCTATTATAGTCTATATGCCACTCTTAAATCCTATATTCAAAAGTTCATGGACAAGAATAATTATAGCAAATACCATACCTCTAAAATATAGAAGGAAAAGTTAAATATACATTTTTTGAATAAAGAATAAAATATTAAGTTAAAACATAATTAATTAATATTTCTGTACATCAATGATTTAAAGGATAAATCTTTTGGCTTAACAAATTAGTTAACTGGTTGATATTCTTCAAGATTTATATACTTTTGTTTTACATTTGAGTGTTTTGCCTGCATTTGTGACTGTGCACCATGTGTATGACATGCCCATAGAAGTCAGAAGAGAGCATTAGATCCCCTGGAGTTAGAGTAACTATGGCTGTTAGCCATTATGTGGGTGCTGAGAATCAAACCCAAGTACTCTGCAAGAGCAGTCAGTGCTTTTAATTGCTGAGCCAATCCTCCAGCCCCATGGATTGATGTTTTCAGTTTTATCATTTAGTTATTTTACAAACTTACTAGACATACTTTCAGGTTAAATGTTTTTAAATCTACACAGGGTAAAACTTACCCCCTCTCTCCTTATCATAACAAATTCTGTTAGGGGTTATCCCTGACTCAATCTAGGACCCATCTCACTTTTCATGTTCTCACCATGATGCCTTCTAGGATTCATTTTACCTTTCAAGACAAAACTACATACTCACCCTGTCTCTGAAAACACCCTAGTAGACATACCCAGAGCCATGGAACTCTTCTAAGCTAAACTAATCTCAGTAGTCAATCTATTAAGTTTGAGGATAAATCGCACAGCTTTACAATACTGTTGTTAAAACAAAAAATGCACTCCAATTTTGTTTCATTGACTTAATATACAGTAAGCAGTAAGCAGCTACCAAAAGGAAAATGTAAAGTTGCATAAAACACACACACACACACACACACACACACAATGTAAGTTAATAATAGAAAAAAATGCACAGTCTTCTTAGGTCAAATGCAAAGTAATAGTGGGAATTCAAAGTGGGGAAAATTATTGGAAACTGTCAGTTTATCTGCTTGCACAAGGCAAAAAAGGTGATAAAAGGTTTCATACTTTCAGCTTGGTTTGCAAAAGTTCATGTGAAAAGAAGTGCCTAGTGGAATTAAATTATGATTCCAAAATAGAAATGAATTCACTTCTCGAAGGATGGAAGAAAAGTGTTTGTCTTAAGCTTAGTTGTGGATAGGTTAAGAAGACCATATTTTTCTGAATTATAATTATAGTCACTCTGATGGAGTTTGCTCTAACTCACATTATATGCACCCTATGAAACACTCTGCAATGCATTTATTTCAAATAGGATATATTTGTATGTATCTCTCAGGCACCAGGTCATAGGAAGGAGCAGAAATATGCTCTTTATCAATACACCTTAATGTTAGAAACTAAAATCTTACAGAACCAGAATCTCATTAAATATAACTCCAAATAAACAAGGCACTTTTCCAATGAAGAAGGATCCAAGTATAGAGTAAGAGATAAAGTATTCATGCCCATGTTTACACATTGCGTGATTTTCATTTGTGTGCAAAAGGATAGTATTATATATGTGCTGAAAGAATAAAAGCCTTTAAAATTAATTAATCAGATTTAAAATTTTACCAGTCATTCAGAACACAGTGACATATGTCTTTAGTAGTAAAATGAGGTTTCCCTGCTATGAATATTTCTCTGAAACACTCTTGCCTGAAATAGTTACATATCTATTATTACCAAAAATTAGAGAGATTGAATGACAAAATAATCACAGTTTAAAATGTTCAAGTATTCCAATCTCTATCTGAATCCAGGATGTAGGATGGATAAAGATATGAGATTCATGGTACATTATTAATGTAATTATATGTTTATTGTTTTGTATATTATATTGTGCTCTTTGTGCTCATAACTATAATGAAAAGTTTATAAAATAATTATATTTTCAGTCTTTGATCTCTCTGAATATTATTTGACAAAATTTGTTAGATACTCAAATAATATTGTTTCATTATCTGCAACAAGAAATAATATATATATATATATATGTAATGTTGATGCTAATTATAAATCCATGCTAGTGGTTCATTATTGTACAATAAAAACTTACTATTAATTTAAATTTTAATAGATTATTTCAAACACATTTACATAATATTCATGCCTTTTTTCATCAACAAGCCTTTTTTACCCCCCAGTGACTTTCGTTCTGTTTGGATTTATTTTCATTATGTGTAAAACTTGACTCATTTAGTTCATTTGATTACGATCCAGCAGTGTCAGATATTTTTTAAGCAGAGCATTGTTTGGAAGGTAAAGACAGAAAATGAGCTAATATGTTTTCAACATATGTGATATAGTCAATACCTGCTTTATTTAAATAGATCTTAATAAAATCTTAGGTGAGCATTATCAATCTTATTTATATCAGCAATTGTTTAAGAGGTTAAATGATGCTTTATTCATTTAGAATTTATTGTGTAAAATGTACTGCAGATATACCTATATGACAAACTGCTAAACAGAAAATATGATTTTTGCATTAATGGTAACCATGATATAATATAAACTACTTTCAGATTAGGATTTTCTTTAAAATTTTCCTACAACATGACAGTCTCGTTTTCTTTTCTTTTCCCCATACATACAAATAAATACATTGTGAAATGAGATAGGTAAATGTTAAGTTTATATTGTGGAACAAACTAGTATTCTGGGGGATGGAAGAACATTATTAAGCAGTTTTCATTTTGGTAGAAAAACCAACAGAAAAATCAAATAAATAAAACAAGAAAAATAGTATTTTTCTTTCTTCTAAAATATACAGTGGTTGCTGAACACCCTGCAGATGATTTTTCTTGAAGCTTTAATGTGTTATTTATGGAATTATCTTGCAGACACATAAATGTGTTTACTAATTTCAGGACTCACTACATCACCTTTCCCTATGATACCTACCACAAGAGATTTTCAGTGCAATCTTCATTTTTCAAAGAAGAATAGAAAAAGAAAAAGAAAAAGAAAAAGAAAAAGAAAAAGAAAAAGAAAGATAAGAGCAAGAAGATGTAAAAGGAGAAAAGTGAGCTTGGAGAAACAAGAAAAAGATGGATGTAAAAGATCAGTAGATGATAGATGATAGATAGATGATAAAGAGGTGATCGACTGACAGATGATAGAGAGATAGGTGGATAGATTCCATATTCTTGAACATATAATTTAGTAAAAATTATGTAATAGCAATATCTCGAAGCCGGCAATATGCCGATATTTTAAGACTGACACAATGAGTTACAGGATGCCCTTGTTCCTAGATAACAGCATGCCAGCATAAACACTATAGACACTTAGAGGAAAGGCAAAAACTGATCGTGGAGAGCTTACCAATGCATTCTAGATTGTGATTCATTTATGACCCACAGCTATTAGATATTAGAAATTAATAAATATTTCCTTGTGGACATTCTCAATTTTCTTTGAGAATCAGTGACACCATTATAACCTATGAGCAGTAATGGTGAAGGTACAAGGAGAAGGTGGAGTGACCATTGAAACATGGTTATTAATCTGAATTTATTGAACTCTGGTGCCCCATATTTGACCACATTTCCTGGATGGGGAGGCCTGGTGGCACTCAGAGGAAGGATAGCATGCTACTAAGAAGAGACTTGATACCCTATGAGCATATACAGGGGAGGAGGTCCCCCTCAGTCACAGTCTTAGGGGAGGGGTTAAGGGGAAAATGGGAGCGAGGGAGGAATGGGAGGATACAAGGGATGGGATAAGAATTGAGATGTAATATGAATAAATTAATAAAATATATTTAAAAAGATAAAGTTTTAAATTAATTTAAAAAATTTAAAGTTGTAATTGGAGTCATAATCATTTAAACTAGCATTCTAACAACTTTTAAATCTCTTCCTTAATAGTTATGATCTGGATCCAGGGGGTTCTGCTCAAACTACTGTACCAACCAAGGACAATGCATGTAGTAAACCTAGAACCCTTATTTATATCTATAGCCAATGGACAGCACATTCTCCACAGTTGCGTGGAGAGTGGGGACTGCCTCTGACATGAACTCTGGTGCCCCCTATTTGATCACTTCCCTTTGGTGGGGAGGTCTGGTGGTACTCACAGGAAGCATAAGCAGGCTACCAGTATGAGACCTGATAGGCTGTGATCATATGGTTGGGGAGGAGGTCCCCTTCTGCCACAGATTTAGGGGAGGGGAATAGGGTAAAAGAGGGACTGAAGGGGAAATGGGAAGATACAAGTGAGGAGATAACAATTGAGATGTAACCCTGAATAAGTTACTTAAAGAAACAGAAATAGTTACTATGACAAACTGAATATTATTATTTAAACTTTCACTGTACTAATTAATAGTACATGCTGTGTTGAATAAAAACATTTTATATAAGTTCATATTATACACTGAGTATTTATATGATTATTTCTCATTGAAATGGTAACCTACAAAAGGCATTTCACCCTCAATCCTACAATATCTCTATCCCACTCATGTTATTCTACCTTCCTTGCTATTTATCCTCTTTGCTTTGTTTTGTGACTTACTGATTTTAACCAGGACCATCTCTGTGACCATGAGTTTGAGATTAAGGTAAGGAGAAATCTCAGGGCCCTTTTAATTGTCATGTCCTTGATAACAATTGAGGTTAAACATTTTTTCATTTGCGTATTCACCATTTATATTTAAGGGCCATCTCTTTGCTTCATTAACTCTTTTGTTTTTTCATTTAGTTTTAAAAACTTTTTTTTTCCATATATTCCAGGTGTCAATTCTGTCAGACCTACAGCTTGGAAGGATTTTATTTCATTCTGTGGTCTAACTCTTCACTTTATTACCCATTTAATTTGCTGTGCACAAGCATTGTAATTTCATCAGACCTCATTTGTAAACTGTTGTCATTATATCTATCACTAAGAAGCTAGTCATATTCAGAAAACCCTTGACTACTTTGTTGTGTTTTACCTACTTTTTCTCTAGCAGTTTCAGAGATGGACGGCTTATACTCTCAAGCCTTACATTGTGAACACGGATGCACATCAAGTTAACTTTAGTACCAGTAATGAGAAAGTGATCTCGTTTCATTCACTGCATCTGCATGTCAAGGTTTTTCCATAAACCTTTAAAAGAGGCCCTACCCTCTCCCATTTATATTTTTCACAGCTTTGCCTAAATTTCATGTGGCTGTAACTGTATGTGCTTAATATGAGGCCTGTGTTTTATCCATTGATCTGAAGGTCTGTTTTGGGTCAGTAGCATGTTCTTTTTTGTTGCAATAGTGCTGTGATACAGTGTGAAATCTGAAATGACGGTATTTCTAGCAGCATCCTCCCTCACAGAGGCCAGACAAGGTAGCCCTCCCTGCTAAGAAAGAGATCCAAAGGCAAGCAACAGAGTCAAAGACAATTCCTCCTCTAATTATTGGGGGACCCACATGAAGACCAAGGTGCACAGCTGCTACGTATGTGAAAGGGGCTTAAGTTGAGCCCGTTCATGCTCTTTGGTTGTTACTTCAGTTTTTTGAGCCCCCTTGGGCCCAGGTTAGTTGACCCTGTCTGAGTAGTTGTGGGTGGATATGTGGCTGTGCACATATGAATGCTAACAGTCAAGTTGGGTTTCTTTTTCTCTTCTTCTTCTTCTTCTTCTTCTTCTTCTTCTTCTTCTTCTTCTTCTTCTTCTTCGAGATAAGGCATCTAACAGGACCTGGCTGCATGATTTATCTACTCTGTGACCAGCAGGCCCCAAGTCAGGCTTTTCTTGATTTGGGTGCTAAAAATGTAACAGATCCTTATTCTTGTGCCAAAAGTATGTCACCAATGGATCCGTCTCCCCATCCCAGAGCCCCAAAGACACACTTTATGTATAAATAAATCAGTCTTAATTTTTCCATTTATTTATTTATTTATTTATTTATTTATTTATTTATTTATTTAAGCATTTTAAAGGCTTGATCCATTCTGTCCCCTAGACCTACCCTCATGACCCTCCCCCCAATTTCCTCCTTTTAATTTTTTAGAGAAAAGGAGGCCCCGAACAGGAACCCACCCACTTTGGCATCTAGAGTCACAGCAGGGCTAAGCACATTCACTCCCACTGAGGCGTGTCAAGGTAGCCCATCTAGGGGAAAGGGATCGAAAGGCAAGAAAAAGAGTCAGGACAGCCCCTACTCCCATTGTTAGAGGATCCACATGTTGACCAGGCTGTACATGTGCTACATATGTGTAGGGGGTCTAGGTCGAGCACGTGCATGCTCTTTATTTGTTTCTTCAGTCTCTGTGAACCCCCACAGTCCCAGGTTAGTTGACTTTGTAGGTCTTCCTTTGGTGTCCTTGACCCCTCTGTTTCCCTCAGTCCTTCCTCCAACTCTTCCACAAGACTCCCTGAGCTCCACCTATTTGGCTGTGAGTCCCTCCAGCTGTTTTCATCAGCTGCTGGATGAAGCCTCTCAGAAGAAAATTACACTAAGCTCCTTAGAATATTTTATTCAAAGCTATAACTGAGTCTGTAAAATAAAGATAACTGTATCACATAATCAACATGAGTCTCTGATCTTTACAGCTCTGTGACCCATCAAGTAAGTGCTAAATCTGTCCTGACTAGTAAAAGCAAAGATTCTATCTGACCATCTAAGGCAATTTGAACACCTGCAATCATATTATTGCATTGTTAAGTGGAATGAAGAGTAAATACCCAATAAAAACTTAGTCTTTTCTCTTTATGTCAATAAATCCAAACAATAAAATGGGTTAAAAATGCTAGCAAAATTGAGTGTATACTCAAACCAAAACACCGCATACATCATTAACCTTTAAGAAAGTTTAAATTGGAGTTATTTTCAAAGATTTTGAAAAATTTCAAAATCAGTTAAAAAATAAGTATGTGTTCGGAATTCATGGACAGTTCCCCAAAGGTGAATTGTATTGAATCAGCTTTGCATAATGATACCCAAACATTTAAAATTTTCAGAGGAGTTGCTAAGAAAACATTTATGTTTCAAATAAAGCATTCAATATTATACAAAATATATTGAAAAATAAATAAATAATATATAAATAAGATATTTATATTATAAATATAAAAATAAATAAAATATATAAATAAATATTTAATAAAACTGCTTGGTGTTATGTTCCATTTTCCTCCAATGAGTTATTTCTGTTTTTTTGATAGTTGACAGGCTTCAGTACTATTTTTATACATACATTATATATTAGATTTACCCCTGTTAAAATCATGTATTAATGAGTACTTTGAAAGGCCTAGGGTAAGAGTTCCTAATATTAGATAAAAAACAAAAATAGTAATGATTCTTAAACAAAATTCTGCCTGAGTATGTTTTCAGGACTCCTTAATCAATTCTCTGTGCAGTTTCTGATAATGTTATAGGTACTTAAATGACAAAACATTTATGAAGAATTGCTGCTAGTAATATAAAATTCAAATTAAGTACAATAAAATGGTTTAGGTATGAGAGAAATTGAATTTTTCTTTGTATCAGATAGCTGTAGCCTGTAAACATTTGTTTTAATAATTTGGGTAAAACAAAGTTGTAAAACAGTGATTAGCCTTTTTTTAGGTAGCAGGAAGAAGCAAATAAATTTATATTTCTCAATTAATAAATGAAATAAATAAATAACCTGGGAATATCACACAAATAAAAAATTTTAATTACCACATATCATATACATATATATGAGTGATTGAATATATATTCATTTTTTTTATTCAATGTGGATGTCTGTCACTAGCAGCAATGTACTGCAACAGTTCTTTAGGAGGCTACCCACTCTTAGCTGAGGTTCCCCTGACTGAAATCAGCAACGTATTGTGAGAGACTTGCTCTATATTTTTGTTTCTTGACTGTTGAATAAAGCAATAGTTTCTTTATTTCAATATATTTTATTTTAGAAAAATATGCAAACTGATTTGTCTGGATAATAATCTTTATGTTCTGTTACTCTCAGGCTCTCAGGTATCACTTAAATAGATGAGCAAAGATACAGAGTTTTAGCTTCCGCTTTGCCATCTGAAGATCGCAGGAATAATAATTTCCATAGTTCAGTAGATTATACTTAAATTGCTTTTATCCTTATAGTCTGTGTAAATAAAAAAAAATCTCAAAATTAAAGCCCACAGTACTCATGAAAATTATTCATAGCTACTTAACAACCATCTTGGATTCCACTGATATAGTAGGGTGTATGTTTCCTACTGGAAGGTTAATGTTGGAAGATGAACATGTGTAAGTAAAGAATCGTTCCTTCATAGAAAGTGCATCTGTCTCCCTCTGCACTAGGGCGAATGTCATATGCATATGTACAAGAAGACACACCTCTGTCTTTGTATCTTTTCTGTGTGCCTCTCTCCATCTCTCTCTCTCTTTCTTTTACACACACACACACACACACACACACACACACACACACACACAGACACACAGACACACACAGTTTCTCTGTATGAAACAACTCAAATGCTTGTTTTCTCTAATTGTTTTATCAAACTAGAGCTGAAGTGATAATTAATAGACCTACAGTGCACTGTACTGTAGATCATATTTTGCTCACTGGGCAGAAGCACAAGCCTGACAACCTGGATTTAACATGCAGAACCCACATGAGAGGTGGATTATAATTATAATTATAATTATAAATATAATTATTATTATTATTATTATTATTATTATTATTATTATTATTATTATTATTTGGTTTTTCGAGTCAGGGTCTCTCTGTGTAACCTTGGCTGTCCTGCACTTGCTTTGTAGACCAGGCTGGCCTCCAACTCACAGTGATCTGCCTGCCTCTGCCTCCAACTGCTGGGATTAAAGGCGTGTGGCACCATGCCCAGCCTGAAAGGTGAGTTTAAAGAATTTATTTCACAAACATTGTTCTGCAGATTACTTATGTACACCTTGCGACATGTATACAAACAATAATCTGTATACACAGAAAAATAAATCCTATGTAAATAAGAACTAATTATCTGTCTAAGTAGTAATTTCGATTATTTTTGGCTAAAAGCCCCCCGAGAGCCTAAGACCAGTGAATAGCAGTGGAAAGTATTTTTGGAACTAAGATTTGTATGATGAAAGATAATGATAATTTGCAAGATATATTTTCACTAGTCATAGTAGGCTATGCTTATTGGACATCTACTTTTAAATGTAGAGTTAACTGTTCCATTCTGATCTTTGTGATGTCAAACAATTTAAATTTTATGGGACAAATTATATATATATTTGAACACAGGCACTTATTTCCTACATTTTTGTCAAGATCTTTTCTTGACAATGATATTTATTAGAGCGGTGGTAATACCAAAAAAAAGCATAACAAATTACTTTGTGATTATTAGATGTTAAACTCTCACAAAATTATGAATACTCAAAGTTAAGACTATGGCATTGTCATAAAACTACTAAGTCTTAACTCTTCATGATGTTAACTATTATATTTTCTTTGCTCTACTTGCAAGATCTTGTTACTATACACTATAAAAATACAGTTTTCCTAAATTATATCAGAGTTAGTATCACTAACTCAAACAATCCACATATCAATATCTATATTTATATCAGATAAAAAGAAAATATTTCCATGTTTATATTTTTTCCAAAGTCACAGTATTCATATTATTATCCATGTTACTTTGTATCACACTTTTTGCAAGGTTACTTGAACACAGATCATTATGTATTCTTCCGTAATGGACCAAGATGGCTCTTTGAGACTTAAATGAATGAAAGCAAAAGTGATAAATGTTGGTATTCAATAGTGTAAGCACTGACTAATTCCCTCCTTCTTGAGAATCTGCTCTTTCCATGTAAAAGGAATATCACAAGGTTGAGTCTCTCAATGATGGCAGTATAGTTCAAAAACTTTTACCTTCATTCCATATATAAAGACTGTCACCCAGAATATACGCATATTATATCAAATTATTGCGCTATGGCTCTTGAGGCTAGCATATTAACGGAGTTCATTAAGCAGCATTTATCCTGGCGTGATTAAAATTTTTTGTAGGAAAAGAAAGTAAAAATGATAAAATTATCTTTTATTGAAGTTCCCTTACAGGTAGGTTTAAAATAACATTGGTTAGGAAAATGATAATCTAATATAAATGTAATTTCAAAATATAATTTCAGAAGTAAAAATTTTATTTATCCCAAATCAAAGCCTTAGTCATCCAGCAATCATCATCATGTAAATTACTAGAGTAATATTATTTTATAGTATCATTATAGTTATGAAAAGCCTAACTATGCCTGAGATCATTTTTATGGACAATTCTTGAAAGGGATGCATTTTTGATAAATAGTAAATCATTTCACCACTCTATGATTACTATAATTTTCTATTCTACAAACTACTGATTTTTCTTTACAAAAAAATCAAGAAAAATAAAAATTTAAGCCCTGAAATTCTTCCACAGTTTTGAAGTACAAACTGAATTTAGTATTATGTTAAAATTAATAGTGGAACTTAAAGTTGCAAATATGTAGCAAAAAGGTAAATTACTTTAAAAATATCTTTAAAATCTTTAAATTTAAATATAAAATTTTATATCATTGATGGTGACGCACAACTTCAATCCTGACCCAGGAGCTAGATTAGGGCTACATAGTAAGTTAGTGAGTTCCAGCACAGGCAGTGTATGTCCTGTGTAAAAACAAAAGCAGCATCAAAAGACCCGGGATTTCTACTTGGAGTAAACACATACACATTTTGGCAAAGTAACTGTGTACTACCTCAGAGCGCTCTTGGCTATAAATATTTAGCAAACTGTTTACAGAAGAGTCAGCTCTGAACCCAAGAAAATTGGTTTTAACTCTCAGCTCAATATTTTAGTATCTGTGGTTCTTAGTAGCTTACTTAATTTCACTCTCTGCCTTACCTCTTAATCTGAGAAATGAAGTTTGCAATGTTTTCTCCAGGAATTTTACATGTGATTTTGTATTACACCAGTTTTTATATTCCCAAACACTTAAATCCGATATGCAAAATGTGAGGCTTGAGTAGTGCATAGTATGACTATTTGGGCACTAAATATTTACTTACCACAGTTTAGCACATATTTCAATGATACAATGCCATAAAAGTGGCATATATCTCTTATAAGGTATTTGAAATAACAGCAGAGTACAATGTACTATAAGAATATCCAAGCATTAATTGAAATTAGGTATGATTCACTTCCCCTACATAGAAATATATGCAGCAAATACCTGTTTAAACCATGTTTGAAAAAACCTAGCATTTCAATAATCCTTATTGGCATATTAATAATAAGAAAACATACAAGTGCCTAAAGTAGACATTTTAGCTAGTAATGTAAATAAACTAATCATTGGCTTTGTTCTCTTTGATATAATTTCTGATGAAATTGTTTCAAAAATACATTTTATATTACTGTTATTATGTTCAATACTTTAATAAATGCTAATGTTTGAGAGGTAAAGAAGTTTGAAACCATCATCTAAAACAAATGTGTTCACTTTGTATATGATTACTAGAAACAATTTAAATATTAGTCCTCTTAGAATAACCTTCTGAACCAGAAAGTACTTTTTCTTTTCTTTTTATCACACACACACACACACACACACACACACACACACACACACACATGCACGCACACACGCACACACACACACGCACACACACACACACACATTCTTGACATTAGATAAAACATATTCATATTCCTGAAAACGATAATGTAAAATAACTGAGCATAGCTTTATATACAAAATATAACATGAAAATGTAGTATGTTGTAATTTTTGAATGTCAGCCTATATTTTCTCTTTTGTAATTGTATTTGGGTCCTATGACCAAAGTTGCCATAATTTTCAGAAATGGTAATGATGATGCTTTATTTTTTAAAGATTTATTTATTTTATTTGTATGAGTGTTTGGCTTGCATGTATGTCTGTGTCCCATATGTCCTCTTGGCGCCTGTGGAAGTCAGAAGAGGGCATAAGATCTTTTCAAACTACAGTTATACATGGTTGTAAGGTTCCATGTAGGTGCTGGAAACTGAACCTGAGTCCTTGGCAAGAGCAACAAGTGTTGTTAAATGCTGGGCTGTCTTTCAAGCCCTTATGATGATAGTATCTTTTAATTTTTATGTATTTTTTATTTAAATAATTTATTCAGATTACATCTCAATTGTTATCCCCTCACCTGTATCTTCCCTTTCTCCCCTCCCTCCTTCTTTAGGCCTATTCCCCTCCCCTAGGTCTGTGACAGAGGTAGATCTCCTCTCCCTCCAATGATCACATCCCGGTAGCTTACCTACCCTTCCTCTGAGTGCCACCAGGCCTCCCCGCAAAGGGGAAGTGATCAAATAGGGGGCAACAGAGTTCATGTCAGAGTCATTCCTCGCTCTCCACACAACTATCGAGAATGTTCTGTCCATTGGCTAGATCTGAATAGGGATTCTAGGTTTACTGAATGCATTGTCCTTGGTTGATACAGTAGTTTGAGCTGACCTACCTGGGTTCAGATCCACCAGCCTTGATGGTCTCCTTTGTAGGGATTCAGGATCTCTGGATCCTTCTATTTTCCCATTCTCCCATAGCTCTCTCACCTGGAGTCCCAATAGAAAGTCCAGCATCTATCCCAGTCCCCTGCTAAATGAAGACTTTCAGAGGACATCCCTTTTGGGCTAGTGTCCAATTATAAGTGAGTATATACCATGTGTATGTTTCTGGGTTTGGGTTAACTCACTCAGGATGATCATTTTTAGTTCCATCCATTTGCCTGCAGATTTCTGTTTTCCTTATTTTTAATAGCTGAGTAGTATTCCATAGTGTTAAATGTTGTACAGTTTCTTTACCAATTCTTTGACTGATGGACATCTAGGTTGTTTCCAGATTCTGGCTATTATGAATAAGGCTGCTATGAACATAGTTGAGCAAATGTCCTTGTTGTGTGGTGGAGCATCTTTTAGGTATATGCCAAAGAATGGAACAGCTGGGTCTTGAGGTAGCCCTATTTCCAGTATTCTGAGAAAGCCAGATTGATTTCCAAAGTGTTTGTATCAGTTTGCACTCCCACCAGCAAAGAAGGAGTGTCCCCCTTTCTCCAAATCCTCGCCATCATGTGCTGTCATTGAGTTTTTTATCTTAGCCATCCTGATGGGTGTAATAATGGAATCTCAGAGTCATTTACGTTTGCATTTATATGATGACTAAGATCATTGAGCATTTCTTTAAGTGTTTCTTAGCCATTGGATATTTCTCTGTTGAGAAATGTCTGTTTAGTGCTAAGCCCCATTTCTCAGTTGGGTTATTTAATTTGGTGGTGTTTAATTTCTTGAACTCTCTCTATATTTTGTATATTAGCCCTTTGTCAGATGTAAGGTTAGTGAAGGTCTTTTCCCAGTCCGCAGGATGTCACTTTGTTCTATTGACAGTGTCTTCTGTAAGTCTCATGAGGTCCCATTTATTAATTGTTGACTTTGGAGCCTGGGATGTTGGAGTTCTGTTCAGGAAGTTATCTCCTGTGGCAATGAGTTTCAGGCTCTTTCCCACTTTTTCCTCAAACAGACTTAGTGTCTCTGGTTTTATATTGAGGTCTTTAATCCACTTGGACTTCAG
The DNA here is from genome assembly GCA_907169655.1 of Acomys percivali. NCBI lineage: Eukaryota > Metazoa > Chordata > Mammalia > Rodentia > Muridae > Acomys > Acomys percivali. The sequence goes on from OU015751.1 coordinate 109,245,414, forward strand.
TTTTGTGCATGGTGATGAATATGGATGTACTTGTATTTTTCTATATGTAGACATTCAGTTAGACTAGCACCAGTTTTCCATGATAATGTTTTAAAGAGAAGATTTTTCATACTTGGTGAATAGGACAGTAAACAACCTTGACAATGTCAACTAAAGCCACAGTTCCAGTTCCTCGCTTAGCAGTGAGTTCCCTAACATAAGGGCAGCTTCTGGGCCAATGAAGTCAGAACGCAGCATCAAGACTCCTTTGTGGTATGCTTTGTCTTCCAGCAGAGCTGTTGCTTGGCAGAAACATAAAGAAAACAGCTGAATTCAAAGAAATCTGGAAGAAAGATAGTGCTTTTGCTTACCTGTAATTTGACAATCAATTATATCTAATATTGAGAATAGGACCTTAATACTCTTCTTAGTAGCATTAAATTATAGTAAGAGTGTTCTTAAACATAAAATTTGAAGATTGAATGTTTGCCATATGAAATCACTACTGAAATGATGAAACATGGTTGAATTCATGAAAACAATGTTTTTTTTAAATTTGTTTTGTTGTTGTTATTCTGCTTGCTTTTCTTTATGACTCTATTGTGTAATTTAAAGATCCAAGTGACCTTTCCTCCTCATCATCACATTTTTTAAGACCCTGTGGCAGTGGACATAAAAAAGCACCTAATTGTTTATGAAATATAGAGGAGGAGGCCTGTGAACAAAAAGGAGACAGCTTAGAGAATAATCAAGAATGAGACTTAAAAAGGAAAGTTTCACATGAAAAATCAGGCCTAGCTTTACAACGCCTTAGTAAGAACAAAAAACTAATACTCATAAGATAATTAACATGCTTAAAAATACAGCAGGGTCCATGTAACTAAATCGGCAGATGTAGGCTGAAAATATTCTGTCTATTATTGTCATATTAGCGCACCATTTCAGTCATACATAATTCTGAAGGAGAATGTACCTTACTGTGTTTCAAAAGGCAGAGATCACAAAGGATTTTCTTGCCTTAAGACATACTCTTATATGTTACAATGATATCAAGACAAGTATATACTAACTTATTAGATGAACTAAAGTGGTCTCTGTATTTGGTGGAAAAAACACTAATATTCGAATACTCCTTAATATTTGTTTAAAAAAATCCACAACATCATATACTTTTCTAATTGTAGAAAATTTAACTTAAAAAACAAATTAATTGTCAAGATTGGGGAGACATGAATGTATTAAAGAAAAATCAACCATTTAATTTAGTGACATTACTTAGAATTAAACTTCAAGTTAGCCTTAGATGATAAACATGTAATAAAATGTCATAATTTCCTATTGTATAAGAAACTTCTGCATAATTTTGGATCATTTGTAACCAAAGGGAAAACAAAGCATTATACTGTCTCCTGGCATTAATTTTAAATGACTATTTTAGGACCATAACTGGCTCTTAGTATGTATTCTAATAAGCTGTGTAGTGCAGATATTTAAAGTTATAAAGGCAAACCTAGAAGATGACTTGGAAAGTTGTATATGAGGCTTGGAGTGAGTCTGTTGTGTATAATGAAATCAGCCTTTCTGATCACACCCAAGAAAACTGTGAGAGCGACTCTTCAAAAATGCAAGTTCATTACACATGCAACGAAATTTGGCCACTTGTTTTTGAATACTTGGTGACAGCTGTCAATTTGTAGACATATTGGTGTAACAAGGTATCCTCGCTCTACCCGAGGACCACTTCTGTTGGCATAGTGAAGATCCATGAGTGTTTTTACAGAAGATAATTGTAAAGATGATATACTCAGTTCCACCTCGTACTCATGTCTGAAAAGATGCTCAGATGGGAGCAGATCCAAGTGCCGATGGAGTTGGTACTGCTGCCTCATAAGTATCAAGAACAGTCAGTGAAAAGCAAGCCAGCAAAGAAAAAACAATAAAGCACTGTAGGCCAATGTGCTTTGTCCCCTACACATTTACTCTACTCCAAAATTACATGCTGAAGGAATTAGGCTGAGTGATTAACATTGCTTTCTTTAGGAACATATCTTTATCTATACCTCTATATAGAGGTAGAGAGATGCATACGTGCCATACAGTGTGTGTACATTCACACACAGACACAGAAGTGCATGTGTATGTGTTTGTGTGTGAAAATATATAGATATGTAGCATAGGATGCAATTTTTCGAAAGTCTGAGTGTTTCTTCTGAGAAATAACCAGGCCTGACCCTGATTAGCTGCTGGGGTCAGATGTACTCAGGGCGATATGCCTGCAGACACTTCTTTCTCTTTAATTTCTCCATCCTTCTCGTTCCAATCAAACATCTTGGAAATTTCCACTTGTTCTCACTGGTTGCAGCTCATGATCTTGTCCGTTCGCTATTGCTTTCAAAACTGAAATAAAAATAAAAAATCAAATCAAATCCAGGAAGTGCAACGTAGGAGGAGGAGGAGGAAGGCGACAGAGACCTGTGGACTGCCATGCCACCCATAAACCTGTCCTCCAGTGCCCAAATCAGGCAGGCCACAGACACCGGCTTGTTGCCAAGTTATGCAACATGGATGGAGGATGTCACACAGGGGCCCACCAGCGAGCTATGCGGCCAGACTTCAGTGGGAGCCACCACAGTGTACAAGTTGCTGTCATATGGGAGAGAAAGAGAAGTGGAGCAGCTTGGGTATTATGAAGCAAGATGGAACTGGAGGCTTGAGGGTGTAGAGAAGTAACCTGTTGTGAGTGGCCAGCCCTGCCACCTGAAGAGATGGTGAGGTCCCAGCCTGAGTTACCACTGAGAGCTATGTCTGAGTCTGCGGCTTTGTAACAGCAGAGGTTGGTGTTGGTGGCCGTGGCTCATCTTATTACTAGAGAACACACAGATGCCCTTGCTCTGAACAGCTACTGAAACCCCGTGGATGTCTAGGGGCTGTGCACAACTCACTGTGTGTGGTGCTCTAGAATTCTGGCCCTACTCTAACCCACAGCAGCACTCTGGAGAGTTGGTCCTGCACTGTGCCAAGTTAGCACATTGCAAATGGCCCTGTTTCCCGGGTGTGGGTGAATTTGCCTGGAGGGTGTTAGTTTTGGAGAGCTGACCTACCACTCATTTGGTGTAGGTGGCTTGTGTGCAAGGGTGATACCTTCCACCTGTGTCACAGCAGCAGTCAGGAAAAAGCTACTCCCAGAGTCTGGAGCTCCGGAGAGCAGATCCTGCACCTTGCCTGGGCAGCACAGTTGTGCTGGACCTGGTCTAGGGGAAGTGTGTAAGCCAGCCCGGAAGACAGAGCTAGGGAGAGCTGGTCCTGACAGCCACTTCCATGAGGTGACCTGGGCAGGGGTGAGGAGATTGAATCCTATCCATCCCTTCATCCCTTGCCACCTGACGTAGTTTGGAGAGCTGACCTGGGGTTTATGAGAACAGGTGAGTTGCCCCTGTTCCTTGCCAGCTTTAGAATTCCGGAGAGTGATTCTACGTCTTCCTCATTTGGGCAACACAGTAGGGCTGGCCGTGGTAGAGTGGGCTCAGGTGAGTCAGCCCTGAGGGTGAGAATGCAGGAGAGCTGGCCAGGACACTAGACACCATTAGTATGAGGTGTTTGTCGGTATAGGGGTGATTCTCTCTCTCTCTCCCTCTCTCTCTGTCTCTCTCTCTCCCTGTCTCTGTCTCTCTCTCTCTCTCTCTCTCTCTCTCTCTCTCTCTCTCTCTCTCT
>OU015751.1:109256440-109292951 GCA_907169655.1 Acomys percivali
TCTCTCTCTCTCTCTCTCTCTCTCTCTCTCTCTCTCTCTCTCTCTCTGTGTGTGTGTGTGTGTGTGTTTTAATTTTATATCCTTCTACTTTGCAAAATGTTCTTATCAGCTGTAGAATGTACACAGTTAAATTTTTATGATCTTGCATATTAAAATAATGCTGTCTGTAAATAAATATATTTAACTTCTTTTTCAATTTTTATCCCCTTGATATCTTTCAGTTTTCTTTTTGCTTTAGGTAATAAAACTTCAAGTACTATACTGAGTAGGTTAATGGAGAAAGTGCACATGTTCATCTTAGTCTTGGCTTTGGTAGAAATGCTGTGAGTTTCTCTCTAGGTTGCTGTTCAGTATGAGTTTGCTGTAATTGCTATTTCTGTTGTGAATATCCAGCTGTAACATACGGTGGTCATATAGGATGCAAGGAGTTAATTAAATTTTCTTGTTACTGTTGAAACTTGCTTTGTGTTCTGGTATGCAGTTAATTTTTGAGAAAGATCAATGAGCTGTTGAGAAGATGGTATATTCTATTGTGTTTGGGTGAAATATTCTGTAATATCTGTTAAGTCCATTTGAGTTATGATATCATTAACTTCAGCATTTCTGTGTTTAGTTTTCATGTGGATGACCTGCCTGTTGTTGAGAGTAGGGTAATGAAGTCATCTACTATCAGTTTGTGAAAGTCAATATGTGATTTTAGTTGTAGTAGTGCTTCTTAGACGCCCTTGTGCTTGCTGAAGAAATACTTAGAATTCAGTATTCTCTTGGTTGTTTTATTTTTTACTTTGATGAGTATGTAGTGTCTTTCCTATACCTTCTGATTAGTTTCAGCTTGAAGTCTCATATGTCAGATATTAAAAAGGCTATACTGGATTGCTTCCAGGGTCAATTTGCTTGGCATATCTTTTTTCATCTGTTTACTCTGAGGTGATGAATATCCTTGATTGTAAACTATATTTTTTGGATGCAACAGAAGGGTGCATCCTCTTTTGGAATCTAATCAGTCTCTGTGTTTTTATTGGGGAAGCAAGACCATGGATTTTTTTCTTTTTTCTTTTATTATTAATTTATTCTTGTTACATCTCATAAGACCATGGATGTTGAGTATTACCAGTGAGCACTGTTTACTGATATCTAAGTTTGTTGCTAATGTGTGATTTTTTTTCTCCTTTGATTTCTCAGTCTGAGATTATTTATTTCTGTTGTTTTCTTGGATGTGGTTAACCTTTTTTGGTTAAAGTATTCTATAGCATTCTGTAAGTTCAATTTGTAGATAGATAGTAATTAAATTTTTGTTTTATTGTGGAACTTTTTTCTTTCTCCAAGTATTATGATTGATAATAATTTTTAAAACCCTTTGATATTTGTCTGAACTTAGCTAAATTTAATATACATAGTTATAGTTGTCTCAATTGTAATACAAATAAAACAACTTTATCTTGTTTATGGACAATTAAAATTTTACTATGCTTATATACCATGTTTTCACTACCAACTACAGTAATATTTAACACCTATGATAACTCCATAAATTAGCTATTGTTAATAGCATTGTGTTGAGTTGAAAATATATGTGATATGTTTATTTAGAGTCCTTTGAATGAACACAGATGTGGTTTAGTTGGGTAATATGTAAGATATGGTTTTAGCTTTTATTAAGAAACCATTATAAATAAAAGAAAAAAGAAAGCATTATATAGTGGCTGGATTAACTTACATTCATACTAACAGTGTATAACTGTTTTTTTGTACATGCATTTAGCAGAAATTCTCATATATTGATTGACATTCTGCCTAGATTTGAATGTGCTTTGGATTGGCATTTCTCTGGTGGATGCTGAGGTTGAGTCTATTTATTGGTAATGAGAATTATATGAATTTTCCTAGCCCTTTTATTGTCCATGCAATTGATTTCTAGTTCTTTAGACTTTCATTAGTTCTTTGTATATTCTAGTTTCCTCTGCCAGACACCTTCTTAGCAAAGCTTTTCTATCACTCAGTAATCTGTCCTTTCGTTCAATTTTCTTTTTCAGGTGCTTTGAAAACTATTTTTATATTTGAAAATTATTGACATTATTTCCTGAGTAATTGGAGTCCTACTCACAAAGTCCTCTATTTTATGCCTATATCTTGAAGTGTTTCCCTGGTTTATTTCTCTACCAGTTTTATAATTTCAGATCTTGACTTTAGATAATCGATCCATTTAGAATATTTGGATAGGGTGAAAAATGGGATTATTGTCTACATGTAAATATCCAGTTTTCATCGCACCATTAGAAAGTTTGTCTCTTCTTCAATGTGTGATTTTCTCTTCACTTCACACAATGAAGTGTCTGGAATACATTGGTTATATCAGTTTCTTCTACTCTAGGCCTATGGCACCTGTGCAACAGCTTTACTGGGTCAGGGCTGAGGGACTGCGGATTTAAAACACAATAAAACAGCAGGCCCTTCGTGCTAAGAGAGCAGCAGTGGCCTTTATTTAGCATCCAAGGAGCCTTTTTATAGGCAGCAAAGCAGGAATGCCACTCGCAGGTGAAATCCCTCAAGAGGCGATTGCACACATGAGGGAAAGGCCCAAGGAACAGAGGAGGCCTGTGTTCTCAGAGCGGTAAACATGACTAGCTAACCAACATAAGCACAGACACGGATGCTGCTAAAAACAGGACATGCAACAGCAAGGCAGGCAGCCCAGTAGGGCCTGGTTCCCACATAGGCCCTTGATTATTGGTCTATGAGTCTGTTTTAGTGCCAACACCATGCTGGTTTTGTTGTATAGTGTTATAGTTTAAACTTGAAGTTAGGTAAAGTGAGACTGCAGGCACATTACATTATTTGCTAAGTATTGTGTAAAACAGAGTATGTTACTTCAAAAATGATGAAATTTTTCTTCCTTTTAAAAATTTAATTTACTATAATTTGCTCAGATTACATCCCAATTGTTATCCCTTCATTTGTATCTTCCCATTCCCACCCTCCCTCCCTCTTCTTGCCTATTCCCCTCCCTTAGACCTCTGGCAGAAAGAGATCTATTCCTCCACCAAATAACCAGAGCTTGATAGGTCTCATCCTGATAGCCTGCTTCTTCTTCCTCCGTGTACCTCCTCACCAACGGGAAGCCATCAAATTGGGGCACCAGAGGTCATGTCAGAGGCAATTCTTGGATTTTAGATAAAATATGCTATAAGATAGTCTTTTTAATCGTCTTTTTCTTGTATTTCAAGTTCTTGTTGTCAGCAAGCCCTGCCAAAACCTTATTCTTCTGACGCATATTGGTGTGGAATTTACTCCCTGTATTTAGTAGTCAATGAGTCCAACTTCCCTCTTGTATATATAGGGTATTCCAGGCCAACAAGGGTGACATAGTAAGACTAACTCAGAAGCAAACAAACTTCATTGTGTTTCCAATTCTTCATATAAAAATAATAAAATAAATATAATCAAGACTATGTCCTTTTGTTTTCACTCTGAGAAGAGTGATTATTAAGGTTGTCATTTAGATAAACTATCTTAAGTAAGGAAGTCAATTTTTAGAGATTTCATATTTCGAAAAGGTAAGGCTGAGCTATGTGCAGTACAAATAAAGAATACAAAAAGGACTGCACTGAGTAAGACCAGCTCACCTCAACACAATAAAGTACAAATGAAAATCAGATGAATTTAATGAGCTTCCAATGACTACTTGCTAAGTGGTTGATTGTGCATTCTTATCTCTATAAGAGTCCTACATTCTTACACCATAAATAATAATTAATTGTCTTTATTGAGTTTAGTATGTTCATTAATGTTGTTTCAGAGACGTTCTCATGTACTTCATAAGAACCTTGAACAGTTTCACATCCCCACACTCCTCTCCTTTCCTCTGCAAGAACCAATTACACATACAAATAAATTCATTAAGTAAACTTTATTGCCTTTTCACAGTTTTGAAATCAGAGAGTACTTATGTGAGATTTGGAAATGTTGTTTTTATAAAACATTGCTGATTACTATAAGATGTACATCCATCTGCATGAAAAAAATCAACTAATAAATAGCCAGGATGACTGACATGAAGAATACACAATGAACAAGTTTAATGACATGAGATACAGCATTTTCATTTACATTGGCATTTAATGAACTTTGGGATAAAAACAGATACTGTTTTTCTTTGTTTGTGGGATACAATATTTCTATCAGTAATTAACTGTATTATATTCAAATATACTTCTTGGCTAAGCCATGTATTACTCGAACCTATACCACACTAAAGAGGAATAGTCTTCCACTATTTTTGAGACAAAAATCTCACATTTGGTTGTTACCTGTCTTCATCTTTTAAGAGCTGATGTTCCTGGTGTGTCATCACGCCTGGGTTACACAGTGTTTGCCATCAGACCGAGAGCCCTGAGCAGGTTAGGCACTCAGTCATCAAATCCAGAAATATACTTAGTGAAATCAAGTCAAAATCATTTGGGAACAGTGATTCTCTAGAGTAGTCTGGTAGTGTTCACTGCTGCAGAGTGGATAAATGACTGAAGATTGGTATAAGTTCTAAATAAAGTATGCTTACATTTGTTCAGACTAATAGTTGATGCTGTAACTGAAGCCTTAGGCCAGGTGCTTGCACAACCTTGGGGATTCTTCCATGTTAAGCTGAATTGCTTGCTAAAGAAAGCAAGTAGAAATAATGGGGAAAGGGCGGGAAAAATTTTAGTCATAAGGGCTGTTGGTGGGACAGTGAAAACAAAGCATCTCCAGTGTATTGACAGGTTTAAATAGAGAAAGAGCTGGACAGTGGGGGCAGAGGGAAGAAAGAACATTCAGAAGATTTTGTCAAGTGGGCTCTGCTTATCAGTATCTTAGTTCCATTTCTCTAAAATTGCAGCAGAAGAGTCTTTATGCTTGAGTGGAACAAGCCTGAGAGTGATCTCACCATGAAGCAATCTTTGTACAAGCTTTTGCCACCCATGGAATCCAAGATGCTCTCACATCTAGTACCAATGATGGGAGACATTGAATAGTCTGAAGTGAGATGTTTCTAAAGCTGATATAATGAGCTTTTAATTTCTTCCATATGCTAGCTATTATTGGTGTCTTGTTTTTCATTTTCTTCTGCTTTTATCCTTGCCATTAGTTCTGTATGTTTAAGAAGGATATTTATGTCATCCTCGTAAGGAGCTGGGCGTCTTGAAAGGCAAAATGGCTCTGAGGATAAGGGCAGTTGCCATCAACCCTGCGGCCTGATCTCAGGATGTGGGACTCACACGATGGAAAGAGAGAACTCACTCTTTCATGTTGTCCTTGAATGTCAACCAGGTGTGCTAGGGATTCCCCTTTAGTGCCCCAACCTCAGGAATAAATAAAAATATAATTTTAAAAAGTTTAAAGAAACTGAACTCAATTACGTAAATTGTAGGTACACATCGTTAGAACACGGTAGCCATTGATATAAATCTACTAATTTTCATTTAAAAGACAAAAAAAACGCCTATATTCATTATTTTTTTATATATGTTAGGAATAGGAAATTTGTGACTTTTTTACATTGCAAGAAAACAATTTGTATTTAGAAAAAGCAACTGCATAGTACTTTAGATGGAAATAATTCAATAGTAAAACTGCAGAATAAATCATAAAATATTTGTGATCAATTCACGAACATCTGAACCTTTAGTTGTACTAATTGACTACTCCACTTATCACTGAACACTATATGTGTCCGCTTCTTAATGTACATATTGTACCGCACTACCTGAGTGGGAGAAATCTAAACATACAAGGTCCTAAATTAGAAAATTCCTTCCTGCTGAGGTCAGCAGAGAGTAAGACATTGATGACGACTTGTTGGAGCCTCAGCTAGAATGCACCAGCTATTATTGTCACTACAAGTTTACAAATATTTTTTTATTGATCATTTTAAAGATAGAAGCATCATCTGCTCATACAACTTAATTGATTTAAGTTTGGTTACTACACATAGCTTTTAGTATTTCAAATGTTAAACAGATACATGCTGGCATGCTCAAGCAATGCCAATATTTTACTTATCATGATTCTCTTTTCCCCCTTGTGGCTCTCATGTAATAACTTGTGTTTTACATATGACACAACTTCCTGAAGGCTGTGTCCAATCATGTATGTGGTCTTTATGGCCATGACAATTATTTCTTTATAGGCATATGAATGAGTATTTCATAAAACATCCTATAGCCATCCCACACAGGAGATGTGAGGGAGACTATTAGCATGTGTGCAATAATAACATGGTTGACCTTGGACAAGTGGTGGGGAAGATGATACATTATGGTGGGGATGAGCTGGTCCATGCCTAAAAGGGCTGTTTCTAAGTATGCAAACTAGCCTGTGAGCATTACATAGAGGATTCCTAAGCTCCACCTGTCGACCGTAAAGCCATTATATGGATTTCTCTCCAGGTTTTCTAGAGTTAAATAGAACAGGGAACCAGAGACTTTCCGCAACATCTGCACAATTGAGTTCTGTAGCCATTCCAAAGTCACAAAATCTGAATTTCCTGCTGCTTCCACCAGGATGTTTTCTAGTTTTGTATTCCAGTGGTCCTGCGTCTTTCCTGTAGGAAGTGAACTGGAGACAACCGGCTGGAAAATCAGTCCTGCTTTCTCCTCCTTTATACAGCCCAGATTCTTAATGAACCTCCCTGGCTCTTCTCCTGCCACATACTCCATTATCATATAAATGGTTAATGGTGTATCAACCATGGGAAGGAATTTTATGTTTCAATGATTTAATGAGGTCTACATCAGAGGTGATGTCACACAAGTCATTGTTGTTTTTCTCCAGGATTCTATTTGGCCTTCTGAATGAAAATTAAGCACTCTCCCCAGGGTCCTTATTATGTAGCTTCTTTATATCTCTGTATTGTAGTGTCATTATCTTGTATTATATAGCTAATATCTGCTTATAATAATTGAGTATATACCATGTGTGTCTTTCTGGGTCTGAGTTACCTCACTCAGGATGACCATTTCTAGTTCCATCGTTTGCCTGGAAATTTATAGATCAGCACCATAAAACTCAGGAGAACATATGAAAAGATGATGAACTATAGTTGCAAAGTATATTGCAATCTATTGTCACAAAACATATTCTACTCATCTTTGTGTTTTCGTTAAAAATTCTAGACAGCATCTATTATTTGATCACATAGTTAAGATTGACACCTGATGCTACAGGGTAATCATGTTTCATCATCTTGTTCCATGTTAATGGGTGGCTCCTTCTCATTTACAGGACTTACATTCTTATCATCCCACGCTCTCACAGCAGCTATCCATGAACTGATGGTCCTCTTTCAGTCATAGCACCTGGCAACCTGACATCTCTATGTAAAGTGGAAGAGTAGTTGCTCAATATCAGCAAAGAAACAAGTGTAGACCACGCAGGCTGGATCGTATTAAGCTTACTCTCTTCTTCCTGACCAGATCGACTGACTCAAACGTGTAGTAGAGTTGAGAGCTGTACAGACCTCCTTGGCAGTGATCAGGCAGGATTGTTTAACTATAAATGTGCTCAGGAAGTTAGGTTACAGTCTGACAGGTAACCTCTTCACCCTCTCCACACATAAAAATAGTACCTACATGTTAGCTACTTAGGAAATAGCTTATACTAGAGTAATTATCACTGCATTCTAGAACATCATATCTAGAACTGGTTACTACCATTGACTTTAAGATTAAATTTCTTCCTAGAAAACCACTAAAGGTCAGTAACAAACACTTTCTTCTCACTTAAAGGATAGAATATTGCAGACTTGAGAGATAGCCCAGCGGTAATTAGCATTTCCTGCTCTACTTTAGGACCTGGGCTCAATTACCAGGTCCCTACATGATCTTTCACAACCATTTTTAACTGCAGGTTCAGAGAATAGGCTGCCTTTAGGGCAAAGTCGTTATCAGACACTCATGTGGTATAAATACATACTAAGAAAACACATATTTAAAGTGAAAATAAATAATTATTTAAAAAGAAGACTAGCACATCAACAAAATAATTTTAACTAGTTAGTTAACAGATCTTTAACAATATTACTCACTGCCATTGAGTCACAAAATAAGATAATAATAATGATGATGATAATGATGATGATGAAGAATCAGTGAGTATTGTGAAAACAAAGAGAAAGACATCTTCTAAGAATGCCAGAACCTGAAATCATCTGCTTAGAAGAGGGAAGCAAACATATTAGTATGAGGATCCCAACAGGAAGTTCCTTTTAATCTCCTTTTCTCACTTTTCAATCACAGCTTATCAGGTGTTCAGGAAAACTGATGGAATGCCTACTGCATGAAGACATTTTTCTCAAAACACTGTTTTAAAAATTGTCATATTGGCTAGTAACATACTTATAAATATTTATATGCAACACAGTAAAAATTGATATTTTTCAACACAATCTCCTAAGTATATATCAGCCTTCTTGAAAACTCTGATTGTAGGATTTTTAAAGCTGGACTCTGCTGAATAAGGGATTTTCATTCTGGGACCTACACTGTCTGAAAGGAATCCAGGACTTTTGCTTTCCATTAAAAGCCTAGAATGATAAACCAGAGTGATATCTTTACATAGCAGGAACATCACTTTGCCATATTTCTCTGGGGACATTTTCCTATATAAACAATTCCAGATCCCAGAAAAACACAGATCTGAGGATCATTGTGTCTTCATAATCTCCATATATATATATATATATATATATATATATATATTTCATTGAATGAATAAATGAATAATCAATGAATGGAAGCCCTACTTTCCTGTTTTGTTAGTCATAGAGTTATATAAAAAACAGTATAAAATATACATAAAATGTGAAGTTTTGTATTACAAATTGTGTGTGTGTGTGTGTGCGTGTGCGTGTGCGTGTGTGCGTGCATATATCGCACACTTCTCTGTGTGTGGTTGCTTTCTTGCTCACTTCATATAGTGAATGTAAAGGTCCAAGGACGACTTTAAGTGTTGGGCTTTCCCTTTCCTTCTACCATGTTCCTTAAAAGATCTCACCATCTGTCACTGCTGTGAGTGTCAGGATATCTGTCCAGGGTGCTTCAGAATATTCTTTGTTTTCTGTCTCCCATCTTGTTCTTAGTGTCTAGTTTTATATGAGTTCTGAGGCAATAAACTTAGATCTTATGCTTGCAAGGCAAGCACTTCCCCTGAGATGCATCTCCCCATATCCTGGACAATTCTTATCTCCTCAGAAACACCTCTCCTTCAACAACATCAAGCAAAAAATACAGACCAAAGTATCTTGTAAATATTTGTGTATTTATAAAAGTTTTGATATCTGACTAGAACTAGGAAATGGAACCTTATTTTTCACTGGACTCATTACATAAAATTTAACACTTTTCATTGGTTAATATAATTCCATAGCCAGTTAGTGAAACATCTAACCATCTAATCATGATATCATAAGTATTTTGGAAGTTTCCTGGATCCTATCAACTAAAAGTAAAATCATATATACTCTAATAACTCTGACCGGCACCTTAATATATTACCAAATACGCAGCAAAGTAATTACTTAATTATTCTTTTACATTATCAAAGATTATGTATGATCTTATAAAAATTAAAAAACACCTAGCACCTGCTTATTTTATCACCTGAAAAATAACCTAGTTCCAGAAGTGCATTTGATAATTGGTAATTGTCCATATATTTTACTTTTTTATTTGCTTCTGCATACATTTTTCTTTTTATTATTATAATATATTCACACCATATCTCGATTATTATCCCCTTGCTTGTATCTTCCCGTTCCAACCCTTCCTCCCTCTTCCACCCTATTCCTGTACCCTAGACCTGTGACAGGGAGTGCCTTCGTCCCCTGCCATCTGACCACAGCCTATAAGGTCTCATCAGGATGGCCTGCATCCCCTTACTTGGTGTGTCAGCAAGGACTCTCCACTAAAGGAAGCATCAAAGCTCATGTCAGGGGCAGTCCGCACTACCTGCCCACTCTATGACAACCATGAAGAATGAGCTGTTTATAGGCTATATCTGAACAGGAAGTCTAGGTTCTCTGCATGCACTGTCCTTGGTACATCAGTTTGTGAGGTCCACTGGCTCCAGATCTCCTGGCCATGATGGTCTCCTTGTGGGTATTCTGACTCTTCCAGGCCCTTTCATCCCCCATTCTTCAATACAACTATCAGCATTCAGCCCAGAGTCAGACTGTGAGTCCCAGTATGTGTCCAGATCCTATACTGGATACAGTCTGTCAGAGGACATCTATGTTGGGCTAATATCAACTTATTGGTGAGCATATAACATGTATACTCTTCTTGGTTGGAATTATCTCACAGAGGATGATCTTTCTAGTTACATACATTTGCCTGAAATTTCAAGATTTCCTTGTTTTTAATAGCTGGGTAGTATTCCACTGTGTCCACAGTTTGTCCATCCATTCTTTGGTTGAGGAACATCTAGGTTGTTTCCAGATTCTGGCTATTATGAATAAAGCGGCTGTGACCATAGTTTAGCAAATGTCCTTGTAGTACGGTGGGGTATCTTTTGGTTATATGTTCAGGAGTGGTATAGCTGGGTCTTGAGGTAAAGTTATTCCTGGTTTTCTGAGAAAGTACCAGATTGATTTCCAGAGAGGTTGTAGAAGTTTGCACTCCCATTAGCCATGTAGGACTGTTCTCCTTTCTCAGCATCCTCACCAGCATGCTGTCACTTGAGTTTTTCATCTTAGCCATTCTGATAGGTGTAAGATGGAATCTCAGAGACATTTTGATATACATTTCCCTGATGATTTAGGACGTTGAGCATTTCTAAGTATTTCTCAACTACTGGAAATTTCTCTGTTGAGAATTCTCTGTTTAGCTCTGTACTTCATTTTTAATTGGGTTATTTGGTTTGGTAGTGTTTAATTTCTTCAGGTTTTTATATATGTTGGATATTAGCCCTTTGTTAGGTGACGATCTTTGTACAGTCTGTAGGTTGTCATTTTGTTCTATTGACAGTGCCATTTGCTTTTCAGTTTCATGAAGCCACAGTTATTAATTGTTATTCTTAGAGCCTGAGCTATTGGTTTTCTGTTCAGGAAGTTGTCTCCTGTGCCAATGAGTTCAAGGCTCTTCCCCACTTTCTATTCTAACAGATTTAATAATTCTGGTTTTATGTTGAGGTCTTTAATCCACTTGGACTTTAGTTTTGTGCAGAGTGATAAATATGATCTATTTGCATTTTTCTACTTGTATACATCCAGTTAGACCAGCACTGTTTGTTTGTTTTTAAAGATGCTAACTTTTTTCTATTGTATGGTTTTGGCTTCTTTGTCAAAAGTCAAGTGTTCATAGGTGTGTGGGTTTATTTCTGGTTCTTCAACTTGCTTCCATTGATCCACCTCTCTGTTTCTATGCTAGTACCATGCCATTTTTATTACTGTTGCTCTGTAGTATGGCTTGAGATCAGGGATAGAGATTCCTCCAGATCTTTTGTTATACAGGATTGTTTTAGCTATCCTGGGTTTTTTTTCCATATGAAGTTGAGAATTGATGTTTCAAGGTCTGTAAATAATTATGTAAGTGTTTTGATAGGGATTCCATTGATTGTCTGTAGATTGATTTTTTTGAAAATTGCCATTTTTACTAAGTTGATCCTTTTGATATTAGCACGGGAGGTCTTTCCATGTTCTTATATCTTCTTCAATGTCTTTCTTCAGAGACTGGAATTTTTTAATATAAGCCTTTCGCTTACTTGGTTATATTTGTACCATGATACTTTATATTATTTGTGGCTATTGTGAAGGATGTAGTTTCCTAATATCTTTCTCAGCCTGATTTTCATTTGAATATGGCAGGTCTACTGATTATTTTGAATTAATCTTGTATCAGGCCACTTTGTTGGGTTTATCAGCTGTAAGAGTTCTCTAGTAGAATTTTGTGGGGTTACTAATATACACTATGATATCATCTACAAATAGCGATACTTTGACTTCTTTCTTTCTAATGTGGGATCCCCTTGATCTGCTTTTGTTGTCTTATTGCTCTGGATAGACCTACAGTTCTATACTGAAGTGATATGAAGAGAATGAGCAGCCTTGTCTAGTCCCTGATCTTAGTGGAATTTCTTTGAGTTTGTCTCTATTTATTTTGATGTTGACTATTGGCTTGCTATATATAGCCTTTATTATATTTAGGTATGTGCCTTGTATCCCTGATCCCTCCAAGAATTTGAACATGTTTTGTGTTGGATTTTGTCAAATGCTTTTTCAGCATCTAAGGAGATGATCATGTGTTTTCTTCCTTTCAGTTTTCTTATAGGTTTGGTTACATTGGTGTATTTTCACATATTGGCCCATTCCTGCATGCCCTGAGGCTTACTTGGTCATGATGAATGATATTTTTGATGTCTTCTTGGATTTGTGCTTTAGCTTTGGCTGTCTCTGGCATTATGTGATGGTTTCTGGTGCCCTTCACTTGGCATTGAGAACAGGTCATATGGGAGTGGCTATAGTTGAGGCCATTTACCTGTGTGGATTAGGGAACTCTTCTGTGCATCAGTGAGGGGACCTGAGATCAGAACTGGGACCTTTCCTGAAGTCAAGTCTACCTGTGTTCCATGCCATGACACTTGTGTTTTGTGGCTCATAGTTCAGTCTGATACACAGAGTGAAGAAATAGCATGCAAGCAGGTGTGTTGCTAGACTTTGGAGACCACACCCACACCTCCAGGTCCTGGGAACTTTCCATGGATTGTCTGGGTGATGTAAGGTCAGACCCACTTGGGTTCCAGACTATTGGGTCTCTTTTGGGCTAGAAGACACAGAAACTGATGTTTTCTGGCCCAGAGAACAGTCTGATGCACACAGCGCAGGTGCTGTGCACAGGCAGGCCTGTGGCTAGACTTTGGAGACTGAGCATGCATCTGCACTGTCTTCCCCTCTCACATGGGAAATATCAGCACTGGCATTTTGGACCTCTCAGTTTGGTTCTTTGTTCACTGTGCTGTGATACTGGTCAGACACAGTGTATGATCGATGCGGCTACTTGGATCCTCCCTTGTCCATATTTTTTAAACCTACAAAGTTCATGGTACTTTCTGTATTAATACATCACTGTACCTTAAAGAAAATAAATGTGCTAAATTTCCAGTTTTATCTCAGTGCCTTAGAAATGCTAATTTCAAACTAGTGCTTGTGTTCTGAAGGAGCAGAGAACTCTCTGGAAATATGCTTTCGGGATGTGCCTCTAGGTTGTACATTTCTCTGTCTCACAAAGATTTTGTGCATTGGTATTGTACTTACTTGCTACACATAATCATGTAGAGAAAAAAAAGGTAACTTAGAATTTTCTTTTATAACTATTTACTTAGAAAATAAGAACTGGATATTTGGAGAGAACATCTCAAAATTAAAGTTACATCCAGGATAAAGTTGAAAATGGGAAAAAGATTTTATCTCCCTGATGAAATTAAAATGTTTAATTGATACTTTAATGTAAAACATCACTCTTTGAGTAACCACTTAAGTTTAAAGCTAGCAATCTATGCCATTCTGTTTGATTATGGTATTCTAAAACTTAACAGGTGGCCAATATTTGAGTTGCTGTTGTGGCTTCAAACCAATCTGACTCTGTAAATATCATTATTTCAGGTTGTTTGAAGTACACTCCAATCGAGACTTTACAATAACAACAATCTCTGGGCCACAGCTCTTGAAATTAGATTCTAGCTAAATAAGTTTTTATTCTTATTATGTTACTTAACCTCTGTGTATTAGTTCCTTTTCTCATTGCTATGCCAAGATACCTGACCAAAACTAAAGGAAAGAGGGTTTACTTCGGCTCATGATTTTAAATAATAATCTACAATGTTAGCCTCGGGAGATGGTTCAGCTGCTGTTCTAGGGGTCCTGAGTTCAATTCCTAGCAACCACATGATGGCACACAACCATCTATAATGAGATCTGATGCTTTCTTCTGTCATGGAGAACACATGAAAATAGGCCACTCACATAAAATACCTTTAAAAACACTCTAATATGATGAGAAAGGAGTGATGGCAGGAAGCTGAGGCAGCCAGTCATATCTCACTCATACAGGAAACAGGAAGATATGAGGATGCGTTCTGTGCTCTCCACCTTCCCATTCGGTCTAGGACCCCATCCGTATTTAGTGTAGGTTTTCCCATTTCAATTAACTCATGGCAAACCTCTCACTAACTTGCACAGAAATTTGACTTCTCAATGATTTCAAGTCCCACCCAGCTGACAATCTGCATTAACTCTGATGCATTTCTTCATTTGAAGTATGAGACAGCAACATCAAGGTTGATAGTTTGTCGCCTTACGAAAAATCTATTTCATCAAGTAATTGTGGATAATTGTTCATGGTATTTTCTGAATTAATGCATCATTGTTCCTTATGAGAAAGGGTCTTCCTAAATATCCAGCTGCTGTCTCTGTATCTAAGAAGGGTTACTTCAGGAAAACTGCATCCTAGCAAACTTTCAATTATAAGTCAGCACTATTTAACATGTAGTGGGTTGGCTTAGTTTTCGCTCAATTGAAAATATAAGTGAATATGCAGAGTTTGAAAATATTTATTTGATTCAAATTTCATAGTTTATTATTGATACAATAATAAATTTTAGAAATATAATACATACTTGTATATGGATTTTAGTCTTTTCTTCAATGGTAAGCATACACCTTGTCTAATGTAAAATATTTTACTTGGAGATATTTTTTTTTTAAAGAAAAACGACAATGTATTAGTAATGTAGGATGAAAATGATGTTCACAAGAGATTTGAAAGCGTTCTTTCCACTGCACTTTAGAAGTAGTTTGAGAGGCTTTGGTTTTACTTCTCCTTTAGAATTCTGGTAAAATTCTGTGGTAAATTCACCTGGTAATGCTGTTGCTTAGACTTGGTTGGATTGTGAGATATTTTACTGTTTCAACTTTGTCTTTTCTGAAGTATCTGCTTAATCTTTTGTTTGGTTCATGGCTTAAATTAGGTGTGTTGTACTCATTAAGTAATTATTACATTTTCATAAGATTTTTCCAATTCATAAAAAAAGTTTTTTGAAGTATGTTTTTATAGACACCTGCATTCCATTGCTGTCTTTTGTAATAATTCCTATTTTCCCTCCAATTGTATTAATGTTTCTTTCTTTCTTTCTTTCTTTCTTTCTTTCTTTCTTTCTTTCTTTTGACAAAATACGCATGAATGGCATTCTCAAATAACAAGAATGAAAATATAAAATGAATGTAAACATATTTTTATTTAAAATTTTTACTGTAATGTTACTGATAGCTTTCTTTGAAATATGTATAATGGGATAAAAAGAACTCCAAAACCAGAATTCCAATGCATTATCAAATAGGATTTTGGATTAATGAGAAAAAATATGTCTTTGTCAGTATATTGCATTCACTAAACATTGATTTTGAGTCCTTTAGTAGACTTATGAAGTGCTATATGGATACTATTCTTTGTTTGAAAGTCTATTTTGTAGCTGTTCTAAGGCCTTGTAATTAAAGATTATCATTGGAATGCCTCAATTACTTAACTGTATCCTATAGATCAGTTTGGAATTTTTTGAGACTTATTATTTTTCATCAAAGAATAGGTCGTAGGTCATTAACAAAATATTAGTGTTTAAGAGAGTAAAATGAAATTAACAAAACAAATAATTTTAGTGAAACAAGTGCCAGAGTATATATAGTTAATTAGTTTCCAGGATGATGAATTATCTAATTTACAATGATTTTGTGATGTATTTGTACCTTTAACCAATTTGAATGAAATATATTGATTCTTATACATTTTCATTATAATTTTGTGTCATGATCCTGCTGAATAGACAATATGAATTCTTTCTTAAAATAATTTATCAGACAGTAGGTAAAGCCAAATTTCAGGAATTTCAAAGTATCTGAAGAAAGTACAATAAAAATGAATAATCAATACATTAATGAAAAAGCAATGTCACCTATATATGGAAAATAATTGATACTGCTAATGGTTTAAAATATTGAAAACATCCCAAATTTTAATTTAATGGTAAGGTGAAAACTAGATTAAAATTTGTGAGGAACGAAAATTAAAAGAAGCTTTAATGTGTTATGAAAGTAATGCTAGATTTAAATAAGTGAATTATTTTTAAAGTCTTAAAGTTAACATATCTAAACTCAATAGTTAGAAAAAAACCTAGTCACAATAAAAATTAAGAAAACAAAGGACTATTTAAAAGTAATATTTTGTTCTGTCTGATGTTTCATTTTTCACTCTCAGAATTCAGAATTTAAAAGTCAGTTTTTCTCTGTTTTTATTATATTTCTTTTTTAACATATACATTTATATTATTACACATAAATAAAATAGACTACATACAACAGGAAGAGCCATGAAACAATCAGGAATTAAATAACTGTTAAATCATAGTGATTTGGCTATTTGTACTTGGCAAACTTTAAGTAAACATCTTTCCTCTTGCTAAGTCTAAAATTCTGAATGAAAATCAATATTTATCTTGTCTCATTTCTATTAACTTAAAACATCTATCTAGATCTAAAAACATCTTAACCTCTAACCAACTAAGCTTAATTATAAGACTAAACTATCTGGTCCTCAACCCCATCAGAGACTTGAGAAAGAATAAAAACCAATTACCGGAGTGAACTAGAAGTGACGGTTAGCAGCTTCTGAGATGAAAGAATGACAGGGACAGTTTCCTGCCTGAACAGTCACCCAACACTCTTCATAATGCTGGAGCATCATCCTCAGACTTCTGGCCCAATATATCTGACAGATATATTTGGTCGGCAGGAACTACTGAGGACTTGCTTAACCTGTCTTGGCAGAGTTTGGCCATCGACTCTAGCTGCATCTAAGCTTTCCCCTTTTTAGGCAGAATTCTGTCTGTTTTAGAAACGAGGACATTTTGCTCAGTGGCTGGTTTGCAGCATTTGAAGCTAACTCCATTAGGAGGTTCTTTAATTCGCATCATTTTCTTTGAGGTAGGCTGGTTGTTGCCGTGAGTTAATCTATCTTGTTGTCAAAGAATCTTTAGAATAATAAAAACAGCTTTAGATGCCATATTCTGTAGGTCTCTGAGGCTTTTGAAGACTTCATCTAACTATTTTATCTTATATAGCTATAGAATCATATCTATCTGGTAAACGTAGGATACATACTCTCGTGATTAAAAATTAGACTAGTAATTGGCATGACCATGATTTTCTCAATTACCAATTAGCTTGTATTACTTAATTACCCTAAACAGCCTGCAATACCACTTTCAAACCATGTATTACAGTTGAGTCGGATGAGTACAACACCTCATAATAGTGTGTGTGTCTGTGTGTGTCTATGTGTGTGTGTATATATATATATATATATATATATATAGTGTGTGTGTGTGTGTGAAGAATAATCTTAAATTTGAATTCTATACCAATGTATCAAAATTAATCTTATTTTTCATCAATATCCTTTTCAGTTCTTTTGAATGGCAGCTGATAAGAATTCACTTGTATGTGTGACACGCTCGAATCCAGAGTGGAAGTTCTGCTAGAGCAGGAAAGAACAGAAAATTCCAATTTAAATACTCATTTGAGACTATTTGATTTTCTGTCATTTTTTGTAACCAAAGTTTAATTCTTGAAAAATTAATTTCCATTAGTAACACAAATTCTAACCTTGCCAAATCCTCTTGTGTAGTGTACTGGTGTTGGAAGACCGACTTTTGCAAAGATATCCAATGCATTATATTATCCTTGTGTGTAGACAATGCTTTGCTATGGAAGTTTCACTGATTTATCAGTTATTGGTCTGTGAGGAATTAAATAAGACATGGTCCTATCAAGGATTATATCATGTATCATTAACTTTCAATATGGAAAATATGAAAAAAATAAAAAAATAAGAAGACATTATAGGAGAGAGTAAATCGAGGTTAAGCGCTGACTTTCTCCTTTATTAGTGCTCTAATACAATTAGTGTAAAGTAGCAATCTTGTAAAACATGTTAGCCATTAATAAATAGAAGTTGAAAACAAAATTTTCAAAGAGATACAGAAGAATAAAAGGCAACTCTGCAACAGGCACATAGGATACAATACAAACAACAAATACTTTCAGCAAAAAAAAAGAAAACAAAAAACAAAAAACCACATGAATGTTCAAAAAGCGAGAGGAAAATGATGAGATACACTGTCAGAAGGAGAAAAGATGAAAATCAAACTATCCCACAAGGTAACATATAAAACAAATCAACTGCTATCACAAAATAAAAACTATGCTGAGGATAATGATCATCACAATGATTATAAATGGGCAAGTCTTTTTTAAATTTTTATTTAAGTAGTTTATTCAGATTACATCTCAGTTGTTATCCCCTTACTTGTATCTTCCTGGTCCCCATCCCTCCTTCTTTCATCTTATCCTCCTTTCCTAGAACTGTGACAGAAGGGGACCTCTTCTCCTACTATAAGATCACAGCCTATCAGGTCTGTTCCTGGGAGCCTGCTTACTCTTCTGCTGAGTGTCCCCAGATCTCCCCAACAGGGGTAAATGGTGAAATAGGGGCCACCAGTGTTCATGTCCAAGAGAGTCCCTGCTCTCCATACAATAGTGGATAAATGGGCAAGTCTTAACAATTGAAAAACAGAGGTCACATCTTTTAAACGAATTATTTGAGAAATCATATACTGTGTTTGATCATATTCAATCTAATTTCCCCCTAACTTTTTATGCACTTTTTATAAGTATCAGATAACCTAATTTATATTATTGCAACTTTGTATGTCTTTCCTACATGCTGTATTTTACATATTACAAGTGTTTAATTTAGATATAAGACTAGAACTATAGTCAAGTACTCGAAAGATTTTATATAGAGAATCTTCAGAAACACTTTACTCTTCAATTCTTTATTTATTTTTGAGGCATTGCAATTTGTATTTTGCAAGATATGCTGGCAGGAGAAACTTTAAGTTAAAAGGTTATCCTTTATCATTTTCACTGAAATATAGAGAGCTTATTTTACATGTCTATTACAAAAATGATTTTGTTTCCTCTTCAAATTCAACAGCAGATTTCTGCTAGGAATATCTCGAGTTTTCTAAGAAGGACAGACTCAAGCATCTCAGGAACAGTCATAGTGGAGGGGAATAAGGGGAAAATGGGAGGGAAGGAAGAATGGGAGGATACAAAGGATGGGATAATCATTGAGATGTAACAAGAATAAATTAATAAAATTTAAAAAAAATGACAGAGAAAAGAAATAAAATAAAAATTCAGTGCTTATGGCAAGACGGCTCAGCACAAAGACGTGCTTTACCAGCAAGCCTGACAACTTGACCTTGATCTCCAGGCCCTTGGGAAAGAAGGTGAAAATCTGTTTCTAAAATGTGGCCTCTGACTTCCACACAGGCATGCACCATAGAGCATGTGTTCCCATATAAAAATAAATAAATGAAGTTGTAAAAGAAAAAAAAAGATGTCTCTGGTATCTTCTAATCACAACCAACGATTCTGACACCAAACAATTGATGTCCTTTAGAAATCAACACCAACTCTGTCTTCAAGGGAAGAATTGGTTGACATTGCCTGTAGTATGGGAGCTGAAGTCACATCTTCAAACTGAACTGTGGAAACACGAGGAGTCCTTTCAGATCCAGATAAATCCAGAGTCTTACCTTAGGAACAAATTCCAGAACAGTATAGAGCAGATTTTGGAAATGTTTTCTCCTTTTAAACATTTTTAATTTTTAATTTGTTAACTTTACATTCTAACTGTAGCCTCCTCCCTGTTGTCCTCCCTCTTCCCTCCTCTTACGTTACCTCCCTGTCCTTCCTCCTCTAGTCTTCATAAAGGGGAACCCCTTCTCCCCTAATATCTGACATCAGCCTATCAAGTCTCATTTAGACTGCCTGTATCCTCTTCTTCTGTGGCCTGTCAAGGGGGAAGTAATCAACAATTGGTCACCAGAGTCCATGTCAGAAGTAGACCCTACTCCCCATTTTATGGGACCCACAAGGAGACTGTACTGCCTACAAACTACATCTGAGCAGGGGGTCCAGGACCTCATCATGGTTCTTGGTTGGCGCATCAGTCTCTGCAGCGCCCTCTCCTCAGCCCAGATTTGTTGGCTCCATTGTTTCCTTTTAGAACTCATGTCCCATCCAAATCCTTTTTTCCCCCAACTCTCCCGTAATACTCCTTAAGCTCCACCCTGACGTTTGGCTGTGAGTCTTACCCCAAGGACCAAGTATACCACTCCTGGGCGTATACCCAAATGATGCTCTACCATACAAATAGAGCATTTGCTCAATTATGTTCATAGCAGCTTTATTCACAATAGCCAGAATCTGGAAACAACCTACATGCCCCTCAAACAAAGGAGGGATAAAGAAACGGTGGTACATTTACACAATGGGATACTACTCAGCTGTTAGATACAAGGAAACCATCAAATTTGCATGCAAATGGGTGGAACTAGAAACAATCATCCTGAGTGAGGTAGCTCAGGCCCAGAAAGACATGCACAGTATATACTCACTTATAAGCAGATATTAGCCATATAATACAGGATAACCATATTATAATACACAGACCTAAAGAAGCTAAATAACAAGGAGGACCCTAGGGAGGATGCTTAATTCTCATTCAGTAGAGCAAATAGAATGGACACCAGAGGGAGTTGAAGAGAGGGAACACGAAAGGAGCCTACCATAGAGGTCCTCTGAAAGACTCCACCAAGATTTGGAATTTTTAAAGAAGAGATTTTAAGTTTGCTGTAAGCAGCAAAGAGGTAACAGAAGAAAAGTGTTCAGAGAAAAGATCTAACACAGCAAAGCATAAGCGTGGACTTCACAAGAGAAAGTCAAAATTACATACCTTTCACATAGATACAATTGTATGATTTTGATACCTCTCAAATTTCACCACAAATTTTTGCTATGGAATTTTATTTTCTATTTCCTTTTTCAGTGAATTAGATAATAAGGTAGTTTTGTCAAATACTAGGCTTAATTATACCTGATAAGGTAAAAACAAATTCCTCCTGGGTTGCAGAAATTATTTTTTATAAATAAAAATTATGTTCCTGTTCATGAAATACTAGAAAATATTTTAGAAAGAAAAATATATACTTAAGCATATGCATATTTATGGCTATTTTAATATATTTTATATATCATTATAAAAGGAATATGGTCCATATTCAGGGAACATGATAGAAAATCTTAATTGACATTGGGAGAATACCTTTAATATATATCCAGGTAGATAGGGGCACCTTTCCCTACAATCAGAATTTCCTGTATCTTTGTATTCTGTATAACTAAAACATTTATCCCCTAGCTCTTATTATAAAATTCTGCAAAAAGTCCCATAGATCTTTTAAAAAATGAACTCCAGATAGTTTGCAATTATTAGTTCCTTTAAATTGTCATAATTTAATAAATAAACGGAGAGAAATATGGCCTTGATGACACAAGTCTGGTCCTCTGTATGTGTGGAGACTGTTGTCATCATTTAGTTTGTTGTTTCTTTTTTATTTCCTTAGACTTCTGAAATGCTTTGAAGCTTTACAGAAGGTCTTCTTTTCTTCACAGGGCTCAAGTCTGAGTGTGTGTGTGTGGGGAACTGTTTAAACATTTAAAAAGTCATTGAAGTAAGATGGAAATTAAGTCCTTGTCTTATACAGCTCCGGACTTATTCTGGGGGACAGGTTCTGAATCAAGTGCTGACTACTGCCAAAACCTTTCCTGTTCTCTGGGAAACTGATCAGCCAAGAACACGAAGCAGTCCATGGAACCAAGGGCTCCTGTTTCTAATGTTAATACAAAATGCATGCTGTGAATGAGCAAACTTAAATGTCAAAATAGTGTTCCAGAGATTCTTATGTTGAACGAAGAAGACTCTATTTGGGGAGGAAGCCAGGGTTCTGGTTTACTTGTTCTTCCATCTTCTACTTTTTAAAAATAGATTGTTTTCATCCATATATTCTGGGTACAGTTTCCCCTCTCACAACTCCTGCCAGATAATCCACATCTCCCCACTCATCTGAATCCATATGATTTTTGTCTCCCCTTAGAAAACAAAGAGGTATATAAATAACAATGAAATAAAATAAGATAAAACAAAAACAAACTACCAAGTAGGAAAAAAACTAAAGAAAAACAGAAAGAGACACATGATATAGATGCAAAAACATAGATATCCATACGCACATGAATCCCATAATATTACAAAACCAGATGCAATAATATACACCCAAAGAACCTATAAAAAAAGACTTGATAAAATACTATGAGACTAAGAATTTTCAAAGATGCCACTGAGTTCATTTTGTGGCTATCTACTGTTGGACATAGGGCCAGCCCTCAAGAGGGAGAAAATACAGAAAGGGACAGACATCTCTCTCATCAATGGAAGCTTCCAGTAACAGGAATGCAATATCCATATAATTTATTCAACACAGAGAAGCTGAGCTGGCATTTATAGAGCTTTCATCCTATGCCATTTGGACTAGCTCATGGTTCTGGAAGGTACTTGTTAGGCTACTGAAGGAAGGTAAACATCAACCCAACTTCTAACCTGTTGATCTTCAATGTTGACACTCCTGCAGTATGTGCTACTGTAGTGGTAGCAGTACAAAGCTTGTGAGAGTAACCAATGAATGTCTGCTTGGATTTAAGGTCCACTCCATGATATGAAACCTAGCCCCAACCTCTCTTGGGTAGTGTTGGCCAAGAAGGCCAAGAATCTAAGGCCTTATAGTCCAAGGTCCTAGGGGAAATCCAAACACAACTGTTCTGTGAAGGGAATGTAGCACTAAAATGACTCCTTACAAGTTAATATCATACCTATAAGATCTTGCTCAGTCACCATCAGAGAAGATTCTTCCTGGAGGTAGATGGAAATAAATACAGAGATCCACTGCCAGACGTTTTGCAGTGAGAGACCTAGGAACACTCAGACCTAAATGAACACCCCCCCCATCAGATCCCTCCATTCAGAGTTCAGGGACCCATCTAGAAGAGAGGCAGAAGGATAGTAAGAGCCAGAGGGAATGAATGAGAGCAAGGAAACAGGGACTTCTAAACACAGCAAGATCATCTCACATATGAACTCACTCATAGTAAGCTTGTGGTCTCCACTGCTCGGCACCAAATGGGATTTTAGTACAGACAGAAGTGGGCACACACATACCCCTATCCTTAACCCAGAAGCTATCCTCAGTTGTAAATCACTTGTAAATTAAAAATTAGTTAATTTTCTCCAATGGAGTCTTAGTGAAATAAAGATCACCTTTCTTTTTTGGTTATTTTTGGTATATCTCATTTAAAACCTACATAAAAACAACATCTTTTTTTTTTTTTTTTACACTACTTTCCCTCACTATTTCAAAATTGTAAGGTTATCTCTTTAGATACATGAACCTTTATTTTATGATAATGGATATTTACATTATGATAAAGTCATTGTACATATCCCTGTTAGAAGTTAGAAGTTAGAACATTTAGGCCTGAGTTACAGTATGAAGGCATGGTTGCTGGGACACTGCACACTGCTCTGCATGCAGCTGGGGCAATAGGAGGAACTGGAGTGAAAGGCGTGCTGTAGCTGCACAGCCAGCATTAGAGGATGGAAAGGCGAATACATGAAGGTAGGAATTACACCTTTTGCCTGCAGAACTTTACTGACTTGCTTCCTCTAAACTGGGCACCGTTCTCAGTCTACACAGGGTATCTGCTTTACGTGACTAAGTGCTGCCTTAGTGAGTTCTATCTTTGTGTAACTTATTCTATGTATTTTTCAAGTACTAGAAAGTTTAAGATAAGCTCTATTTTTTTTTCTTCAAAATGAATTGGTTTTTTTTCCCCTTGCATTCTGCGCTCTCCTTTCTGAGGCCATGCATAAGTTGATCTATGAGAATTCATTTGTGAAAATGTATTCCTGTCATAAGGCATGTATGTCACTTATGACCACAGAAATAAGAATGATTCGTACAATTATTATACCTCTTTTACAATAAATATATATTTGCTGAATTAAAAAGAGTGTTTTAATGTGAAGTCACATCTATCATACAGATGCAAAATGGAAAGCATTAAAATTTTATTTTGTCTCTCATGAGGAGAGAAATGGACAGATGTCACCAGTTCAAAGAAAGTTAAAAAATTACAAATTCATACAGCTTAAAGAATTTTAGGAGCCTGCGGAGATGGCTTAATCAATGTGTTTCCATAAACAAGCATGAGGATTTAAGTTTAACACTACTTATCACAATTAAAGCTTAAACAAACAAACCATTTGGCCCAGAGCAGCATCCATGGAATCCCTTTGCTGGGGAAGCAAAGCTGCAATGTAATAGCCAGGCCCTCTGGCCAGGCCAGCAACCTCTAGCTTCAGTGTGAGAACCTGTCTCAGAAGATTAAAATGGACATCGATTAAAGAAGACTCCATATTGTCCTCTGAATTCCACATGTACATGGATGAGTAGGTATTCATGCACACATATTCACACATATTTGTGTAACACGAATACACACACACACACATTTGTGGAAATCATTCAACAAACATGTTTAAAGCTGACTTTTCCAAGAAATAAGAGATGTCAACTAAATGTCTGCAAGTCAAAATTCACTTGCACATCCATAGACAAAAAATATTGTCCATTGCTAAGATATGTACAATATATGGAGGTAGTAAAATACCTCAGAGACAAGCAAAAGCTGTAATCAGACAACTTAGAAGGTCATGTTATAAACAATAAATCATTTGTTCAAGCAGAATCTTCTATATCTGAGTATTTTTAACATTTACCAAACCTTATTAGCTATCATAGCCTGAAAAACATCCAAATCAAACAAAACAATACTGATTGGTCAAAACTGTAAAAATACTCTTGTTGGTTTCTTTAAACCTGAAAATCAAGTATAGTTTATGTAGATTATTTATTACTAAACTAATACATGGTTTACATTAATATGTAGACACACATATCATAAAAATGGTCCATATGTAACCTTCAATTTTCTTTCATCATAAACAGTCAATTTAAGTGGAAATTGAAAATAAAGAGTAAACATAAGAAATATGGAGTACACATAACAGTAAAATCTTTGTCTTTTTCCTTACAAATGTGACATGTAGACATTCTTTCAAAACTGTATTTAGGAAGTATTCTGCATCTCACTTATAAAGATCGATAACCTTAAAGTCAAAGTCTCTATTTCCTTTTCATATGAATGAAAACATGAAAATGGAAAGCACCAAAGCCATTTTCTTCTGCTACTTACTTGTAGGGTGAACAGATATTTAACATCACAATTGAGTTTAGAAATTTAGTACTTCTTAGGAAAGTATTTACGTGGGTATGTTGTACATGTAGCTTAATAACATTATGACAAAAGTGGGAAGAATAAATATCAGGTAATGAAATAGCAGTCTTCCCTGGTATGAGTTATTGTAATATAAGTTTTGTAAGTGCAAATCACATTCTTTTTTCTGCACATACGTCAACACCACATTCAAGAACTTTATCTCTACACTAACCCATATTAGTTTTTAAAATAAAGATACTAATTTTGTCCTATGTACTGGCGAAAACACTCTGTAAATAGTGAAATATCATATTGTTGCCTGGCTTTCACGCAATAGTTTGGCTTTTCAAAGAAGGACAGGGACTTTTCCTTCATATTCAGTTATGTGATTGTTGTTTTTAAAGAAATAGACATCGATATGTAATTTACATGAAGAAATTATTATCATTTCTTCTTCCAATAAACTAGTTACTATTGCAACTTCTTTCAGAAAAAATCTTTGCAGGGTGGCAAAATCTTCAATAGTGGCACAGATGTTATATCATTAACCAACTGCTTTCTGATTGGACTGCAGTAATATTCCACAGGAAGGAATATCTCCCTACTACTGTTAATCTGACCAAAAATCCGTGCTTGTGGAGCTTATAGACCCAGGAGTAAACCTACTACTGTTAGTCCGTTAAATGGACACAGTGTCAAACTGCCTTCTAACTCATATTTCTCAGCCCATAATTAGTGCAGCTTTTATATCTCTTTAATGATGTCTCTGTGCATTAGATATTTAGTACAGAAACAACTCGTCAAAGTGTAAAGAGTAGGTTTGAAGTACTCATTCACATATGGGAAGCCTGTACAATATCCTGTCTGTCCTAAAGACTCACAGACTATTGAAGTAGAGGAAATGAAAAGATTATAAGAGTCAAATGTAATCTAGGACCAGTGCTACATATTATTTTGCTGATAGGATAAATGAACTCAGTAATCCATATGCTTACTTATACACGGTTTATGTGAAATCAAGCTTACTTATGCTTACTTATACACGGTTTATGTGAAATCAAGCCAGCCAACATTCTAGCATAGAGTGAGGAGAAGTTCCTGACACTCACTCCCTAAGTGAATTTCTATTATCCCTAGAAAGACCCAATCTCACAGCAAAGGCCCTGATCCTCCAATTCCTACAATCTCCCTAGCCCCTCTCCTGTGACATTCTCTGAGCCTTAGGTGTGAAAATGTTTTGTAAATATATCCATTGGGACTGAGCTCCACATTTCTCATATTGGTTCACTCTGGTTTTCTGTAGTGGCTTCCATCACCCCATCAACAACAAGCATGCCGCAATAAATCTACAGAAGCAACAGTGGCACACATACCTTGTTGATAACCAAAGGCTATGTAATTGGATTTAAGACTTGCTCAACAAGATTGATATTATGTCTTGTACTGAAAACTTAGCTGAATGATCAGTGCTAGTGAAATCACTGTGATTGGACAATACTCTGCACCCACCAGTTTTCTAAAACACGTTGTATTTTCAAAGGTGAAATTTATTTTTAATTGTGTGTGTTTGTGTGTGTGTGTGCACGTGTGTGTGTTTGTGTGTGTGTGTGCTTGTGTGTGTGTGAGTGTGTGTGTGTGAGTGTGTGTGTGTGTCTGTGTGTGTGTGTGTATAAGTAGGTAGGTAAGGGGGTAGGTAGGTAAATAGGTAAATAAATAGGGAGGGAGGCAGGGAGGCAAGGAGGCAGACACGTGCAAATGAATTTACTTGCGTGCAAAGGCTAGAAACAGTTGTCTGATCTGTTGGAGCTGATGTTACAGCTGGCTGTGGGCTATCTTAGAGATTGCTGGGAATTGGGTCTAGGTCTCTGGTTCCACTCTGCCAATGCAGCAAGTGGTTTTAAACTTTGAAACACGTCTCTAGACCACAAATTATTTTAATGAGACAGAAATTAGAGTATCAAAGTTTCAAATCTACTCTAAATTTAAATATTCATTAAAATATGTGTCACGCTCTCCTCCCCTTCCTTCCATTCCAATTCTCACTTATATTCTGATATCCCTGTTCTTTGTAGTCTAAAGTCAACCTCAGAATGCACATTTTCACCTTCTGACATCAAGGAGAAATCAGGATACCACTGAGTAAGGAGAAGAGTTTGCAGATTTTGTGCTTAAAGCCATTAACATCAGAATCCAAAAGATTATTCCACATTACCCTTGACTAACTGAAATAGCATTGAAACATTTTGATTTGTTTTGAACAACCTATCCTTTCTTTCAGAGCTATTGGAACAGTTTGCTATGCTTTCTTGTTCTTTCTCCCAAAAGTCTCTTCTTCACGATGCACATATGTGGACAGCTGTACACATGTCTGAAGTTCTGCTTTTGTGATGTTTTTTCAGACGCCAAGATTGCTAGCTATGACACTAGGTAACCACTTCATTCTTTTGGAAGTGAGTTCTTTGCTATTATGAAAACATTCTTCTTATTCTTATTCTTCAGAGAGAAGAGGATAATGTAAAACTGACTTATTCTGTAGCATCCCATTTACTTTTTGTTGTGAAAAAGGACTTCTTGACAGGATTAGTAAATGCCAAAATCACTGCGTGGTAGTAATTTCATTGCCCTTTAATAAAAAGCAAGATCATCTCTTTTATCTCTAGAGTAGAATGTTTTCCATCTTGTCTTGAAAGAGAATGGAACTTCAAATACTGTTTTTCAACCTCAGGCTTTGCAGGAACATATTTATACATCTTTAGGAATCTTCTTTTAAAATTGTCAATGCTGTCATGACTAATTGTCAAAGGCAACTCAACTATAGAACTAGTTTTTTTTAAACCAAAAATATGTCATAAAATTTTCCATCTAATATAACACTCACTGTTTCATTCATAATTGCTCTAATCACTACCATTTTATAATATGTTTTATGTCACATTTCCTGTCAGCAGTATGTATTATCTTTCAATAGTCTACTTCTACAGGCCTCATCCTGGGAGCATGTGAAGCCAAATCCTTTGTGAAATAATTAATTGAAAATACCAGAAAAGCTGTATTCGTTTTAAATTTTGTTTTGTTTTGTTTTTTGAGAGAAACATTAGGCATGCAATTATTTAAATTAATTTTGATGCCCCAGTGATTAAGATGTATACACAGGAGACACCAGAAAACGTGTTAATAATGTTTATTGCAATTAATTTTAACTGGGAGATGATGTGTGAAAAGTTGAAACTTCAAAGTATAAATGAAAACATCATTATGCTATAATCTAAGTACTTTCAAAGGAGATGAAGTAGATATCACAGGAGTAAGGAAAGGCAAGCGGGCAGATCCAGATATGAACTTAGTGCTGGTAAGGATATTTTCCCATGGGGAGAAAAAATGTTAAATATAGACAGGCTGAAATACTTGAGAGTTTCTTTAAAACAAGTTAAAATGTTTTGAATATATATTTAACTTAATCTGTGTGGTGTGGTCTAATTATTGTGGAGCCAGTATAAATAAGCTTAACTACAAAATCAGAAAGAGTCTAACCCTTTGCCTATCTGTTTGAAACTTTTTCTTAAAGAAAAAAGGTTTATTTTATTTTGTCCATTGGTTTTTCTGTGTGTGAATATGTGCACCTGATATGGATATCTGTGGAGGTCAGATCAGGGTATATTTGAGCTGGAGTAACAGGCTGATGAGAACCAGCACATATGGATGGCAGTAACTAACTTTTAGTTATCTACAAGAGAAGCAAGTGCTCTTACCTGTAGGGTCATTTCTCCAGACTTGCCCATGACTTTAGGCATATTTGAGTTTGTCAATATTGAGCTTTATTGTTAGGACAAAAACTAAAACAATTAATTTAAACTCTATAATTAGTTGGTCGTATATTTTTCTGTTTTCAAATATTAATGTCTTTCTCACACACAAAAAAAACAGTAAATATTTTGTCACCTTGGCAGAAATTTTCCAGCATCTTGAGAAACGTTCATTCATTTTTTTAAGGTTTAAAGTATGCAAAATTAGAAATTAAAAATATTTATTGCATACGTTTCTAAATATTAATAAATATTTTTCTCAATAAGATTGCTTCAAAAATAACTCAAATTTTTTGTTACAGGAGACAACTGCATGGCCACTGAGTACAGCAAGATGAAAAGTATGCTTTTAGATTTACAAAATCAAAAGTACATTACACAAGAAAATGAGAATCCTAACAGTGATGACATACCTAGGAAGAAGCCGTTGGTGGATCAAATGTTCAAGTATTTTGATGCAGACAGTAATGGACTTGTAGATATTAATGAACTAACTCAGGTATGATCAATCATTAAATAAAATGCCTTTCTTAAATATAAAAGATAGTTTTATATTTGTTAAATATGTATCTATATTTAATAATATATTTAACTTATACTATCAAAAGAATGGAAATGTCAAGTTAAAATTTGACTACATAGCTGATTATGGAGGTATATACAGGGAGATGGTGGGATTAAAATCAGCCTGGGATATATAGTTTGATTCTGACTCAGAAAGTCAAGGACTTGGGCTATCGCTCAGTGTGTATCCCTGGCTTCTATTACCAAACCACTTGTGAAAAGAAAAGAAAACAA
This sequence comes from Acomys percivali, assembly GCA_907169655.1. Taxonomy (NCBI): domain Eukaryota; kingdom Metazoa; phylum Chordata; class Mammalia; order Rodentia; family Muridae; genus Acomys; species Acomys percivali. Next base: position 109,286,360 of record OU015751.1, read on the forward strand.
AACAAAACAAAAGGGCTTATCTAACTTATTAGAAATATTTATCTAAGTATTGTACTATTTTATAATTTATAAGAAATATATGATTGTGGTATATTAGGTATCGTAAACAAAACTATAACCTAAGTTGTGGAACTTTTAAGATTGCTATTGTTGACAATTATGTACACTGTTGTGGAGTACAGCTCTGAAATTTTTACTGTTCAGAAGCTGATTAAAATGTCTCCTCATCAGTTTTAACGCTGCATATGTGTTCCTGAAACACTTATCTGAAGTTTTATTGCCTTTGTCTGTATGCAGGACTCACAGAATAAGTTAGAAAATACTCATTTCTGTCCTCTGAAAGTAGTTTGTTACAATGTATATCTCAAGTGAAAGATAGAATATATGTCAGCATAGTCTTTTAGTTTGAAATGTCAGTAATTGGTGATACAGTATCTTTGTAGATACACATATATTTCAACTTGTAAATTTTAGAAAATTATATTGCTCAAGATTTTATCTTGTCTTCCAGGCTATCAAATTGGAATATAGAATTTTTCCTAACATTTCTTTATCTTCCTAGTATCATTCATCATTTATTTTATTGAATATGGTTTCTTCTCTCACACAATAAATTCCAAGCACAGTTTCCCCTCCCTCTATTCCTCCCAGCTGCTCTCCCCATCTCCCATCTACCCCAGGTATACCTCTCCTCAATTTGATCTTCAGAAAAGAGCAGGCATCCAACAGACTACATCCAAACAGGACAAAGCAAGATACAATAAGACAAGGCAAAAGCCCTCATATGGACTGGACTAGACAATCCAATAGGAGGAAAAGAGTTTCAGGAGCAAGCAAGAGTCATAGAACACGAGGAGTCCCACAAAACACCAAGCTAACAGCTTTAACATATGTGCAGAGGACCTGGTGCGGACCTGTGAAGACCTCGTGCTTGCTAATTCAGTCTCTGCAACACCATCTGAGCCTTGCTGAAATCATTTGATGGGCCATGCCCTTCCGCTCTCCTCCATCCTCTCTTCTTTCTTCTTCAATCTTTCTTCTCCTTATTCTATGTGGTTCCCTATCTTTCGCCTCCTCATCTCTTCATTCTTCTCGAATATTCTCCCATTTCTATGTGGTTACCCAACATCCTAGGGAAGATACCAGCTGGGGAACTTTAATTTAGTCTGTCTTCATAATGTAGGTCTCTGATGACAACTGGACAAAGCACTAATCTGAGTATAGCAGAATATCAGTGGGAGTTGTTTCTCATTTCATTAATTTTTTTTCCAATTGGTTATACCCTAGGTCTGTAGGAAATCCAGCCTGTAGTTTATGGCTGTTAAGGCAGTGTATAGTATAGACTGCTTCTCAAGGCTTGGATCTCAAGTTAAACCAAATGTCGGCTGGCCACTCCCACAAATTCTGTGCTACCATTGTCCCAGTACATCTTTTAGGCAGGCTAGATTGTAGGTGGAGAGTTTTGTGGCTAGACTGGTATTCAGGTTTCTCTTTGACAGCCTACAGAGTAATTTCTTGTGCCAAAGAGACTAGAACATATGATGGAAGGCTCCATGCAGGTACCGGCTCAACCTCTCTACTGTCAATGAGCTTATGGATGTTTTCTCTGCAATGGGGCCCCACTGTCAGTTTTCAGAGAGTAATCTTCTGTCCTAGCATCAGCCTGGGTTGTTTATAGAACACGCTCAACCAGCAACTCAATTGTCTATAACCTAGTCCCACCACTGGAAGCTTTGCCTGGCTACAAAAGATATCCAGTTCAGATTCTGTATCCTTTATTACTAGGAGTCCTTACTAGGGTCACCCAGTAAGTTTCTACTGCACTAGGTTTCCACACCAACTCTCCAATTCTCCCCTATTACAGCTGTCTCTCCACATTTTCTCACCTCCCCCCGTCCATGACACACACACTTCCCAATCCTGTCTCCAACAGCTCCCAGTTCACATAGAACATTTCTTCTATGTCCCATTCTTGGGGTGGTCCATACATCCCCCCCAGAGCCTTCCTCTTTATCTAACCTCTTCGTGTCTCTAGATTGTAGCTTGATTATCATATACTAGACAGATAATACCCACTCACAGTCTCTTTAGTGATGTCCCTTTATATCTTCCAATAACACATTATTATATTACATCTTTAATAGTGTATAGTGAAACTGTTAATATCTCTATCAGTAGCAGTTTAGGAGATAACAAAATATTTATATGGGATCTTTGCAAAATATGTAATATTTTTTAAAAAATGTTTTATCTATTGTTTTGAGGGTTTAGTTGTTTCTTTCATCAATCTATATGTCAAGTGTTACAATGTTTAATATTATGATATATTTTTAAATCTTATAAACAGATATTCTATAATAATGATAAAAAGTAATTATATTTTAAGAAGTAAATGGAAATATTTTAATGATATCTGATAATTCATAACTCATTTCCACCAAATAATATACAATATGTTTTTCTAAGATATACCTAATTACAAGTGATAGTTCATGACTATAACTTCTCTGGGAGATTTTATGAATACAGCCTGCATGTGTTTTTGCTTTTACTGCCTGTAGTGAAGATATACTCCAGAATTACTCTGGCATATTTTAAAGTGAATCAGCAGATAAGCCTTGTCTTGTAGAGAGAAAATTCATAATAAAAGCAGTAATTAGAGATGACGAGATTGCAGTTAACAACTTGAAAGCATCACAGTTAAGAACTTGTTAGCATGAAGAAAAATGTTAGCTAAAACGAACTGACTGGTTGTAAAGATAAACATTCAAATCCCACTTCTTTATTATTGCCTAACACAAATGAAAATAAATACATATATGATATGTAGACTATGTCCAAAAATGCACATTTAATGTAAAGTCTTAAGCATTTAATGGAATAATAGTGCATGAAATTAATAAAAAATTTAAGCCACTGGAGAAAGTTTTTCATTGAATTTGAAGGTCTAGAGGGGTTTAAAAGGCAATATTAAACAGGAAATGCAATAAGTATTAAGACAGGATATTCCTTTCCCAAGATCAAAAGAGAATATTTTGTTTGCAAAGGAATTGGAGCCTGAAGCAAAGCAAAAAAAAATTCTCAACAGTCATAGGGGAGGGGAATAAGGGGAAAATGGGAGGAAGGGAAGAATGGGAGGATACAAGGGATGGGATAATCATAGAGATGTAACAAGAATAAATTAATAAAACAAATATATGTTTGAAAAAATTCTCTCTCTCTTTCTCTCTGTCTCTCTCTCTTTCTCTCTCTTTTCTAATCACAAGTTGGCAATCAGGAACTTTGATTATATGGCTACTTATTTGTTATGTAACATTTGTCAAGTCATGTGCTCAATTTCTCATGCTATCTATGAACTAGTAATGTCAATAGTAATTACTACTTAAATTTGATGTAACACCTGTTGTGATTGAGTAATACAGACTTCCTATAAACATGATAAGTACACAGGTAGCATGATGTTGGATGTAACACATTTAAATAAGACTTTCATGAGGGTACAGTGGGATGGTAGTGGAGCCAAAAGTATGTCTTTGCTTGAGATAGTGAATGCATAATATTTCCATTATCCTTAACCTTAGCAGCTTTCATTAGTGGTGGGTAAAAACAATCAAATACTAATTGAAACTATGAAAACTATCTTCATTGTTTAACTATTATATATATGTGTATATATTCATTTATCATTAACATAATCCAGATTCTATTTCCACCTTTTTACTTCCGTTTTAGTCTGACAGAAATAAGTATTCAGTTATAAAATGCACTGTAGATTCCTGAGTGATAGGATAGAGTCAGACCTTTCCCACATAGTCTCTTCCATAACTGTTTACAGTGCACAGTGGGATTGAATATGAAACACAATTAGATTGAATCTACCTTGACTAATACATGTAACTGTTGCATTAAAAAATTAAGATAAGATTCTAGGTACTTGTATATTTTTGTCATGAAAAAGACAGGCCTCACAGAGAAGGTTCTGTGGTGAAGATCAGCATGTTGAAAGTTAGTCAAGAAGTGGCTTTTGGACCAACATCTGGAGGAGAGTAAAAGCAATTGGACCAGGATGAAACTGACCTGTGATTCAGTGACAGCAACTGGCTCTCCAGTTCAAAGGCATCCTGGGAGCCAAAATATTCTTTCAAAATGTCTTAAGTTGAGATTCAAGTCAGTTTCTCTCTTGTCCATGGATTAGTTTTTGGATATGGACACTCACAGAAAAGGAGGCACTCATCTATGAGCTCTTAGTAACCAATCATCCACAGTATCATATAGAGTACCATGACATTAAATGTGGATCTGTGCAGTCCAGTCCAAATTCATTTCAGGAACACTAAAGAAGTTTCCTATGAGGAGTAGTATTTTGTTATAAACAGGGCAAAGGAATGTACTGTTCATAAAATAAGAGATTACTGAAGGCAAGAATAAATTGTCTTGGCTTAGCTGGTCTTGACTTAGACAGATGGTGTTTGAAGTTTAATTGTGTAGATACTTAGATAGACTGATTTGTGATAGGGGTAGTTTATGTGACTCCCGGTTGGCTGGGATGTATACCTGTGATCTCAGGAGCAATGTCTCTGTGGTGCTGAAAGGATACTGCAGGTAGGCAGAGTGGTCAAATTACCCCTGATGTCACTGACAGAATAATGAATTACAGTTGGATGTTGGTACATGGTTATCATGAGTCCTCACAGCTTAAACAGCCAAGATACAATTTGCCCAATTATCAGCTAAAGATCTCTATTTTTCTGGTTTTTGCATTTTTTATAATTCAAAATAATATAGTCCTACATTTTCATCTCCTTGTAAATTAACATAGTTAAATATATTACATTTCATAATTTCTAACATCTAAGTTCCTTACATACTCAGTTGAAAAGTATGAAATAAATGACATCTGAAGTGGCTTGCCTGTCAATAGACAAAACTAGTGACATTTCTGGCCTGTGTCTTCAGCCATGTTTGTAGACATTTGGAGTGGACTGACATCTTCATATCTGTTTTCCTTGAGAAAGAATCAATCCTGGCACACTTTGTTCTCAAGTGTTTCAGTATCCCCAAATGATAAAGAGCAGGATGTTTAGTTTTAACAGGAACAGAATAGAACTCACCTCACAGATGTCTGTCAAAGCCTACATGATGGAGGTCAGATTTCTAGTTAAATTATTTTGCTTCTTTACTTTCAAAAGCTCAACCTTGCCTGAAAATGGGTAGACTGATGTATTATTTGCTCAATTTAGTCACATTCAGTATATTCTCAAACTAGCACCCTGTTGTCTGAATCTCATTCTAAGTGATTATTAGTCTTACTCTGTCTGGAACCAACCATGTGATCTTTTGCTTTAGATCTATGCTTGAGACGTGTGAGGTCATCAGCTTCCTCCCTCTCCCCAAATATAAACAGATAATCTTCCGCTGAGTTTCTTTCTTCTATTAAATTTTCTTCTCTAACACTAAACTTTCAACATTCTCTTTCTGTATTTTCAAGAAATTTGGCTTTGGTAATACCTGCTCCTAAGAATCTTGTCTTTGAAGTATTATGTTTCTAATTGGATTGACTTCCAAGTGTATGTGTGTTTATATGTGTGTGCCCTTGCTCACTGCAAAATCTTAATAAATACATAATTTTTAAAAATGTGGTTACAAGCTGGACCTAATAAACTGCTGTTTCACTTAAGTGTCATTGGAAAAAAGACAAAGAGTGATCATTTCCAAATGAGAACAGTAGGAATGCTGAAGATACAAGTGCAGATAGAACAAGGAATCAGGGTCTAAAGATGTGACTGAATTGTGAGGAAATATTCATGCATTTGAATTTCCTGAGACTCAAAAGTGACTTTATGTATTATATATCAACCAAATATCTATCTTCTATTCATCTTTCCATTTTCTGTCTGGAGAAGGTTAGTTTGGGAGGAAGAATTAATCTAAGATTCCAAGTTATCATCTTTTGCCTTTTCTACTACATTAGAATTGATGTAGGATATAAGTACCTTCCAATACATTCTTAGGGGACAGGCAGTTTTTCCCCCTCTTCTTTCTCTTTCTCTCTCTTTCTTTCCTTGTAATTTATTTTCCATCTTTGTTTTCTTTGTGTTGTTGTTGTCCTCACAATATCAGACACTGGCCCAACATTTATAGTCACTTTCTCATGTACCAAGTTACAGGACTATAGTGTAAATCGGTATACACAACTCAAGAGATCCCAAGTTTTTGCAATAAAATGAAGGGAAATAATTCTCTGTTTAGAGAACTGGGTTTCCTTAGACCAAAATGTTAATTAGGCTAGGAAGGGAAGAAACAGGCATTGAATCAAACTGGGAGAATGGGACCCTAGAGAGTCACATAAGGAGGGAATAGAGTGACCACATATCTCCTTAGATTTTCAATTTTCCATATAGGTAAGCCAGCCAAAACCAGGATTTCTGTTTATTTATTTATTTATAGTACATTTTATTAATTAATTCATATTACATCTCATTGGTTATCCCCTCCCTTATATCCTCCCATTCCTCCTTCCCTCCTATTTTCCCCTTACTCCCCTCCCCTATGACTGTGACTGAGGGGGACCTCCTCCCCCGGTACATGCTCA
>OU015751.1:109295180-109348991 GCA_907169655.1 Acomys percivali
ACACACACACACACACACACACACACACACACACACACACACACACACATGCTCATACTTGGTCAGAGGTAATAGTGACCGTGGCTAACTAAAAAAATGGAAAGCAAAATGTTAGATAAATATGTACTAAGATATATTGGGCCTGGAGACATGGCTCAAAGGTTAAGAGCACTTGTTCTTCCAAAGGTTCTGAGTTCAATTCCCACCAACCACATGGTGGCTCACAACCATCTATAATGAGATCTAGTACCCTCTTTCTGACCTGTAGTTGTTACATGCAGGAGAACATTGTATACATAATCAATAAATTAATATTTTAAAAAACAAATAAAAAAAGATATATATATATATTTTGGTCAAATGAAATGAGAGAGCCAGTTTTTTAGGATGCTAACATGATTAGTATTGATTATCAACTAGACAGGATCTGAAAATACCTAGGCGATAAGCCTCAAAGTAGGCTTATGACAAGCTATTTAAATTAAGTCTGTCTCTCAGGGACCATCTTGTTTAGGATAATTGATAATAAAAGACCCAGCCTAAATGATGGGTGCACCCTTCACTGGGCTTTGTTCAAGAAGCCCTTCACTGGGCTTTGTTAAAAAGAAGATTGCTGAACAAGAACACCTCTCTGTCTCTCTGTCTCTGTCTCTGTCTCTGTCTCTCTCCTTCTCTCTCTCTCTCTCTCTCTCTCTCTCCCTCTCTCTCTCTCTCTCTCTCTCTCTCTCTCTCTCTCTCTCTCTCTCTCCGTCTCTGTGTCTCTATCTCTCTTTCTATCTGTCTGTCTGTCTCTCTCTCTCTCTCTCTTTCTCCTCCCTCCCTCTCTCTGTGTCTTTCTTCTCTCCTTGTGCTGTATATTTGTATGTGCTCATGTTTACATGAGTGTGAGCAAGAATATATGTCCAGTGATTTCCTTGACTATTCTTCAGTTTGTTTATGGCAAATCTCTTACTCAACTCAGAACTCATCCATCCATTTAATCTAGGCAGTTTCCCTTTCTGGATCTTGTCTCTCCTTTCTTAGGCTGGGATTACAGGTAGTCCAGGCCTGCTCAACATTTATGTGGGTGACAGTGTGCCAGCACATGAACTCTCATCCTCACACTTGCACAACCAAGTCCTTTGTCCTCTAGGTCATGACCACAGCATCTTATCTCTCTCTTTCTCTTGACTATGGGCATAATATAATAAGCTGCTTTAAACTCCAGCTACTTTGACTTCCAAAATAAGCCTTTCTTTCCTTTATATTGGTTATGTCTGAGTAAATTTTTGCACAACAGGAAAAAAATGGTATATTTTGTACTAGCAGGAATTCTGTGACATTTGGAGTAAAATGGTTACTATTACTTGGAAACATTTAGCCTTCCCCTACATAGTAGAATAACTCCAATGGTTTGTTGGCAAGTGGGAACAGAGATACATCAGATGATAAGAGCCCTTGCTTCTTTTGCAGAGGCCCAGGGTAGATACATAGCACTGACATTTGGTAGATCACAACTACCCGTTAACTCTATTTTAACAAAGTCTTCTTTAGCCCCTTTAGTCAACTGCATGCATGCGGTACACATGAATTTAGTATATGTATGCCAGATAAAAATAATAAAATAAATCTTTAAAAATAGAGAAAGGAAGATATGAGACTTCCTCATAGAATCCCCCGTGATGCTGAGTTTAAATAAACAGCAGTAGTGCGTACATTTGTTTAAGTTTTTCTCCACTTAGATTCTGTTTTCTTTATAAGCCATTCACATTAAAAATGCATATTAAAATAAAATATTTTGTATGAGCACATATACCAACACTTTATTAAAATTATACAAATAACTACTCTCTAGAACATTCTGCTATACAAATTTGATTTACAATGCCATTTGCTCAATGAAAACCACATGTGAATACATTTTGCAAAATTAAATAAAAAGTAAAACTAAGTAAAAGGAGTTTTTCCCAGATAACAAGGTAATGATAATTTTTTAATATTTGCATTAACAAGTGCTTGTCTTTAAATAATTAAAATATTTACATAGGGACCATTAAAGCTTATTTTGAGTTGGTGAAAGCTTTTATATTTCCTTCTCTTTTTGTTAATTCTGAGGCACTCAGCATACTTATTTACCATGAGATTAGTAAGGTTTGTTTTGTCTTATGGACAAAAGCTATTTATGTTGGAATTAAATAGATGCAAACACACTAGTACTTCTGGGAAAACAGAGAGGTAAGTGAAGGTCCCCTGGGTATTTTATGAAGAATAATCCCATTTAATACAGAAGCATAAAAAGTACAAATAAATTTATCCATATCACCTTTTAATGAAGAATTGGTAAATATTTTCATAACAAAAGAGCATATTCCTACCATTTATACAAAACAGTTAAGCACAATCCAGGAGTTTGCTTTATACCACCATCGTCCATTTCACCTGATAGATACTAGAAGTAATGGAAACTCATTCAGTGATAAAGATTTCAGAATAATTGTAGCAAAAACAGTGAGCATATATAACAGAGAAAGATAAACCCCTCAACTTGTTTCTATGTGCGTGCAAGTATGTATGTATGCATGTGTGTGTGTGTGTTTGTGTGTGTGTGTAAAATGCTATCTCGCATACATGCCAGGAAAACTGGAACATTATAATTTAGATATTTTATTTTAAGTATATTTGAAGTCTTATATTAAAATTTGAGGACCCATTTAAAAGTCTTATGTCTGTGTTCTGAAAATCGGCACAGGACAAATAGTCTGTCATATAAATAAAATGCTTTTGTTCCTATACTACTTCAAACAACATATCTTTCAGGTGAAATTTCAAATTTTTAATTATTATTTTGATTATTTTCAATTGCATTTTATTTATTTGATGCATATGTGTACATGTTTTCATGCCAAGGTATGTGCATAGTCATAGGGTACCTAAGGGGAGTTGCTTCTCCTTCTACCTCAGGAGATTAAAATAATGTCATCAGACTTGACAGCTATTGCCTTTACATGCTGAACCACCTTACAAATTCATCTATATTGATTTTCAAAAGTTATAATAAGCATTTTAGAAAATATAAAAGATAATATAGTAGACTCAGGACTGTCTGTCTATTGTGTATTGCAGATGGGCCCACCTGGTAAGCAGTGGGGTGGGGTGGGGGCTGAGGTGGACAAGAGCCCAAAGATGCTGATCTGTTCTACAGGCCTTCTAGACATTTATCTATCTATCTATCTATCTATCTATCTATCTATCTATCTATCTATCATCTATCTATCTATCTATCTATCAATCTATCTATCTATCTACTCTGTGCCCCAGTTGGGCTAGCCTGTTAAACAGCTGGCCAGTGGAGGGGCAAGAGCTCAAAGCTGCTCATAGGACTGCAGCTAATGTGGGATGTGGTTCCTCTAGTAAGTAGCTTGGTGGGGAGAGGGGGAGACTGTGAAAATCAGAACTCCAAGCTGCTTGGATGGTTCCCATCCGTTTTTGAGATGGCAGGACTCTGCCTATCTGCTTTCTGACCCAGCCAGACCGGCAAGCAGCTAGGGGGCTGAGAGATTTCAGAGCCCAAAGGTGCTTGGGTGGCCCACACTATTTCTCCAGAGGCAGCTAATGTGGATTATGTCCAGTGCTGGGACTCACCTCTGCCTGTCCTCTCCCTCTCCGGGATCCAGCAAGCAGCAGATGGGCGGTAGGAGCCCAAAGCTGCCGGGATGTCCCACAGTCCTTCTCCAGATGGCCTAAAGTGGGCTGCCCTCTGGGATTTTTCTGTGGGTTAGCTGGGGGCTGGACCCACCCCTGTTCCACACAATGTGGATCTCTCTCACCTGGGACTCAGCGGCACTGGTGTTTTGTAGATGTCTGTTTGGTCCTCGGATCGCTGTGCAGCCCTGGTTGTCCTGCTAATCTGATGCAGTGTGTGGTCTGCTTCACCATCTTGGATCCGAAGCCTGGATTTTATTAAGGCCTCTGCGTTTAGTGAGATAATCCTATAATATCGATTCTTCATTTTGTTCATGTGGTGTAGTGTATCTGTGAATTTAATATGTGAATGCTCCTCTAATTCTTAACATAATGCTCAGTGGATCCCAGGAGTAATCTTAATATATAATTGCACTGATCGCTTTAGAATGCTGTTGAAGTCTTTGTATCTAGTTTAGTAGAGACACTTCCAACCGTTTGCCCTTCTCTTTCTCTCTTCTACCACTTCCATTCCTGCTCCTCTTCTCTCCCTCCCCCCTCCCCCGGGCTCTTTGCCTGTTCTTTCTCCTGATGTCTGGCTTCTGATGTCAGCATAATGTAGACCCATTAGAATGCGATATAGAAGACTTAGATCATCGTCAAGTGTTTGTCACTGATCTGAAATCATTTGTATTATTCGTAGATGTGTGGCAGAATTGAGCAGCAATGTTTTCAAATCTTGGTTTTTCTTTTGGTGGAAGACATTATTATTACTATCTTACTTGTTACTGGAATGTCTAAGTTTTTTTTTATTATTTCATCATGAGTCATATGGTTCAATCAAATGAATTGTGTGTCCATGTGTGCATCCATGCATTTGCTCACTTTTTCTCCATTGTCAAATTTGGGCCTGTGTTACTGAATAGACTCCAAATATCCAGTGATTTTATTTTGTGAAAAAAATCTCCATTTTCATTTGTGTTTTTATTTATTATTGTGTTCTTTACTTTGTTCTTATTAGTTAAGCTAAATTTTTTTTATATTTTATTTAAGAAAGATACACACAATCAATTCTCATTTTTTTGTCTTTGTATGGCTTATTCTCAGTACTTTATTTATTTCTCTTCTGATACCCTGCATTACTTTCTTTCTATTATTTTTCAATTTTATTTTTGTTTTTCTAATTCCTTGAAGCACAACAGTAGGCTAATTGAGATATTTCTTCTTTTTGATGTGAGAAATTGCTATAAATTTCTCTTTTAGTACTGATTTTGCTGTATCCTCCAGGTTTGGGTACATTACTTTCCATAATTTCTCTTAATTTTTTTTCAACTTTTTTGCATTAATTATGTAGGTTTTTAATAATTTTGATTGGAATATATCTGAAAAGTTTCCAAGGATGTTTTTGCTACTGATTTTGTCTTTTCTGTATTTTGGTGTCTAAATAAAATCCTCATATCTTCAGTTTTTAAAATTTTCATCAGTACTGCTTTGTAGAGATCTCTATGAGATATCCTTCAGAACATTCCATGTACTCATGATGATATGTATTCCACAGCTCTGGACAGATTGCTCTGCATATGCCTGTCAGTCCCATTTCACTTAGGTCTAATTTAATGCTCATTACCTAGTTGAGTTTCTGTCTGTATGTTTTGTCCATGACTGAATATAGGGTTTGGAGTTCCTGATATTTCTGTATAGTGGGTTGTGACTCTCTCAATCTATATGAATATTTTCTCTATGTATTTGAGTTCTCTGATAGGTGGTGCCTTTATGGTTAGAGTTTGTTTGGTTTATATGAACAATCTTATTTCTCATTGTATATTGATTTAACTTTTTTCTTATGGATTTTGATTAAAGTTTACTTCAGTTGGTAAAGGTATGATTATTGCCACTTTTTAAAAATACACTTAAATAGGATATATTTTTTCTTGCTATTTCAATATATGTGTCTTCCTAGAGATGACTCCATTTCTTTTAAACAGCGTGTGGTTGGGACTTTTTTTTATTTTTAGTCATTTAATCATTCTGGTTTTTAATTGGAAAATTTAATATATTTGCCCTTTATTATGACATGACAATCTTTTACAATGTACCTTTGTTTCTTGTACTGGGGATGTTAAATTTCTCACTTTTCCTTCTCTTTCTACTTTTCCTTCTTTTATGGTTAACTTTCATTTATTACTATGTTTTGACTTTTGTCTTATAATTCAATTTGTCAATGTGCTGATTGTTTTGGTCAACGTAAAACAAGATAGAGACATTTTAGAAGAGAGACCCTCATTTGAGGAATTGCTTCCATCAAGTAGGCCAATGGGCAAGTCAGTGGAACATTTTCTTGATTAATGGTTAATGTAAGAGGATCAAGATTACTATGCATGATGGGCTATATAAGAAATGTAATCAAGCAAGGAAGAGAAAGCAGGCCAGTAAGCAGCATTTCTCCAAGGTTTCTGCTTCAAAGTCAGACATCACCCTTGTTAGATGTATTAAAATGATCTTAAAAGTGAGAGAATGAAAGGGGAACACGTAATTACAAACTACAATTGTACTCTACCTATCTCCAACTTTCCATTTTGGTGTAACTTCTTAACGTCTTTTGTTGCTTTTCTCCCAATTTAATTATCTCCTATTCAATTATCATGTACTCACTGAAATCTGTGGCCAGAGATACCAAGGAGATACAGTGTAGGGTAGATTACAAACCTGTCCTACCAGGGCTGTAAGCATGAGCTTGTCACCAGGAAGAATCTCAACGTCCTATCTATAGGCACTGACCTGAGGACAGGTGTCATTGTGTCCCACAGTTGCAGTTCATTCTCCATCTTATCCTCTAGCACATGGAGATGTTCTCTGTGCTTTGATTCTAAACTCTGAAGAGTGCTGATAGATTCAGTTCTTCACTAACTGCCAGTGTTAATTTTACTACAAAGGCTTCACCCAATCTTTTAGCATAAGGCAAGTTAGAGTGCCTGGTCCAGCAATATGCTTCCATGTCATCTTTCCTGGCACTGAGTTCCAAGTTGAAGACTTCAAATTTTCTCCCCAACAAAGGAGTCACCTTTCCCATGATGCACTTCTTGGTGAAACTGGGTAAAGCTTTCCTCTTAACTTCAAGGGACCCTTGCTTACAATTATGGTAAAGTGTTGCTATCTTTCATAGTTCCCATAGTGTCTGGTTTCCAGAGTTCTTGTGAATATGTTTTATTGCAAGCTACTTTTTTTCAATTGATATTTTCCAAAATATCCATCTCTTGGTGTGTTTTCTTTTTCAATATCTTGTTCTGCTCCCAGTTACAAACATTTAATCTTTCTTATCATATGCTGTATTTCAAACTCAAGGCAAGTCAGTTAGAAACTAACCATTGAGCCAATGGCTAAAGAAGATGAGTAGGGAAAATAGTTTACTGAGAGGAAAGTAAAAAGCAAAAATTCTGCACCAGAAGTAATACAATATCAAGAGATGGAATTATCTATGGGTGATGGCATTGCTTATAAAATTCTGTAGGCTATTTTTATGTAGATTCAAGATCCACACTGTTATAAACACTCATTATAACAGCATGCTGACCAAGAGCTGTACAATTGTAATCCAGTTGTAATAAAACAAAACCACACATGACAAGCAAGTACAAAAAGCTGCAAGCTCCTTTTGTATGACTAAAAATGTTTTTAATTTTGGCAACAGATTAGACAAAAAATATGAGGCATAAAATGAAAAATATTCATGCCTTTGAATTACATATTTACAAATTCACATGTGAGATACAAGTTACTAGTATTAAAATGCTGATAAATTCCAGTGTTACTGTATCCTAAATATTGTCTTAACTCCAGCAATGTGAATGATCAGGAAAATTACAATGGGGTATGATCAGATGCATAGCCAGCTCCCAGTCCCTAGCAAAATCATTATATGTAGTCTAATCAGTAACAGATGGATAATGACTGAGGGATTTGTTGCTTCTACATAAAAAAGAAAGACTTTATTTTCCCAAAATGCTTATTGCTATGATGGCTTCCGCCATTAGGCGCTATTGTTAATCCCTGCAGCTACAAAGTGCAGAACTTATGATGTAATGCTCATCATTACAGCATCTATTTATAAGAACAGTTAAGCTAGCGAAGCCTACACCTTTCCCACACATATTTTGCAAATATTAGCTTAATCAATAAAAATGTAATACTATCTAGAAGAACATATTTGATAAAAGTGAAGAATTCAAGTGAAAGTCGGCTACATCAAATTGGCTAGTCTAACCTTATAAAAGTTCCCTGAGATGCAGATGGTGTATATGGTTAACTTTTCTATATGTTGTTTTTTAATTTACTAATTATTTATAATAATAATTTTAATGAAAATAAAGAAATGTATTAGGGAGGTCCTACTTGGCAGTTAGTACATTGTCATTGAATGCCACTGTGTAGATGTTTAATATTTGTTGCTCCCATCTTCAGAGAGAGCTCATAAGTCATTCACACTTCATTTAATTTGGGCCACCAAACCTCCAATAAATGAGTATTCCACAAAGACTTAAGATATAGTTTAGAAGCGTTAGAAGATCCTGAGAATGAAATCAACAACTGCCTATATCTGAGAAAATGTATGTGAAATGCTATGTTTTACACAAAGAAAGGCAAACCCATGTGAATGCACAGCGACAGCATCTAGAGGCTGGAACCCGAAACCCTGCAGAGAATTATTTAATGATGTACACTAGATGAAGAGCAATTACTTTCTAATGTTAAATGCTCATTTTGAGTGCATACTCTATGGCTTGATTGCACTTTACTGCTTCTATAGGAATGGAGGTATAATATTTGTGTTTATTTTCTAATTGAGTAATGTGAACTGATTTACAAAAAAATTAAACAGCTGTTAAGTGGCATTGGTAGGACCCAAATACACTCCTGGTGACTACAGAGATTATGTTTTCTGAATGTACTGCATCACCTTTAAAATAACAACAACAATTCATTCTGAAGCTGAGCTACAGGCAGTTGGCACTGCTGCCTCTGTTTGTGGTAGAATAGTAAGGAGCGGGGAATTGTGCCATAGCAATGCAACTGTACACCACGGATAGGAATGTCTGCTAAATTGTGTGTGCTCTCCTTTCTGACAAGCAATAGTCAAAATCAGCAGAGTATAAAAATGTTGAGCCTCAGTCTATGAGAGTAGACAGAGTAGGAATCACGATAATGGTTTGCCTCACCATGCTTGAATAGACGTGTTATCAATCGGTGCATTAATTCTGTCTGGCTCCTGGAAACAGTCATTTGCTTAATAGTTCTTTTGTGAGCAGGGAGTCTGGCCCAATCTCAAATGATTCATCTCCCAGCTACTGAGGAGTTTTTAGGCATAAGGGGAAAAATATCTAACTTCACTTTTCCACAAATAATATGAGGAAGGAAGTAGTCACAGCACACTGCACTTTTCACACAGGATGGAGCAGTGTTTTCTTCTGACACAGGTCAGTGAAGCACAGAAGGTTTTCGCATACAGGTGTCTCCCTGAGTTGATGTAAATAAAGCCAAAGAGAAAATGTGCAGATTTGTTGATATACTGTGATGCTTTTCATTAGATAAAATTCTAAGGTTGAATCTTAACTTTATCATTATAGTGGTTAAAAGTAAGTGTTCAGTAACCAAAATTAATGTTTGCCATTGTTTTATTTTGTACCTGTTCTTCAGATTTAAGGTAACCTATTCTGTGTTTGTTACCTATGATTAATTATATTATATAGAAACAATATATAAAGATCTTGTTGTTTTGATTGCCAGGTGATTAAACAGGAAGAACTGAACAAGGACCTTTCTAACTGTTCTTTGTACGATCTGCTCAAGTATGAGGACGTCAACGCTGACAAACACCTGGCTCTGGAGGAATTCTACAGAGCATTTCGTGAGTACAAAGTCAATCTGTAGTTCATTTTGCTCTTTTTTCCCAGTTGCTTTATGCAATATGGTCTGTAAGCCTGATCCAAAGTACAAGCTGTTTCTCAGGAGAAGAGACTTGATACCCTATGAGCATATACAGGGGGAGGAAGTCCCCCTCAGTCACAGTCATAGGGGAGGGGAGTAAGGTGAAAATGGGAGGGAGAGAGGAATGGGAGGATACAAGGGAAGGGATAACCATTGAGATGTAATATGGATAAATTAATAAAATTTAAAAAAAGAGAAGTGTTATAAGGAAGAGAAGTCAAGGTTTTGGCTCCTCCAGAATGTATGCAAAGCTAGGGGATTTTGCATTTCCACAACAACATGGTGTGGGCTTGCTCTCTTCCCTAGAGTACCCTGTGTCTTACTGACTTTAGTGTGATGACTAGTTTACAATGCTGCCTTTGAGGCTACTCTAAAGGAAGAACACTGACTTGTTATCATCAGGCATCAAACAACTATTTAATTACTTATGCCGTGACATTTACAACTCATTGGGAAAGCAAAATGAATCAACAGATTAAGTTACTGTATATTCCAGGAACTATTGTTTTTTAGAATTTGTTTTTCTGTTCTTAGAATAAAACATTATATTTATGCTAAGGTAATCTAAGAACAACTTATATTTGTTTGAGTTGCTTAAATGTATCTTAGAAAGATGAACTGTGCTTTCTTTATTAAAAAAATTGAAAATAATTTAATCAACATAAATTTTCTAAAACACCATAAAACAATGAAAGCATCAAGATTTTACTCAAGAGAAAAACAGACAAACAAACCAACAACAAACAAACAAATCTGGGTACTTGCAAAGCACTAAAGATCAGGGAGAAGTTACTTTAAAAATATTTCTTTAGGCTGAAGAGATGACACAGTAGTTAAGACCATGTGATGCTTTTACAGAGAACCCAGGTTCAGTTCCCAGCACCTATATGAGATGGCTCCAGAGGATTCACTGCTGTCCGCTGGCCTTCGCAGCAGCATGTACATATAGGTACACACATGGAATAGTAACACAAAGATAATACACATACTCAAAAATAATCTACAAAAAGTATCTGGAGAATACATATTTAAGATCAGGTAAAAAATGATCTTGGGGTTTAATCAAATTGTATGTTCTCTTATATGAGAAAGTAGAATGTACCAGGAAAGATGACATAGTAAGTTGATGGTCCCTTGAAAAGGCTTGTCAAAGCTAATATTCTTTGAAAAAATAAGGAAATAACAGAAGTTAATTGCTTTAGGTTTATGTGAATATGGTGAATCATATAGAAATTAAGAATATTTGCTTAGTATAATATCAATCCTACGTCAAATTTGTTATTAAACTACATTTTACTAATTTCACCCTATATCAGTCATTCTTTAGAACTTCACAGAGGCAGAATAAGAGAGAAAATATGGCTTATTAACAAAAAATATGTTCATATAATTTAATATAAAACTTGCAGCATCTATTATTTTATATTACCACACAAAGCAGAAGTTTATAAAAATGTAACTCAAAATAAAAATTAGTGATTGCCGTCTGTGCTTTGGTGTGAAGGGTCTTTACAAAAATTGTAGCAATGCTTCTTCTGCTTGGTGTAAGTGGCTTTAAACTTGGAAAAACAAATGTCAGATAATAGAAAGAATGACATAACCAAGAAGGCAGGTGCCCGAGAGATGAGAGTGCTTAAGAAAACCAACCAAACAGAAGTATGTCCCATCTGATGTTCTTTTGAAATAGATTATTTTTGTGTCTTTAGTAACTCAAATCATTAATCATCTTTCTAATGTCACATCCCTTACCTTATTTTACACTAGGAGAAAACATGGACTAAATAATAGTGGGTGAAGTACTCCATAGCATGAGTCATGAGTTACATAAAGTTTATAAGGCATTTGGAAAGAGTAACAAAGGGAACCTTTTTGTTGAGGTAGTAGTGGTGAAATAGCGGCAAAAATTAAAGAGAAATATGTTAGTTTATGCCAGCTCACACGATGCCTATGCAATGATCCCTGAAGGTGTCAGCAGATATGAATCTTGCTTTCAAGATTGCTGCTTGTCCCCCCCAAGGGTATTTGTCTTATGTTTTGGCATACGTTTAGTATTGACGTGGAAATACATTGTTCTGACAAGTGACATTTTGCCATTAGAAATCAATAGCCAATGAAACTTGAAAGTGATAAAACACAAGAAACTACTCTCCAGAAGAAAAGTTATGAGAGTCTATTTACTCTTAGACTGTAGTACAGTCATGATTTAGTGGAAACCACTATATTACATGCTTATTATTACTTGCTTAATGGCTATTGTAATGATTCTGCCCTTAGGTCAGAGTTAAAAATAATATAAGGGTCTCCATATTCAATATTTGAGACATAGAGATATATTAGTTAAGAAAAGCACTTGGTAGCCTGGTATAATGGCCAGGACTTTGAGCCTGTTTTTTTTTTTTTCTTTTTTCTTTTTTTAAACTCAAATTTTAAAGATGAGAAGATCGAGACTGAGCCAGCCTGACCTATTTATCATGACTCTGCCTCAAAACACAAAAACAAACAAACAAACAAACAAAAAATAACAACAAAACAACAACTACAACAAAAATCAAGAGCCTGATCAACTGCTGTGTGGGCATGAGAACTCCAGTTCAGATGTCCACAGCCCATGTAAATGGAAGAGTACAGAGACTTGCCTGTAGATCCAGGACAAAGAATAGGGAGACATGGTATCCTCAGAGAAAAGCTGAACTGTTGTATAACTTGACTATCCTCATTGGTGAAGCCTGTGTTAAACAATGGGACCCTGAGTCAATGAATAGAGTGAAGAAGAATTGAGGGAGGTACTTGATGTCTACTTGACCCTGTACAGGAGTCCCTCTGTCTGCATGCTAACACCCATATGTGCACCACATACATATAAATACAAAAGATAAATAAAACATGCAACTTTAAAAGGAAACAGGGAAAGAAAATGTATTTGGCCACTATTCATCATGCAATGAAGGTTCTGTTGTTATATAATTGTAAGCTATTGTTAAGGTACCACAAATACAGTTGTGTAGCAATAATGGGATACCCATCTATTATATACCAATTATCTTTTTATTTAAAGGGCTAGAATAGTCAATGCATTTTAAATTAGAAACCCCCCAGACACCAATATCAGGAATATGTAACTTCAGATATGCAATAAAATGACAGTTATATTAGAAATTATTATTTTTTATTTTTTTATTTTTTATTAATTTATTCTTGTTACATCTCTATGGTTATCCCATCCCTTGTATCCTCCCATTCTCCCCTCCCTCCTATTTTCCCCTTATTCCCCTCCCCTATGACTGTTCCTCAGAGGGATTACCTCCCCCTGTATATGCTCATAGGGTATCAAGTCTCTTCTTGGTGACCTGCTGTCCTTCCTCTGAGTGCCACTAGGTCTCCCCCGCCAGGGGACATAGTCAGATGTGAGGCACCAGAGTACATGAGAAAGTCAAATCCCTCTCTCCACTCAAGTGTGGAGACTGTCCTGTCCATGGGCTAGATCAGGGTAGGGGTTTACATTTTACCGCCTGTATTGTCCTTGGGTAGTGCCTTAGTTTGAGCGGGACCCCTTGGCCCAAATCTGCCTATCATAATGTTCTACTTGTAGATTTCTAGGACCCACTGGATCCTTCTACATTGCTATTCTCCCCTGGTTCTCTCATCTAGAGTCTCAATAGGATATCTCCCCTCTGTCCCAGTTTCCTGGTAAGGGAAGGCTTTCGTGGGACATGCCCATTGGGCTAGTATGCAGATATATTAGAAATTATAATAAGAGTAAAAGTTTAAGTAATCTTTTTCAAACTGGGGCTATTCTACTTCATATAATTTTCAAATAGAAGCTCAAAACACTTGCAGATTTATTTGTGAATACCCAGCGACCTAAATTAAAGTTGGATCAGTAACAAAATATACTACAAAGATTAACATATTTCTAGGGTTCTAGTTAATTATTCTTTCTGACATAGTATAAAATTAAATGATAAAGCGTAGCTTTTTAGCAAAGGACTTAATGGTAAAAAAACTACATCATTGATTATTATTTCATCATTTTAATGTTATTTTACCCATTATTTGCAAAATGTTACCACTCTTTATGTTAAATACTTTTAATGGAATATGGATTTCATAATGATAATATAAGAAAATGAATTATTTTTCTAAGAAATCACAATCACTATGTTAAAATTTTAGTTATTGGAACCATTTAATAAGTACAGCAGAATGGATGAATACCACATTAACCCTTTTTGTGTGTCAAAGCACATTAATTTACAAAAAACTTTATTTAAAAAAAATAACAGCAAGTAAGTAGTAAATAGAATTAAAACTATGTTATTAAGTGATGTGGTCAGGACTAAGTAGCAATTAAAAAGTGACAGAAGAGGCCATGTCTGGAAAGTAACTCAATGCACAATTAGTTTTATCCGGTGGGTGGTTAGATATAATCAGGGGCAGAGAGGTTGAAGGGTGTTGTCAGATTTTCAGCTTGGAAATAGTTGTTCACTGAAGTGGGCAACATAGAATGAAAAGCACATTTGGGGAATGAATGGGATTAAGTTGGGTGTCTTGGCATATTCAAAGAGAGGCATCTAATTTAATAATAATGAATCCTCCCCTTCTGTCACAAGCCTAGGGGAGGGGAATGAGGTGAAAAAGGGAGGGGGGGGGGAAACGGGAAGATACAAGTGAGGGGATAACAATCAAGATGTGATCTGAATAAATTATTTAAGTAAAAAAAGAATAATGTATCTCCTAGTGAGCAAGGAAAACAGATCTGGAGTCTCCTGATAGAAACTGCCGGAGAGATGGGTTGGCCTTAAGGGTGAGGCTCACAACCGAAAATATAAGAAACTGCGTCTCTTGTGTTTCTCTTGAATGTACAAAGGAGAAATAATGGTGGCGGTAAAAGGGCCTTTCTTAAGTAGCTTCCACAACACAACACACAGAACGAGGGTTCATTTCTTATGTTAGTTCTTGAATCTGAAAAATTGTTGAAAGGGCTCCCAGTCAATGCAGTGCGCTGCAATTACAGTATTCCCGGCATGCCAACAATCGGTTGCAGGTTTCCTGTGTCCTCACAGGTGGAGAAAGGTTACAATATCCTTTCTACAAAGTCCCTTTTTACTGGAATGAATTTCCCTTATAGTTGCTTATATATTATTGAACTCCTTAGGGGCATATCTTCAGTTACCACTCCTTGAGAGTTTAGAATTTGCTTTACCTCTTTCCTGTCACTGAGACTGATACCTTGTCTTAAAGTAATTCAGATGATGAAAAACTTTATTTCACTTAAACTCCTGGTCATAGTCCATTCCTAGAAGACAGTCAGGACAGGGACTTAAAGCATCCCATTTACAGGTAAGAGCCAAGACAGAATGAGTTCAAGAATACATGCCTGCATCTTTTCCCTACTCCTATACCAGCCACTCTGCCTAGAGAATGGTGCTCCCTTGAGTTCTATGAGCCTTCCGACATCAGTTAATAATTAAGACAATCCCCAAACGTCGTGTGCACAGGTCCAGCTGACCTTGACAATTCCTCATTAAAGTTCTTTAAGAGTACAACTAAGGATACAAGTGTCAGCACAGAGAGGAGAGGTCACAATAGATTATTGGAAGGAAGTAAGAATGAAAGGCACACAGATGGGTAGGACTTAAAGAAAAAACAACAAAAATTTATTTTAATAAGAAAGTGAGCAACATTTTCCCAGGCTAAGCCCAAGGGAAGAATGTCTGCTTTGGTCAGCCACTGCATTTGCCAGCAAAGAAGTAACTGACTGATTAATTTTGGTCCTAAAATTTTTACCCGAGATTCAGTGGTAGAAGGAAAGCAACTAGCGATTGAGAAGGTGACTAGAGAAACTTGAAAAGCAGAAATGTTCAGCAGAGAAGATCCACGTATAAGAATGTATTGGGAAGGATATACTCAGAAAACTTCCAGATAGCTAAAGCTCATTTGTGACTTTAGAGTCATGACTGTGGCCTCTGAGGGAGAGATCAGAGAAGGTGAATCCTTCCCACTGTAGGAGGCATCAGTCCTCCATCTTACCTCACCAGATTCCCTTTATCCTAACTTTATTGTCATATCCGTGCTGGATGCTGCTAGTAATATTGTCTTTTTATTTTCTTCTTTGAAGTGCTTGATGATTTCTATTGTTTCTTCACTTTGTGTTAATTTTCTAATTTATGAAGTGCCGTATGGTGTGTCATTGTTTTAAATTGTTTTTGTATGGAAAAAAAACAGTGTATTAAAGTTATTACTGAAGGGACCAGGAGTGAAGGACCTCATGAATCATGTTCATGGACGATGGTTTATACACAAATGAAACCATACACAATTTTATGTTTACCCTAATTTGCGGGGGTTACTATAATAGATATTAATGTGAATCCTACAGTGCCTGCTTCTCAGAATTCTTTGGAACTTGTATGAACAGAATGATTCACACATGCACTTCAAAGATTTTTGCACTTAGAAACAAAATGCCTTCTTTTGTACGACAATTATATCATAAAAGACATCGGAGAAACAATATTGGTGTAAACTATGATTTAAAAGCAAATAGAAAAGTTACACTCTCTCTACTTTAAGATGGCCCTATCCTCCATCACCTCCTCTAATTTCTCACTTCAACATGATTTTAAAAATCTGTTTTATATGTCCTGCCTCTGCAGATTTATCTAACTCTGGTCCCTGAGATGCTCTGCTTGCTGGTAGCTCGTTAACACAATTTGTCTGTTAGTGCAATCTTTATGTAGTATTAAAAGCAGACATGATCAGACCCATTAGTTTCTCTTCTATTTAAAGTGACACAATCATATTTAATTTCTACCATATTGGCTCTTTGTGTTGCACAAATATTGACAAAAGAAGTCACTTTCTAGCTCATAGTGAAAGTGAAGCAAAAAGAATAATGTGCTAATTGATCAATTATTCCTGATTTATACACTATGATGTATCTTGTCAGTAATAAAATTCATCTAACTAAAATTGGGACTCTAAATGAGAGAACCATGTGAGAATAGCAATGCAGAAGGATCCAGTGGGTCCTAGAAACCTACAAGTAGAACATTATGATAGGCAGATTTGGGCCAAGGGGTCCCGCTCAAACTAAGGCACCAGCCAAGGACAATACAGGCGGTAAACTTTAAACCCCTACCCAGATCTAGCCAATGGTCAGACCATTCTCCACACTTGAGTGGAGAGTGGGATATGACTTTATCACGTACTCTGATGCCTTACATTTGACTATGTTCCCTGGAGGGGGAGACCTAGTGGCACTCAGAGGAAGGACAGCAGGTCACTGAGAAGAGACTTGATACCCTATGAGCATATACAGGGGGAGGTAATCCCTCTGAGGAACAGTCATAGGGGAGGGGAATAAGGGGAAAATGGGAGGGAGAGGAGAATGGGAGGATACAAGGGATGGGATAACCATTGAGATGTAATGAGAATAAATTAATAAAGTAAATAAAATAAAATAAAATAAAATAAAATTGCTTCTCACTAATTTTAGGATAAATATTCCAGGATTTGCTTTCCTAGGATATATGCTCAGCTTTTTTTTTTATTATTTCTCAAAAGTCATTATTATTTTGGTTTTTGTAGACCCATGCTGTTGCTAGCAATTTCTCAGAAGCTCCTTGCGCTGCGTCCTTGTTTCATGACCTACAGTTCTGAAACCTTGTGTGAGTAGGCTTTCTTCACAAAGGCTAGGAGCTTGTAAGTCGCATAACTTTGCTCTGATTTTATCAGCACCCTTTCCTTGGTGTTGCTCTACAGTGTAACAGCTGGTGCTTTTTCCTGAAGATGACACTTCTGGCCATTAATGGACGCTGCAGCTTAGCACCACAACATGATCACTGAAAAAATTATCTTAATGGCATCATCATGTAGGGTACACTAAATTAATACTTTTATGCAGTATGCAATCATCAAATAATAACAATTGACTTTAAATCTCCTTGAATATGTAAAAAAGAGATATGATTATTTGTACATAAACAGTAAAACATATTTCAGTTGGTATATTCAGTATTATTCTCTGAGTAAATCAGAGTGATGAAAATTCCCCCTCTTTATCATCGCTTTGTGTTCAGAGCCTTTTCTCTTCTCTCTTACTTGTAAAATACACAACAGGTAGTTGTGAGCTATTTCAATTTTGTACAAAAATAAAGTGAACTTTGTATTATACTAATATTTTCAGAAAAAAACGTCAAATATACAAATATATAATTTCATCCAGGAAACAAATCCTAAGTTAGTAATAATCCTTTCAAGCTTTATTGTAACATGTAGAGCCATCTAAATAAACTACTCATGTTTTGCTTTATAAAGCATTATATTATAGAGCTATCGAAACAATTTGTATTACAACCAAAAAGGGTATAACTGTTACAGAAGAAAAATTTACACATGTTCCATAATAAAATTATTTCGTAACAATCTCTTACGAAGTATACATGACTGAGGTAAAAATAAATGAACTATTTAAAGTTTTAAACTTTAAATTTTCTCTTACTGATGAAAAATGTAGCCTGAAATAGTATCAAATTATGGTAGGTGAAAACACTGAACATGTAAGCTAATAACAGTGGTGCATAGTGTAAGTATAAAATGTATTATGTTTGATGAAATTAGTTTTACTAGAATTATTTTTATTAAAAATTTTATTAAAAGCAAATATCTTTTTCATAATTCCATTATTACAGAACATATTACCTGGAAGCATTTTGTCCAGAGTTTATTTTATGACTGTGTTCAGTATGATTACAGACACATTTTTTTTCTATATAAATGAGTTTTTTTTGTGCAATTTATTTAATGTAATGGTCTTTCTTATAACTGTTTAGACATTTTGTCTTGTACAAAAAAGCATAATTAAATATTCTTATACTTGTTATGTATGTTTGAGCAACAAGCAGAAGTATTTTAAGCACCATAGCCCATAAATATTCACTGGTATTGTCCTACATTGCAACTGGACAACATTATCTTAATATTATATTTGAAAGAAAAATATTTTATGTTGGCATAACATTCCTGTTTTCTTGGCTCAGAAATGTATAAGAAGCGGTTGTAGAAAACAGCACCAGAAAATTGTCTTAATGTAAGATCAGGCTGCCTTCTTAGTCTCTGTTTCAAATTTTTGGACAAGCCCTATCAATATTAGCAGCTGTGTTTTTATTAGCAGCAAAAAAGTGAAATAAAATGAAATAAAATAAAATAAAAGCTTTTCTGTGAGAAAAGGCCCTAGAGCTATGTACTTAATAGTATCCTCAGTTTCACATTTTTGTAAATGAATTAGAGAATCCTATTTACCTTGAAATATACTAGAAGTAATCCTCATGTTTATAATTCCTTTGATACCATAGTCTAGAGCCAAAATTTACACCATAGTAATGAGCCCATCCTATTTATTAAAAGAACATCACTTTGTTATCACAGGAAAGCTTCTCAGGAGAGATTTAGATTATAAAACACAGTTATATATGTGCTGATATTGAAGCCACATGGTTGGCCTAAAACACTGCATTTTTAAAAATAACAAGATGCATCCACACATTTTACTAAATGCTCATCTGATATTGTGGGCTAAAATTTTGTGTAGGGACTTGGAAACACAGACAGAAAAATCATAGTTGCAGCTTTCTAAACCACCATAGGGAATGAATTCCATGCTGGCTAATGTGCTGCTGGAGGCTCATTTAATCCCTTGCTCATTTGTGTGATGTACAGAAGCATAGGATGTTCCCAATTCTCATATTCTCCATCTGTTTCTTTCTAAATTTTCTTGGGGTTCACTTTCAATCAGGGTCTGCTCTTATTGCCTTCTTCATCATCAATGCTTGTGGACAGAAAGGAAAATTTGTGTATAGACAAGTAAACATTTACTGGCATTGATTTCAAAGTGTAAGAAAGTGAGGTATTAATGTTTTAATAGATTTTCATATTTCATATGCTCCTTTGCCTAAAATACCTACCTATTCTTTCTAAAAAGAATTTTTAGGTCACGCAGGGTAGTTTTTTTTTTTTTTAAGTTAGAAATCATTTATCACTGAACAAGGATGAAATGGTAATTGCTGTATCTTTTATGATTGTTCAGATGGAAAGATCAGATATAAGGGTAGAGTTATTCATAACCATGTGCTTAAAACTCAGGATTCTGCAATCCTCACATTCTCAGCATTGTAAAATAATTCTGCCATTTCTATTCCTACCTTTCAGCCTATTACAAGAAAACTGATAGGAAGGGGACAGTAACATGTTTATTTTATGAGCACTTTTGTGAGATGGGGATGAAAAATAATAATGATAGCCTAGACTAGGTACTGAGATTTAAACTGAAAGTTTATAAAATCAAGGTGATATCCTTGTGTTTTGATATCCTGCTTGGCTGAACGTGGAAGGAAGAGGTATGGCTCACGCTTATTTAAATTGTGACGAAGCAAAGGGGAGCATCACTGAGCTAATGTGTAAGTAGAGGACTTGAGTTTACACATCTATAGATCAAACCCAGCGATTTGCTTCTGAATACTATGGATGGCTTGTGATATTCTTTGTGACTGACTTCTGGAATTTTGAAGACATTCTCTTATGAGATACCAGGAGGCTGCATAAACTGGTTAGCTCTTCAGGAGCTACAGTACAGTAATGTCTACTGAAGGTAACTGCATACCAATTCACAGTATTAGAGAAGCGTTCTAAAACCTGCTTTAAATGCTTTAAGATGCTTGAACGGACACAGCAAACCATTGTACACCTGCACCATACCACTTACAAAATGTTTCTCATTTAAAGTTTCTAAATGAGCCTAAAATTAACTTTATTATAGAGTTCTGTAGGAAATAGTTCACACTGTATACATTGCTGAAATTGTATATAAGATGTTCGATATTGTTCCCTTTGCCACCTGAAACTGAGCTCAAACGTACATGCAAATATAGTTATAATTATATAATTTACACATTCCTTTGAATGGTTCTGTAAGCATTTTAACAAAAACTAAATCAACTGCTCAACATTATAATTGTCCTTCAGTGTGGTGCTCAACCCCCTTGCCATCGACAGATAATTCTCTATAAGTAAGAATTTTAAAAAGTGTGCTTTAATTGAGTGGTCCTTTTTAAGAACTCATTTTTATCCACATCTTTACTGATTAGGACATATGTATTTTCACTCACTGAATATTTTAGTGGGAAAGTCTGTAAATTCAGGTTCCTGTGAAAGGAATCCCAGCTTTCTTTCTGTTCTCTGAGCTGCAGGTACAATGATGGCTACACTTCAGCACTGTGCTTCTCTCTCGCTGAGAACATCTCAGGAGATCCTGGCATTTCGGGCACTAAATTGACTTGCTACACTAAAAGTCAGTTAACCTTGTGTGCCTCGCAGTTTCCCTCTTTTCTACTGTTAGTATTTCGCATTCTCATAATTTTTTTTTTTTTACTCAAGTCATGTAAATTGTCTATGCTTTTAAGAAAAATAATAGTCTTAAAAGATTCAGGTTGTTTTCTGTGAATACATATTTCTATATCTAGTTTAAGTTTGCAAAAGTAAAGTCACTTGACAGAAGACCCCTTGTATTTTGTTTTTATTTAAATCCATTCTCTGTTGTGACAGTAAGAGTGAGAGGCTAGTGGTAAAGAATAGCTGGAAGGGATATAAATCACCAAAACCACATTTTAACACCACAAAACAGCTAATGTTCCATTACAATACATATTACCGTGGATTCTCTGTGAAACTACATGATCAAGAGCGCAGATTAAACCTGCCAGAGTTTCATACATTTAAGAAAGTTCTGAAAATATTCATTAGACTGTTCAATCAGGAAAATGAGTGAGGTGAATAGAAAAAAAAAAGAAACTTCAGAAGTTGGCTGTCTTCCCTTACTTATTATTTACTTATTCACTTATTTAATAATGTATCTCCTTTCCAGTTTGGCTCAAAGACACACCCTGTGTCTGCTTGTAACTGCAGAAAAAGAGGATTTATGCTTAATCTGCAATAGGAATAGATTAGGTTGCCCATAACTCTTTTAAAAAGTTATTAACTTGCCCTCTATCCCACTTTCCTGGTAAGTGAAGACTTTCATGGGACATGCCCCTGGGCTAGTGTCCAGATATAAGTGAGTATATACCATTTGACTCTTTCTGCTTCTGGGTTAACTCACTCATTATGATCATTTCTAGTTCAATCCATTTGTCCACAAATTTTGCGAATTCCTTGTTTTTGATAGCTGAGTAGTATTCCGTAGTGTAAACGTACCACAGTTTCTTTATTCATTCTTCTACTGAGGGACACTTAGGCTTTTTCCAGGTTCTGACTATTATGAATAAGGCTGCTATGAACATGGTTGAGCAAATGTTCTTGTGTGCTGGAGCATCTTCTGGGTATATTCCAAGGAGAGGAAAAGCTGGGTCTTGAGGAAGCCCTATTCCAAGTTTTCTGAGATAGCTCCAGATAGATTTCCAAAGTGGCTGTACTAGTTTGCATTCCCACCAGCAATGAAGGAGTGTTCCTCTCTCTCCACATCCTCGTCAGCATGTGGTGTCACTTGAATTTTTGATCTTAGCCATTTTGATGGGTGTAAGATGGAACCTCAGGGTTGTTTTGATTTGCATTTCCCTGATGACTAAGGTTGAGCATTTCTTTAAGTGTTTCGAAGCCTGGAGGCACTCAGAGGAAGGATAGCAGGCAACCAAGAAGACACTTGATACCCTATGAGTATATACAGGAGGAGGAGGTCCCCCTCAGTCACAGTCAAAATGGAAAATGGGAGGGAGGAAGGAATGGAAGAATACAAGGAATGGAATAACAATTAAGATGTAAAATGAATAAATTAATAAAACATTAAAAAGAAATAAAAAATAAAGTTATTAACTTAATTTTTAATTCATTCACTTTACATTCCAATTGTAGCCCCCTTCTCTCACCGCCTCCAGGTCGCACCCTCCCTCCCTCATACCCCTTGGCCCCTCCCCTAATCCTCAGAAAGGGGAGTCTGCCTCTCCTATCATCTGACACCAGCTGAGCAAGTCTCATCTGGACTGTTTATACACTCTTCCCCTGTGGCCTAGGAGGGCCACCCTGCCAGGGGGAATTGATCAATGTGTGGGTATCAGAGTTCATGTCAGAAGTAGCCCCTACTCCCCATTTTATGGAACCCACAAGGAGACTGTGCTGCCTATCCACTGCATCTGAGCAGAGGGTCTAAGTCCTCACCATTCATGGTCCTTGGTTGGTGCATCAGTTTCTGTAGTGCCATCCACCACCCCCTCCTGGATGTGTTGGCTCCATTGATCTTCTTGTGGAGCTTTTGTCCCCTCCCAGTCATTTTATACCACAATTCTTCTAGAGACTCCTTGGAGTCCATCCTGAATTTTGGCTGTAAATCTCAGCATCTGTTTCAAACCCTCACTGGGCAGAGTCTTTAAGGGGACCTCTATTGTAGGTGGCGGTCCTGTTCCTTCCCTTCAACTGCTTCAGGTATCTCTTCTATTTGTCCTTCTGAGTGAGAATTAAGCATCCTCCCTAGAGTCTTCCTTGTCCCTTAGTTTTTTTAGGTCTGTGTATTGTAGTATGGTCATCCCACATTATGTGGCTGATATTTGTTTATAAGTGAGTATATACCATAAGTTTATTTTTGGGTCTGTGTTACCTCCACTCAAGATGATCATTGCTAGTTCCATCCATTTCCTGCAAATTTCAGGATCTCCTTGTTTTTAGCAGCTGAGTAGTATTCTATTGTGGAAATGTACCGCAGTTTCTTTATTTATTCTTTGCTTGAGGGACATCTAGGTAGTTTCCAGATTCTAACTATAATGAAAAAGCCTGCTATGAACATAGCTGAGCAAATATTCTTGTGCTTTGGAGCGTCTTTCGGATACATGCCCAAGAGTAGCATATCTGTAACCCATAATTCTTAATTGCCCCCTACCTCCCTCTCTTTATCTTTCTTCCTTCCCTTCCTCACTGTGTGTGTGTGTGTGTGTGTGTGTGTGCGCGTGTGTGTGTATGTTGCTAGATGCTGGTTGGATTTGAATCAGTGTGTTGTTGGTAACTTTCTTAATGCTTCACATTATGAAAGTACCAGTGTCCAAATAATCCCATATTTAATGTTAACCTCGCTATTTGTGCTCAAACAATATTATTTTTATAATGAAAATATTCTACATTTCAATTTTTATTAGTAGTGATTTTAAGTAATCACAATCTGATATCAACAGATTTAAATTCTCTCCCAATTTTTTTGCAGTGTTAGTGTAATTATTTTATAAAATGGTTAGGTTTCAGGTAATTTATGGATTACTGTATATGCTTTATTTTCACAAATATCATCACATCAATGAATGAGAATAATATCCATTCAATATCTTATTCAAGTTATAAAGGTTATCTTTCTACAACTTTAGTAAACAATACCAAAATGTTTGAGTTAATGGATTTTTAAAATTAGTTTAATTATTCATATTAACAGTTCATATTAATGGATTTAGTGGTGCTCAAATATAAAGTGATGCTAAATTTTATCAATTAAAATGAAATTTCATGTTTCTGTGTTTTTACCAAAAGTAATTTACTTTGAAAAATTATGTATAAAATTTCAGGAACACACTATTTGCTTAAAGTCAAGCATTTCAGAATAATTTTCCTCCTGTTAATGCATTTTCTAATTACTCTTAAACCATAGAGTTAAAACATGTTATATCTCTACACCATTAACTGTTAAGAGTAAAAACTGTTTATTGTATGTTTTCTTCCATGTATCTTCAGTGTGTATGTGTGTGTGTGTTTTCTCATATTTATGAGCACACACAGGTATACCTTTGAACATATTTGCTTTTACATGGAATCCTGATGTACAGATGGGTTAATGTACCTTGCTTGGGTATCACCTGTCTTGGCTTTCCATGTGCTATAATTATAGATGAGCCACCATAACCACCATTTACATGAATGCTGGAGATCTGAATGCTGGTTTTAACTTGCCAGCTGAGTTCTGTGTCAACCAGCCTCCTTCTGTTACTTTATGAAACAATATTCAAAGATAAAAAGTAGCACATAAAGTCACAATATATACACCATCCTAAGGACATTACACAGTCCCAGTGCCATTTAGTATTGATCTTTGATGTCTTAGAGAACAGTTGTGAAAGTATAACTGATTGTTTATTTTAGAAAATGCCTACACCATAAACTGAGGACGGTTTTGTCAAACTCAGTAAGCTTTATTGTTAGTGGAAGATATATTGACTTTCTTAATACATTGCTTATCATTGTAAATCTGCTTTAGATAATTTTACCTTCATAATTACTTTAGTGGTAATTGAAAGCATTTAATTAAATATGTGTATATAAAGCAATATTTTGTTAAGTTGCTTCATATAGAGATGATTCTTTGCAAATTTAAGGATGAAATTTGCTTTGTGCTTTGAAAGAAAGAAATGTGCTTTCTGTCTTTGTTATTGCATAACTGGACATTGCTGACTTCTGTTCTTATAAATTATATACTTTCTCAGAAGGAGTGATGTTGGTTCTTGCAAATGTTAAGGATAACATTATAAAAAGCTACATGCAATTCTTATTATATTTAGTAAAGACATGTTTTAACCATAGCTCATGAAGGTACAGAAACTTCCATGGTAGTGTCCCAGAAGGATTAACACACCTCCATGATGACTATCCAGTTCCATTCAGCATACCTGGTTTTAATAACTAATTAATCGTGCCTTATGAGATATGCCATTTCAAAAACAGTTTGGCCTAGAATGTAATTCAATCTATTTAAGGGAATAAAAGCTGTGAGAATGATTAAAATGTAAATTGTCTAAAACTCTGGGTGGAAGAAATTGCTCTTTAAGTGCCACAGGGTTAGTTCTGCATATAGATGGATCAGCAGTGTCATTATAAGGATATATGTCATTGCAATTTACATATATCCGAATATTTAAGATGCAAGAGACACAGAGTCAGGGACCATCACCTAACATAAAAGAAGATTTAAAAAATGTGAGTTGACATCAAAGGCAATTCATGTGTAGAGTAGGAGTTATTTGTAACTCAAATTTCTGTAACTAAGACAGCCTTTGAATCAGCAGTCTAAAAAGATTTAGAAGACCCAACTAACTATTCACTTTGAATCAAATCCATGTTGTGAATTCATTAAAGTTAATGACAAATGTTGAATAGGATTCATCATTAAAACAAATAGATGTAAGAAGTTTTTGGTAGAGAAGAAAGAATGTTGCTAAGGAAAATGTTTGCCGTGGCATTTAATTTCCCAGCTGTGTTTTAGTAGCTTTGAGAGAATGAAAATAAAGTAATATTAACATTTCTGGGAACTAATCCCAGACATCCTCATACTCCTTAAGGCAAAGAAACAGAATCTAGTCATGTCATTAGCAAGAGAAATGAAATGAAAAAGAAATACATTTTGAAAGTCTTTTATCTATATTTGCATCTATATTATGCATAAAATAAAGATACTATCTCTCCCTAATTATAATGTAATTTGCTAGATATCCTTTGTGTCTTTTAAGAAACTAAATTACTTTGATCCCTGGTTCATTCTTACACTGATACCTGGCTATGATCTAATAAAGCTTTGTAACATACTGTAACATTCACTATTTCCTCTAGATACTTTGCTAAGAAAAAGAAAATGAAGTATTAAATATCCTTATTACAAAGAAAAGCATGTCCATATGTGAAAACTCTTCTCATTTGTTATTTTTCACTTCATTATTTCTGACATAAGAGGACTTTTTTTCTATCTCATGAAGTCAAAGTTTTTAAATGTGAACCGAGGCTTTGCTGAAGTAACTCAGAGAGTTATTTGCGAAGTTGGAAGAAACCTGGTTGTGGAGTGTGAAACTGTAATTACTGCCTCAAGATGAGCAGTTTAACTTAAAAATGATTAAATATCATTCTAAATGGACATTCAAGATGCTGCAATGTTCAATATGTACAACTTAGTGAGTCTGGAGATGAGCACAAATTACCAATCTGGAGATGAACACACACTGAGAAGAACATGGTGACAGGGTTTTCTCCAACAAACCATAATGTTGTCTCCTGGCCTTTTATTAATAATAATAAAAAATCCAAGAATGTGACAATTGCTTAGAATCCCGCCCACTAGATAGAATGATGTAGGGGAAACCCAATCATTCTGGTGTTCATAGTGAATTCAAGGATTTCTGTCAGATGCTAACAGCTCAAAATATAATTTTAAATGTTCTAATAATATGAATTAGTGGATGAGCTATATTCTATGTTGCAGAAGGTCATATGATGAACCCCAATATTGAAAAAATATTGTAAACAATGAACAAAGTTATTGATCTATGCTTTTGTAATGTATTAACACAGAGAACCTCAAAGTGTTTATTTTACACATCTGATTTGAGGAGTCTGGATAATTGTTGACAAGTAGATTTAGCTAACTGTGGAAGGAGTTGTTCATAAGGGAGCATAATCTGTGGGCAGTCATCCCAGAGAAGGATGCTGTGCTTGATAGTTTTTACATACACTATCAACATTCCAACTCACACCAGAAGGATTTTCCAGCATTGTGAATCTTAACTGAGGAAGGCTTTGCTATTTACCATGGACCTGAGACCCTGATGTGATTGACATGGCTGTATGCTTCCATGGCAATAGAACACATTCACTCAGGGCTTCCTCCACACACCACACCTTCCCTTTTTCCACTTTTCAGCTCATTTGTTTTCAAATAAGTAATAAAATTACATGTTACAATATTGAAGATGCATTCTTACTATATTGGGAGCTCTCCTCTCCTCTCTTCTCTCTCATCATCTCCCTCCCTCCTCCTCCCCCCTCTTCCTCCTCCTCCTCCTCCCTTTTCTTCTTCCCCTTCTCCTTCTCCTTCTCTCTCTCTCTCTCTCTCTCTCTCTCTCTCTCTCTCTCTCGCCTTTTATTGAATATAAATAATTTTCTCTCGTAATAGATCCTAATTACAATTGTCCCTCCTACTATGCGTCCTCATTCTTCCTCACATCCTCTCACATCCAGTTTCACTTCTTTTCTTTATTTCATTATAAAACAAGGATCTATGGGAAAATAGTAAATTTAAAATAAATATGAGATGAAACAAAAACTAACACGTTGGAATTGGACAAAACAAAATAAAAAGAAAAGAGCCATTTTCCATACAGTCAACTACAGGCTGAAACCTGTACGCTATAGCGGGTATCTGACGCGACGGATTCTTCATCTTGCATGTCTCAAATTTCTCCCATAGAATTTGCCTTTCATTTGTGTAGTAGCCCTTGAGCCCTGGTAATCAAAATTCCCTTGATGCTTCTGTGATTTTTACTGTTTTATATTCTTATCTTTCTATGCCTGGTTTGTGTCACTTAGCATGCCATCTATATTGTTGAAAATCCTACAAATCTCTTCTGTTGTGGGGTACTTCTAACTCTTTACAGTAAGAACCTTCTTGTCTGCCAGTCAGTCTTGAAGAATGTTTGACAGCACTATGGACTTTTCCCCCTTTGAGAACTTATTTCCAAGAATAATAAGAAAGAAAAATGTTTTGTGGAAAAGTGGGGAAAAGGTAGAAGGACCTGGACAGGACATGAGCTCCACAAGAAGACCAATGGAGCCAATTAATCAGGGCCCAGAGGACCTGCAGAGACTGAAGTACCAACTAAGGATCATACATGGACTGGACTCAAGCCCCCTACAAAGATGTAGTTTATGGTTAGCCCTGGCTTCATGGGGTTCCCAAGTAAGGAGACTAGGGATGTCTCTGACACGGACTCCATTACCTGCTTTTTTTTTTTAAATCATTCTCCCTGGCGGGGCTGCCTACAGAGGCCACAGGGGAAGAAGATACACTCAGTCCTTATGCTGCTTGATGTGCTGGGATGGGTTGGTTGGGGGGGTAGGGCTCCTCTATCCTGAGGGGTAGAAAAGTGGGGAAAGGAGAAAGAGGGAGGGAGGGCAGGACTTAGAGGAGAGAAGGGAGGGGCTACGATTGGTATGTAAAGTGAATAAATAAATTAATTAATAAAAAATTGAAATCCTTGAGAATCAAAATTTTCCCATTGAAATGCTTCTCTTACTTTTACAGGTATTAAATATGGCAAGATGCGTCAAATTCTGCGTATGCATATGATGTAATAGTCATTAAATATGCAAGTTCTTAGGTTAAAGGACACTTTGCAAGTTTAGGTTTTCAAATTTACATTCTAAATAAATAAATGAATATGAGGTTAATTCAACCTTGTTTCAGATATAAACATATGTTTTCATCAGGCTAGTTAATAAGTTTTGAAACTTAAGTTATTTTGTGGAGACTGCTAATTGGAATTTGAAAAAGCAACCAGAAACTCAAAATTATGCACTTGCTAATAGGTAATGCAGCTGCAAGACAGATATTGAGTAGATTTTTTCTGTCTTATTAATATTGTGATTTGTAGAATTTTGTAAACATTAGGGAATGCATGTGCATTGGTAGAAAAAGTAGCACAAATTAGTGTGTACTTCAGAGAATTGTAGTATAACTTTAAGCTTCCTTTCCATATTTTTCATAGATTTAAAAATCTTTTTGCACACGCAAGTTTTACCAAGTAGATCATACATGTGAGTGATTGGTAGTTGAAAATGAAAGTAATTTGTGTAGAAATAAGCTGCCATTATTTTGAAGAATGGATGTAAACATTTCTCTGTTCTTTCATCAATTTCTGGAGTTTTAATCTGCCCATCCAATCATTTATCCACTTCTTTGGGTTCACTTTGTCTCATTCTCCACTAAACTCTAGATATTCGTTTTTGTTTATCAAATTTTAGATCTTTTCTTTGACTTATTTTATTTTTCAATATTACTCTCAATTTCACAGGATAGAATATTGCAGACATGCTGGAGTTAGCATCTCTGGCAATCTCTCCTTTCAAAGAACACCTAGTGAGCTTACATCAGCTTTTAGAATCATCTGTTTCAGTGATTGTGAGCACTACTTTGTGTGTGTGTGTGTGTGTGTGTGTGTGTGTGTGTGTGTTTGTGTGTGTAGGTCTGTGACAAATAAAGGTTAGTAAATTTTAAAAATTTTACTATTTCAGGTAGATTTCATGTTCCTCCTAGCTTCATTGGAGATGGCTGTCCACACTGCTGCTTGTTGATGCAGGGGAAACAGAAAAACCTAATTTATCTGAACTAGGATTGTGTGTTGATGAATCTGCTGGGTTTTATAAAGAGTCTAACTCATAATTTAATGTATCACTATACCACATTCTCTTGGACCACAGTTTCTGTTTTACAAAAGCAAAATACAGAAAAAAATGGATAGCCCTATATGAATCTTTGTAATAAACACACATGTGAAGTATTTATATGAGATATGAAAAATCAAGTCCAGCAGATATTAAAAGGATTACTATCCACAGCCACCTATGTCATTTTATTTTTTATAATTTTGAATTAACAGTCATTGTACAGTCATATTAATATACAGAGGTTATCTTAAGAAAGTGTCACAGGCTTGTTGACTTATCAAAGGATGATGACTGCTTTCTGGAGGCTTGATATCAGGAACTGAATCCAAGCTGTGGGGTTCCATAGCATCCCTTCTTTGTTACCTGCACAGGGATGTGCAGCTTCATACTTAAAGGTCTTTCACATGTTCTTCCCTCTGTGAACACCACCTTGGCTTTTCTCTCTTGGTTCCAGGTATCTATTCCCACAACACATTTAAATTAGATTGGAGCTCATTCTAATGATGTCACTTGTACTTTACAGATACTTTAACATTTTAAACCATCTCTTTGAAAACCCTGTTTCTTACTGTAATAATTTTCTGATGTACTTAAGCAATAAGATTTTATCGCATGAATTTTAAGAATAATTAATTTAATCAGTAATATGCAATATGTAAGAAAATAGTGCAATACAGTATTCCAATAGAATTCTTGGTTTTTCTAAAATTTCGAATGTAAATCAATCTTCATCATGTCTTGTAAAGACATTTAGGCAGCTATGAAAGATGGAATTTTTGAACATAATAACATTATTCATTGAAATAGTATAGTTAATATCTTATTTAATGACTAAATATTAGAGATTTTCCTGCTCATATCAAGAACATGGGTGGAAGGATCCTACTGTGGCCTTTGCACATTGCAGGGGAAGTGGTGTGCAAGGAAGGCACGCATGAAGGTTATGAAGAACTAATCTAAATAAGAAATTGTGGATAATGTACAGAAACAATTACACAGTGATTAACAATTTCAGTAAAATTATAGAAAAAACAGAATGGGGAGATTTTGTACTATTTAGGCATGAATTGATTACCTATCTCAAGGTGAAAACTGAGTACAATTCCTATCAAACTTTGAATTCATTTTTATTATATGCATTACCACCATTTATTAACAGCATGAGAAATGAATTGCATACACATGCATTTCCATTTCAAAACTATAAAATTAAAATAGTCAAAAGTGTAATAGTGCCCGAAGATCATCATCTAGACCACCTGGAGTAGAGGAAACAACCCAGAAATAAACCTAAACATCTTAGTGCAAGGGAAGCTGGGTAAGTGTTCTAAGAGCACATGTGATGAGAAAGAACTGTCTTGATCAGTGCTTTTTAGGCAGCTGCATAGTCCACTGTGGAAGAATGAAGTTGCATCCCTGTTTTCAGTCCAATTCCCAAAGTAATCCAGCATGGGCAGTGAGCTGCAACTATAAAGCCATTCGGAGAAAATATACTTAATAACAATGTTAATAACCTTTAGTTTTAGAACATACTCTTATTTTTATTCCTATCCCTGTGATATGAACTGTGTATGCAAATATATATATATATATATATATACACACACACACACACACACATGCTACACAACCCAAAGAAAAGTAACCAAATGACTTGAATAGACATCCAAAAAGATATGCAAGTGTAATGAGCACATGAGAACTAGTTAAGCATCATTCATTTTCTAAAGAGGTTCAATTACAAAATCCAAATTCTATATCACTGTGCACCTGCTGTGATTGCTGTAATCAAAAAATAGAAAATAATTTGGCAAGCCTGCAGTGACACATAGGCTCTAGTACTATGCCGGTGGTAAAGTGTAATAGAGCATTGAGTTGAGAAACGTTTCAAAACCTTTCAACCATTACCATATGGCAAGCAAGTCCACCCTTTTCGTACTCCTTAGGAATTGAGAACAAGTACTCAATTTTTTAAATTAAAGTTTATAGCAGGCTCATTCAAAAGCAGTCAAAAATATGGAACTCCTCCAAATGTTCACCTACAATTGAGTATACAATGCAACTTCAGTATGTAAATGTTATGACATGAATATTATCCAGCTATCAACGAATAATCTGACTACACTTTAAACTATAAATCCTATAATGTATTACAATAAAAAAAATAATGACAAAAAGACCATTTACTGAATATGAAGTGTTTTGGTCAGGCTCTTGTACAGATTGAGAAAGTTAATGGGTGTCTCCAGGCACTTGAGAGGTAGAATCAGAACCGAGTGCTTAATAGATAGTGTTCTACTAAGTCATAACAAGGTTTGAAACTATACACAGGTGGATTGTACAATATGTGAATGTGCCAGAGGCAATAAGGTGTATACTTTAAAATAGTCAACTTTATGTTTTGTGAATTATGATTATGTTATTTACAAAGCTCCATAAAACAATGTTTTTGCACAGAGCATTCAGGGTGTCTATGTCCTATTCCAGCTTTTCTTGCACTATAAAACTGTAAAACAGAGCATATGAAAATTTATTTAAATATATTTCATGTAAATAAAAATAAAACATTATTTTAAGATATGATTGATGTGATGATACATATGTATAGTTTTGTCATGCGTATTAAATCAAATGATTACTTTAAATCACAAGGTACCATAACTCAAACTAGCTATGTTTCAACTGCTTCATGCTTACCTGTGGCTTTTACCTGGTCTGAAATGTATGTTAGAAACTCTCAGCACATCAATGGAACTTTTCAAAAATCACTTTGTTATGAATAACAGTTTTCTCTACAGACTTTATATTGTGCGGAGACTTTTACTCATAGAAAGAGGAATTCAGTATTTTTATTGCAGAAAATAGCAAGATTTTTTTGAAGCAAACAATTTTATTTCTGCTAAAAGTAGTTCCATTTTTTTGTCTATCATATGGACTTATAAAACAGTAATATGTCCAATGGTGTAAACCGTTTTCATAGCTGTTTCCAGTGGCATAAACAGTTCCCAACAAAACCTAGTGCTTCTTGGAATGAAACAGTTCATGGCTTTATTGGCCAATTTCAAAGTTAAGTGGCCACAGTAGGATGAATAATTTAAGTGCGGAATAGGGCATAAACAGTTAATTGTCATTTGTAAATGATGTAACTGCTTATCTATACAGCCTAAAGATAGTAGTGTAAATGATTATGATAAAAAGGCTGTTGTTTTCAGGAAGCAGAGAAAAGAAATATGTCTGAGTTCAGCATAAACATTAGAAAACTGTCTAGCTTATGGACAGTTGGGTCTTTGTGTGGGTCCCTTAGCAACTGGACCACGATGAAGTGTTGGGGGGGGGAGGCTTACCTACCCTGACAAGTACTTGATTACCTGCCTAACTGGGATGCCTTGTCTAGCCTTATGGAAGAGGATGACCTTAGTCCTGATGCGACATGGAGTAAGTTGGGGTGGAGTGGCACGGGGGTGGGGCGTGGTTCCCTCCTCTGTGAATAGGGGAAGGGGCCAATGGAAGAGGGTTGGAAGGTGGGACTTGGAGGAGAGGAGGGAGGAGGCCACGATCAGGATGTAATGAGGACAAAGAGAAAAAAGAAAGCAGTCTGATAGATGACAATGTCTGTACTAAGATGATAATTATGTTCTATTTACTTTTCTTAAATTTTAAGTAAAAGTACTATGCAATGGTAAGTATAAAAACATTTTTAAATATGAGAACTATCACATCCACAAAGCTATATTACATAGAAAGCATTGAAATGCTTAAGAGACGCTCTTGTCTAAAGTATGAGGCAGAGGAACATCATATCTGTACCATCCTAGTTGGCTATTTTAGCTAGCTTTCTCCCAGCACAACTTTGTGAATTTGCCAGTATAATGCAGGAACTTGAAAGTCCTAGAGAACACTAGCTGCTCAAGAGAGAAGAGACTGAAATCTGAGCAAGAGCACAGTAAATACAGTGCTTCTCACACTTAGCCACTAAGTTTTAAAGCAGCTTATTATGGAAAGAGTTTAAAATAAGATACATTAACTAGGAGTGGGTGCGTCTTCTTCTATTGAGGTTTGACAAGGCAGGTAGTCTGTCCAGGTAGAAGAAAAGGATCCAAACGCAGTAACAGAGCCGGAGCCAGCCCCTGCTCCTGCTGTTAGAGGTCCCACAGGAAGACCTAGCTTCACAGCTGTTACATAGGTGTATGTATGGGGGTGGGTCTTGGCTAGGACTGTCCCATGCGTGCTTCCTGCTTGGTGATTCAGTCTCTGTGGGCACCTATAGATTCAGGTTAGTTGGTTTTGTTTAGGACTTTTTGTGGTGTCCTGAACCTCTCTGGTTTATTTAATTCTTTCCTCCCCTTTTCCATAATTTTCCCAGAGCTCTGCCTAACATTTTGCTGTGGGTCTCTGTTTTCATCAGCTCCTGCCTGGAACCACTCAGATGACTGTTATGCTAGCTTTCGATCTGCAAGTGAGGCAGAGTATGATTAACAGTGTCCGGGTGGGATCTCTCTCATCCATGGAAGATCGCCTCTTCTCTGAGAAGAAAGGGAGGGAATCACAGGGAGAGGGCAGAAGGAGGGAGTAGGAGGTGAGGAGGAAGGGGAAGTTCTGATCAAGATGCAAGACTAATTAATTTCTTAGTTAATGAAAAATAAATTCATGGGAATCACAAAAGTACAGAAAGCAACAAAGTTAGCTAAAACACAGAATTAAAAGCTTAGCTAAGATAATGTATTTTATCAATAAGGTATTATTATATTATAAATCTGTTTCACTGTATGTATGTGTGTGTGTGACTCTCTCTCTCTGTCTCTGTCTCTCTGTCTTTGTCTCTGTCTCTGTCTCTCTCTCTCTCTCTCACACACACACACACACACACACACACACAGAGAGAGAGAGAGAGAGAGAGAGAGAGAGAGAGAGAGAGAGAAGAGGCAGAGACAGACAGACAGAGACAGAGACTGACAAAGAGAAGGAAGGGAGATAGAAGAGAGTAAAATGAAGGAACAAGGGAGGGAAAGATCATAGGTATCTGGTGACACTGCCAGGTCCACTTTACACGTGCCAGAATCTGAGAGGATAAAACCCTTTTTAAGGATGGAAGCAGTAGTGCACTACTCTAATCCCAGCACTCATGCAGGAAGAGGCCATCACCTCTCTGTAAGTTCGAGGTCAGTCTGGTCTACAAAGTGAGTCCAGGACAGCCAAGGCTACACAGAGAAACCCTGTCTCAAAAAACCAAAACCAAAACAAAGACAAAAGCAAACAACAACAACCGAAAATCCTTTTTAAAAAGTTTTTTGCGCACGCTTTTATACAAAAGAC
Organism: Acomys percivali; assembly: GCA_907169655.1. Lineage (NCBI taxonomy): Eukaryota > Metazoa > Chordata > Mammalia > Rodentia > Muridae > Acomys > Acomys percivali. Next base: position 109,330,362 of record OU015751.1, read on the forward strand.
TAATTCAAATAATGTAAAGGTTAGTTATTTTAGAATAATGTTATTATATCTATTTCATATATAAGATCGTTAATATTATTTTTTAGAAATAAATGTAATGCAATGAGCTATTAGTGCAGAATAAATGTGTTTAATCATAGAAAAAATTGTATGAAATGCAACTTTGTGTAATTAGTGAAGTATATTTGTGAAGTGGAGTAAATCTTATAAAACTCTCTATATAACAAGGAGCCATGTGTTCAGGTAAACATGTATCATTTGGTATTGCATAATTTTATTTTACTATATCCGTGGATATATTTAGTGAATATAAGTGAATATACAGGTCACATACATGCATATATTTATCATACACAATTACATACATTTAGCAAAACTTTGAACCTACAATAAATTATATATATATATATATTTCATGCTCTGATGAGCTTTTCCTTTTTTTTTTTTTTTTTTTTTTTTTGTACATGCATATAATGTAGTTTGACCAATGCTCCCGGTTCCAGATCCTTCAATCTCTCCCTGTTTTTCCTACCACATTTCCTTCTCAGCTCTATAAGCTATTTGTTTTAAGTGCGCTAGGCCATTTGATGTTGTCTATATCTGCATGTGATTATCTACTGAAGCATCCTAGACTTTCCAGGGTCACTGAATGCCTGGAGAGAACTGGCTTAGTCTTGTACAGGACTTATGTGTTCAGTCATAGGAGTGTGAGTGCATATGTAAAGCGGCTTTGTGATCTGAGCACTCTTCTCAGTTTGTATTTCATTTCAGAAATTGGCGAAAAGCCAATGTATGCAGCGAGAACATGTTATGTTACTATTTCTCATCATGAAGAAAATTAAAAAAAGACATTTTCAGACAATCAAAAAGAAAAAAGATATTATAGATACAATAGTATTAGAATGTTTTAAAATAAGATTACTTTTAGTGAAGCAAATTTTAAAAACATCTATGTAGCTTAAAATATTATTAAGTTTGACCTGTGAGTTAGGAAGAAATAATATAAGACAAATATAAGATCACAAACATGTGCATTATTATGTTATGTTTAATAAACTTGGAAAAATAATTAATGATATGTAGTCTTTACATCATGGTAATCATGTTTAAGTTGAGATGAGGAAAAGATTCCATAGCTGCACAAATTCTAGATTTTGCAAGGACTTGGAGTGGTCAACTGTGTTGTGGGCAGCTGCTGCTGACCAGATGTCCCCGCTGCCTAGACTGTGAGGGTCGGTGTTACACTGCTTGGGGAATTTGTGCAATATGTTCCTGTTTTGGAATTTCACATGTTTAGTACTCATTGCTAACCATTCATCAAGTCCTAGTAATAAGCTAGAAAGAAAACTGCAGTGAGCTGTGAAGTTCACTACATTGTCTCTTAATCAGATTTATATATTTCTTACATTTTCAGTAATATTGAACTATGGTTACTGATTTTTATTTTAAAATGGAAACAGTGAAATAAAAGAAAAGAGTACTTTAAGTGTTTATTTTAAACTACAGAATTAAAACATTTTAGTGGGTTAATTTCTATTATATAATGATAATTCCAATTTAAGTATATTGTGTATATGGCTATATGCATAAAAATACTGTTTTATTTTGTTCATGGATTCAGGCTTTGACATAGCCATTTCGTTAATCAACGTCCATAGTTACTTTGACATAATGGGGTTTTGGCTAATGGTATAATTTAGCTTGCTTCTCATGATGTTTCTTCACATGGCTGTCATATGTACTGATACACATAACTACGCTCATTTAATGTACTTTGATTTTCTTTTTGTTAATGCTAGAGAGAGAGTGATATATACAGGCAGTTGTACAACTATTTTTCTTCTGTTTTTTGGACTTCTAATATTTTATATTTTCAGTGCTTCATAATGTCAACTGTTATTGTTTTTTAAAAACTTTCAGTTAAATCTTTGTAAATGTCTAATTTGACAAAACGACTTTTTAAATATGTTCTCCTATGGGAAATTTAGAAATATGTTTGACATATATATTTTTACTAAATAAAGTACATATAACATATATTTACTTAAATCTTTCTCACAAGTTCTTATTGTAGAACATAGTAAAAGTAAAATGATTAATAATAAATACAGTTTTTAAAATTAATTTATTCATCTCAATTGTTAGCCCTTCCCCTGTTTCCTCCCATTCTTCCCTCCCTCCCACTTTCCCCCCTTCTCCCCTCCCCTATGTCTGTGATTGAGGGAGACCTCCTCCCCCTATATATGCTCTTAGAATATCGAGTCTCTTCTTGGTAACTTGCTATCCTTCTTCTGAGTGCCACCAGGCCTCTCCATCCAGGGGACATTGTCAGAAAAGGGGCACCAGAGTTCCTGTGAGAGTCAGATCTCACTCTCCACTCAACAGTGGAGAATATCATGTTCGTCGACTAGGTCTTGGTAGGGGTTCGAAGTTTACTGCCTATATTCTCCTTGGCTGGTGCCTTAGTTTGAGGAGGACCCCAGGACCCAGATCTGTCTGTCATAAAGTTCTTCTTGTAGATTTCCAGGACCCTGTGGGTCCTACTATTTCCTCATTCTTCCATTTACACCATGGAATACTACTCAGCTATTAAAAACAAGGAATTCCTGAAATTTGTGGACAAATGGATTGATCTAGAAATTATCATAATGAGTGAGTTCACCCAGAAGCAAAAAGAGACAAACGGTATATACTCACTTATATCAAAACACTAGTCCAAGGGATATGTACCATGAAAAACTTTACTTACCAAGAAAGTGGGTCAGAGGAGGGGACATCCTATTGAGACTATAGGCGAGAGTAGCATAAATTACAATTTATAATAAAATTTAGTATAATTTATATTACTCAGAAAATGGTAATCTATACCACATTCTAATTTTATAATGAAAAACAGAAAAACATATAAAGATAAAGATAAATAAATACTTTCTTTTTATACTAGCTAGATTGAAATTACCATTTTATTAAATGTGTTAAATATCTAATCTTAATCTTTAAAATCATAGATTTTTCAATTTTAATGTGTATGAGATCTTTTTTTACGCATATATATGTGCATCTCAGGTATGTCTGGGGTCCATGGCTATCAGAAGGCTGCAGATCCCCTGGAATTGGAGTTTCTTGTCAGTGTGAGCCAGCTACCATGTGGGCACTGGGAACCAAATTCAGGTCCTCTGCAAGAGCAAGTACTCGTGTTTGTTTGTTTGTTTTTTAGAGTTTTTGAGACAGGATTTCTCTGGCTGTGCAGGACTCCCTTTGTAGACCAGGCTGGCCTTGAACTCACAAAGATCTGCCTGCCTCTGCCTCCTGAGTGCGGGGATTAATGGCGTGCTCCATTATGTCTGGCTGAGCAAGTACTGTTAATTTCTTCCACACTCCAGACTCCTTAGTCTTAATCTTAACTTGTATATTCTTTATAAAGAGCAAAGAGCACAGATATTTAAGGAGTAGGCATATATGCTTTGAAAGGATGAAGAGCATCTTGTATTGAGACAGTGTGCCCTCAAGATAGGTAGATTTTTTTCTTTGATGATCTACCTTATTGAGTATATTCAGAGCTCAGAATGTGACGTGAGGAGTAATATATGACGTTGCACCTAGCATCAATCTTGAAGTTAGTAAGGTAAAATTTCAAAGCACTGTGTGACTAATCTGAAATCTGAGTTACATTTTTAAGTTACCATTTCCACAGTAAATACTCAGGTAAACAGTTTTTATTAGTTAAATAGGACTATATATAAATATCTTTTGTATCATCATGGAGATGTTATATTTTATATCTTTAACTTAAATTTTTATTCAAGGACAACAATATGGGATTTGAAATAAAAGAATATTGTGTTTACAGTATAATGTTTCTTCTGTATATCCAGGCCACGTGAAGGCAGTACCTCTTCTATTACAGAAGCATTTTTTTCATGCTAGAAGAGTGTGTAGTAATAGTGTGTGCTCAGAACATACAAACACTTCCAGGAATGATGGTGCATTCTTTTTACTTTTATACTCAGGAGTTAGAGACAGGTAGATCTTTGTGAGTTTGAGGCCAGCTTGGCCTATATAGTGGGGTTCCAGGAGATCCAGGGTTACACAGTGGGCCTTTATTTTGAAGAGAACAAATATTGCATAACAAAATATTGCCAGAATGATGAAGCGCTGTTGATTTACTACTTTAACTTCCTCAATGAGTTGATGTGCGTCTCAGACCCTTGTTAGCTCAGTGAAGTTATTTTCTGTCCACTCACTAAGTATTCACTAAAACATTCTTCAGTATGTGGTCATATACTTTGCAGCAATCCCTCTCCTTTGCACCCTTACATTTTAGGATTTTAGTGTTTGTATTCTGCTCTGTTATCACCCTTTCTCCCAACTAATTTGTGTTCTTGCAGCTTGCATAGTGTGATGTGTGATGTGAATTCAAGCCCTGTCCCTGCCACATAATGATAGCTGTATGACATTAATCAAGTCACATCAGTACTTTCTGCTTCATTATCCCTACAGTAAAAAGGAAAGGCTGAATCCATTGCGTGTGTTAAAGAATTAAATAATCAGAAGAGCATGGCATAAAAGAAATGTGGAACAAACAGTAGGCGTTTTCTATGAGTTATCAGTTGTTATAACCTTTCCGAGTCATGCTTGGCTGATACTTCATTCTTGTGAACTAGTCCAGCTCTTAGCATGCTGTTGCTCTCTCCCTCTTTTTAAATTTTTTTGCTCTGAGTTTTCAAAAGTTATGTGTTTTGATTCAGTGTTTACAATGGTCCAGCCATCAAAGACCACTCAAGCTCCCTAAATGCTAACTATATTCAATGAAATGAACCTAGCAGTACTAACCTCAGTAATTTCACAGATGTTCAGTACTAACTCAGAGTTTAATGTCTATCACACAGGTAGTGTGTAGTGAAATTTTACTGTCACAACAGTTGTTCAAAAACTTATTGACCTATAAAAAAAATAGAACCATCAGTGTTAGAATAAAAAGTAGTATTCATGTTCTCCATTCGACTCTATTTTATTTCTTTTTTACTTCAGTAAAATCCTAACAATGAAAAATGTAATGAATCTCTCAATGGTGGTCTTTAGCCACTGCTCTTCAACCAGTGTCTTTAGCTTGTTGTTACCTTATATTTACTAAATTAAATCTTATCTTGTATTACTGTTTGCCCTGTCTCATATTTCACCACTGAGAAGCTTATGCCTTCTTCTGGTCTTGTAGTTACTTTAGGAATTAGCTCTGAATTTATGATAAATGCAGATTCTTCCTTCTGTTGATGAAACCTGATAATCAGAGACTCTCATAAATCGAGTTTGATTCTTTTAATTGTAACACTTCATATTTCAGTTATTTATTTGTGCTGTTTGTTTTAGGAGCAAAATAAATAATTACTAAAACAAAACTCAAATCAGTATGGGCATTATAAGCATTAATTTTACAAATACGTCGCTGTTGTTGCTCTTATTTTTTTTTTCTTTTCTCTGATCCCTAGTGACACAGAAATGAGGTCAAAAGATTGCTCACAATATTGTTGTTTTGTTGTATGTATTTGATGAGGGAAAATCAAGAGAGTGGATTTATAATTATGCCCTTCACTCTTTGCACTCATACCTATATTCAAGCCTTTAATTAAATTATTTCCTCATCAGATGTGTTAAGCACATTTTTCTACTGGTACTTTCAAATGTATATAATATAAATTTACCATTTATTTTATTAATTATAATGTATAAATAAAATAATAACATATTTATGTATTTTATATTTTACTCTAAGATCAGTCTATTTATTGAGTCAAATTTTGCCTTGTAATCTGAATTAATTTATTGTACATTCATTAGTTTTTGTTAACAAGTATGCTAGTGGCAGGCAGCCTTTTATTTTGAACTATCCATACGTGGGAATCGTTTTTTTTTAAATTAATTTATTCTTGTTACATCTCAATGGTTATCCCATCCCTTGTATCCTCCCATTCTTCCCTCCCTCCCATTTTCCCCTTATTCCCCTCCCCTATGACTGTTCCTGAGGAGAACTTCCTCCCACTGTATATGCTCATAGGGTATCAAATCTCTTCTTGGTAACCTGCTATCCTTCCTCTGAGTGCCACCAGGTCTCCCCCTCCAGGGGACATGGTCAAATATGAGGCACCAGAGTTTGTGTGAAAGTCATATCCCACTCTCCACTCAACCGTGGAGAATGGTCTGACCATTGGCTAGATCTGGGTAGGAGTTTAAAGTTTACCACCTCTATTGTCCTTGGCTGGTGCCTAGGTTTGAGTGGGACCCCTGGGCCCAAATCTGCCTATCATAATGTTCTAGTTGTAGGTTTCTAGGGCCCTCTGGATCCTTCTGCTTTGCTATACTCCCATGCTTCTCTCATCTAGAGTCCCAATAGGATGTCCTCCCCTCGGTCCCAGTTTCCTGGTAAGTGAAGGCTTTCATGGGACATACCCCTTGGGCTAGTATGCAGATATAAGTGAGTATATACCATTTGAGTCTTTCTGCTTCTGGGTTAACTCACTCATTATGATCATTTCTAGCTCAATCCATTTATCCACAAATTTCGGGAATTCCTTGTTTTTAATAGCTGAGTAGTATTCCATAGTGTATATGTACCACCGTTTCTTTATCCATTCTTCTACTGAGGGACACTTAGGCTGTTTCCATGATGTGGCTATTATGAATAAGGCTGCTATGAACATGGTTGAGCAAATTTTCTTGTTGTGTGCTGGAGCATCTTCTGGGTATATTCCAAGGAGTGGAATAGCTGGGTCTTGAGGAAGCCCTATTCCCTTATCTTTAAGTGTCTCAGCTGGTTATGGCTCTCAAACTTGGCATAGCTTGGAGGTGCCTGAGAAAGGAGGTTCAATTGAGAGATGGCCCAGGTCACCCTCAACTGTGGGCATTACCTTGGGTGATCTTTATGATTATTAATCAACACAGAAGAATCCAGCCACCTGAGTGGCTATCATTCCCTAGCCAGGTGGGGCTGGGCTAGGCAAGAAAGCACGGTAAGTTTGACCTGGAGCCAAGCAGCCAGCAGCAGTGTTTTCCTCTCTTTTCTGGTTCATGTTCCTACTTGGGCTCCTGGTTTGATTCTTTGTACTGATGGAGTCTCACCTCTAAACTCTAATGGAAAAATTTCCTCCCTGAGTTGCTTTTGGTCATCCTGTTTCCTCACAGCAAATATGTAAATGAATAAGTAAAACTACTAGGAGCAGAAATTAATTAACATATTTATCTTTGTGATGACACTGGAGAAATACTCATCAGAGGATACAATATTTCAGCTAGACAGGGTGAAAAGTATAAAAGTTCATTGAAAAACATCAGTAAACACTTGAAAATCACTTCAGAGAGAATATTTAATTAAAACCTTTTATTTCTTGAAAAACTTTAAGTAGCAACCAGCTCTGCTTATTATGCAAACAGAACAAATAAATCTCCCATGAGTCAACAAGACCCAGGGTTCAGTATTACACTTGGTGAAAACCTTGAACCTGTGCTTTTGCTCTGTGATATTCCATACCACTAGTAAGCTCATCAATAGAAGCAATGATGATTAATATTTCAATGGATGGTAGATAATAAGCACATAGCCAGTATGTTAGTGAAAGACTGTTTTTAAATAAAGCCACATATTCTAAATTGGTAATTGATTCTATCTTTTCCCTGAGAGGCAATATTTTAACAACTTTATATTATTTATCTTTCTTGGATCATTCTTCTCTGTATGTCTCATTCATTTTGTCTCTCAGTTTCTCTCTCTTTCTCTCTTTTTGGATTTCCTATCCCTTCTGAGAAAATTTCCATTTCATTCTTTCCTTACTTGGTAATATATACTAAATAAGTATTAAAATCAATTGTTCCTTTCTTTTTTTAAATTTTTTGCTTTTTCGAGACAGGGATTCCATGTGTAGCCTCGGCTATCCTGGACTTGTTTGTAGACCAGGACTAGGCTGTCCTGAAACTCACAGTTATCTGCCTGTCTCTGCCTCCCAAGTGCTTGGTGTAAAGGCCTGTACCACTAGGGTGGCCGATTGTACTTTTCTTAAAAGAATGTCTTCTATAGTTTCAAAGAGCATCTGTAATGTTATCAAAAAGTGTATGTTAGTTTTACATAAATCCCCTAAATTGAGGTGGAATTTTCAATTTAGAAATGTTTTTCAATAATAAGTATATTATTCATGGAGATAGAGTTTTGGATATAGAAAGATAAAAATATTGAAGATAAAATAGGATAAAAATATTGAAGAAATTATAGTTACAATGACAAGAAATTACAATACATTTTATAATAATACTATCTTAATTTTTTTGCTATAAAGTTTTAAAGTTACTTATTATTAAAATTAGTTAATATTTGTAACAAAAGTGACTAAATATGTAAATAGTATATACCAACACTGATGTATTCCAAGGAAATCAATGTTTTCTTATGTCCTATTATGTGTATGTAAGCTTTTAAATGGGATATTTTTCTACCTTATGGTAGATAATACTATTCATTTTAAAGAATAAATATATTATGTCATGAAGTTGGAACTACTTGAAGAGTTGACATTTGTATTTGATCATATTACAAGCTTCCATTCGTGGCCTACTTTTCAAGCTATAAGTATTATCATATTCCAGCAAGAAATCTTTACTACAACTCCAAATGCAGAGTAATAAAACAGAACATGTAATTAGTTTCTCAGAACTGAAATTCAGAATCATGAAAAAAAAATCCATCTTTCACTTACTAAGGTGATTTATTGACTACAATTAGATCACACACCATTATTGATGCAGATAATATGAAATGTGGTGATGATATACCTCATATGCAATGATCTATCCATTCAACTTAAACCTTGTGCATCCATTTAAAAAGACAGTTCTCTATGCACACTTACATTCATCATTTCTATAATATCTAATAACAACTCTCATGATTCCATATCAGAAAGCACCTCATTAGCATAAGTTGTAACATGATCTAAACTTTGGGTTTTGAAATATGTTTCTTTAAAGCCCATTTACATTTTAAGCAAAGAACTAGGTTCTTAATGTATAACAAAAAAGTTACAACTTATTGTCTAATTAAAATGTGGATAGTTTTGCTTCTCAGGAAATTACTACATGTGATTTTATGCTTCAGTAGTAATACAGTTAATCTTTATTCTAAAAGTGAAAATATTGATAAATAAGAAAGTGGGTATATAACATATTTCTATGTGGCTGTGCTACACCTAAGGCTGTATGTTTATGAGGGTCAGTAAGGTTAGTTAAGGATGTTACTTTGTTCCTGATAGCTATTTAGCAGAAGCAAAAGGTTAATATGTGTGTTAGAATTTAGTAAATTGGTAATAATGGAACACGGACAACATGTTGTGCCCTCCATTTATTAGATTATTATTTTCAGAATGAGTCAAATACTAGTTACTGGAATTACTAATTAGTTTGTTTTTAGTGAAAAATGACTTGACATTTTCATGGCAGAAATTCAAAACTGAAATAATGGTTGAGATTCATGAAGTTTCTAAAGAGGATATAGGACTTAATGAAATATAGTTCTAGCTACATTTTTAAACTTTTAAAAATGTGTATTTCCAGTGTGTGTGTGTGTGTGTGTGTGTGTGTGTGTGTGTGTGTGTGTGTGCATAAATGTACATGATACATGTGCTAGGGTCACACATTCATAGCTCATGTATAGATGGCAGAAGACTGGTTCCTAGGAAAGAACTCGGGTTGACTGGCATAAGTGACAAACAATCTTTACAAACAAATCCATTTGTCTGTCTCTCGGTCTGATTTTTTAAAATACATTTTATTAATTCATTCATATTACTTCTCAATAGTTATCCCATCTCTTGTATCCTCCCATTCTTCCCTCCCTCCCATTTTCCCCTTACTCCCCTCTGCTATGACTGTTTCTGAGGGGGACTTCCTCCCCCTGTATATGCTCATAGGGTATCAAGTCTCTTCTTGGTAGCCTGCTGTCCTTCCTCTGAGTGCCACCAGGTCTCCCCCTCCAGGGGACGTGGTCAAATATGGGGCACAGGAGTTCATGTGAAAGTCAAACCCCAAGCCTGATTTTTTATAAGGTGTTTTTATTGAGAAGTTTAAATACAGAATTCATTGTATATATTTTCCAGACCTTTTTCTCTGAAATGCTGTGAGACAACAAAGTAGATTTATTTGAAGTGATGTCTATTTCTTTAGTTTGATTGTGTATAAAGCACTACCTGAAGCCCAATTATAGCTTCTACAGCTATGTGTACAAAGAATCCTGCAAGAGAGTTCTCAACTGGTAAAAACTGGATTTCAAAGCTGATTCCAGAAAACAAGCTATAAAACCACTTTTTCGGAGACACTGACACTCAGTTCTGTATAGCTCTAAAGGATTGTGTCAAATCATCTTGGAATCTGGACAACCCTACTAAGGAAGCCATTTATCTGTCTACCTCTGTTAAACAGCATGTGCCCCATCTTAATTGAAATTTTCCTAATGAAGTTTATAGGCCACAAAGTGCCTCCAGAATATTCCTGGCTTCATTACGTTTTCTCTGGTAATGTTAAATTTACTATCTTAGGTCTTCACCTGGTCACCACTATTTCATTCTGTTGTTGTTGCTGCTGCTGCTGTTGTTGTTGAAGAAATAGATTTTGTTAATTTAAAAAAAATTTTAATTTGTTCACTTTATATTCCATTACAGCTCTCTCCTTCTTCTCCCAGTCCCGCCCTCCCTCTATCCTCCCCCTTCCCTTCCCCCCTAGACCTCAGAAATGGGGAGCCCTCTTCCCCTAACATCTGACCTCAGCTTATCAGGTCTCACGTGAACTGTTTATAACCTCTTCCTCTGTGGCCTGGCAAGGCCTCTCTACAAGGGGGGGAGTGATCAACATGTGGGCACCAGAGTTCATGTCAAGCTAGCCCCCTACACCCCATATTATGGGACCCACAAGGAGATTGTGCTGCCTTTCAACTACATATGAACTGAGGGTCCAGTTCCTCACCATGTGTGGTCCTTGGGTGGTGCATCAGTTCTACGGCACCACCCACCACCCCTGCCTGGATTTGTTATCTCCACTGGTCTCCTTGTGGAACTTCTTTGTGTGAATCATGGAGATAGATGACAATGAGTCTTATTTATTTGACATTTAGATAGCATTTAGTTTTCTGGAGTGCTTATAATTATTGTATATTAATAAGAGATTTTTTTTTAAAGCCCCATAGTCTCAAAGTAGTAGTTATGTCTTACAGATGCCAAGAAAAGAACACAGAGTGATTAAAACAATGTATGTTGGCAGAAATGTATGTAAAAAAATGACAAAAAAAAGCTATTCATTTTTGTGTAGCAATTATTTGTAGCCAATAAAGGTAAAGTAACAGTGGACATTTGTAGTTCTCTGTGTCCTGGGCCTTTCTAGAATAATGAGGCATAGATGAATTTCCCATTGTTTTGAAACTCCCTCTGCAATATGAATGGAGTGAGGAAATTAAGGGAGGAGGGGAGAGGGATTTGCCAGAAGTAGAACCTAATTTCTTTCTGTCAAAGAAGTGTCCCACAGACACACTAAAGGAGCTTGGGATGCTGTGGTGACATGCCCATGTCGGGGCTGCAGAGTGTGCTGCTTTACAGGCTTAAAGGTTTCTAACTGCTGTGCTTGGCAAGTGTTCAATTCCTGGCAGGCACTGTGGTGAGCTGAGAGAGGTTAGCATGATGGGTCACTCCTGATGGCTAATCATTAAAGATAGATGGTCATTAAGAGGGACTCCTGCCCTCCAGTGGATTCTGGAACACAGGAACCATTTTCCTCAAGGATGGGATTTTACGGAATGCCACAGGATGCTTTGAGAAAGATATGCTGGGATTAAAAACCCTCCAAAGCTGGTGCTGGTGCTTGTTGTACCGTGTTTCCTTGGCATATTTGAGACACTGGAATGAATCACAACACTGCAAATTGTTCAATTAATTAATACTAAATAACAATAATAAAAACTGTCAAAGGATAAGATCCTTATATCTCAACATTGTCACAAAGGTCTACAGCTGCCTTTTTTTCACCCTAAAGTAAAAATGGCTCCTGTGGCCAAAGGCCTAAATTAGGAATAAATCTGTCTGCAGTCCTGAAGTGCATTGGGGACATCTTAGTCAGATCCTTGTCTCTCTGGGTTGTAAAAAGTGGCCACAGAAAGTGGTAAGGTTTTCCCTCTTAGAGGCATTCTTTTAACACTGGGTGTAGAATGTGCATTCAAATTTAAATGAGCCCTATTAACATGTCAATACTCTTAAGCACAACCAAGCAAGTTCCCATACTTAGATTAGTACTATGAATAATTTGCATCTATAATTTACTTTTTTTTTTCCCTGTTGGGCTGAGACTATTCCCTGAAAAATAGTATTTTGACTGGGTGTCAAAAAGGGAGAGAAAGGATCATTATTCAATACATTAGGCACATAAAAGATGGAGTGAATGCTGGGCTAGCATTGCAAAGACAGAAATACTGTTTTCTCCATATTTGTTGGGTGATGGGGGAAGCAGGTATCCAACTTGTGCTGTTGCTGCCTGGTGTCTGGAAAAAGGTGGTTTGTGAATCCACTCACACATGCATATGAATAATCTTCATATATTCTCTAGGTAGCTATCTTTAGTGATTCAGTCACAGAAAAAAAAAGGGCAGGATCAGATAGATCCTGTTTAAATCAGTACAGAATGAGGAATGAATAGGAAAGCAGCTTTGTTCACCAAACGAGCTGCATCTGCTCAGGGCCAAGGAGTATATACGTTTAGGTATTTGCTTATTTTTCCTGTTGCCTACGTAGCTCAATGTAGCCACAGATAACAAGGAAATCTGAGGTAGACTGAACGGCCATGTTCTATTATCACAAAGAGGCTTGGTATGTCACATTTCATCATTAGGCCTGGTTTGCCAAGCATAGTGTAGAAATACTTGCGGCAATGAAGAAGCCTCTAAAAAAACAAAATAACCCTCCTCCCAATTCTTCTGTAGTATACCTGAATTAATGCTATAGTTGTACACAGACAGTGATGTGCATAGAGAAAAAAAGCTGGCAAAGAGCCAAGAATTTTTATTTTTGATTTTATAATTTGACCTTAAAAATGTCATGGCTGTCTCTTTCTGTCTTCCCGTCCCTGTGTTTCTCTTCTCATTCTCCCTCCTTCTCTTTCCCCTTCTCTCCTCCGCTTCTCTCCCTCTTTCCTTTCCCCTCCCTTTCACTTTTTGAAAGTGAAAAAGAAAACCTGAGACAGAGAAGTCCTAAGTTGAAAGAGAAGGTCATTAGTAGATGCACTGTACTGCCTGAGAACAGTTCACACCCTTTACTGTATGTTTCTATTCATCAGTCCTCTGAAGCCATTGACCTGTGTATTACAAGGGAGAGTCCCATATTCGCCTCCAATGTTTGTGACTACTCCTGATGCTTTCCCACTGTCAGGAAAGGACAAGGTGTTTCAGCATAAACTTGGCATTTTGATGGTTTCAAGTAACCCTCAATAGACTAATTAATTCTGGATGAAGTGTTAAGTTTATTTCTGCATTTGCATAGCTGAGGCCCATCTTTGGAGCCTGTGAAGAGTGGCCAGAAAAGAATAGGCTGTTCTCAGTTCCCAGGATCTTCACATCTATTTGCTATAAACTTTTAAAGAGACACACTCTGTATGAAATCCAGTGTGCTGGTCTCATTTCCAGTTTGTCAATAATAACCTATTCTACTAGGCAAATAACAACTTCTAACCCTCATTTTCAGCTACTTTCAAGAGTTTTCTATTGTTTCTTATTTAATTGTAATTAAACACATTCAACTTATTTACTTCATTATACACTAAAATTATTTTCTATAATTTAGAATTCTGAATAATTATTGAATTAAAAAACATATACAATCTATTATGCAGCATTTCCAATTCCTTATCCAAAAAACATATTTATCAGTTTCATGATATAGCAAAAATGTGCCATGTATCTGAACAAACTAAAACAAACATTTCTAAGAATCTTATCAATATTAATCTACTTTGGTAAAGAGTCATATATCTATGTAAAAATGAATAGATAATTAAATAATGTTTTATTTACAAGGTGCTGTAAGCAAGAATAAAGTGCTGACATTCATAATACCTATATGTGTATATATATATATATATATATATATATCAATAAATTTAAATGTAGAAGTCTAAAAAAAAAAGTGGTCATACTTTAAATGTTCTTATTTCCTCAGATGAAGGCCTGAGATGAGAGGCATTCCCAAGAATTTCTATATCATTTTTAAAAATGATTTTTAAATTTTTAAAATTATTCAAATTACATCACAATATTCCCTACTTCCATCTTCCAGATCCCCCTCCCTCTTTCGCCCTAGTCTCCTCCCCTACACCTCTGAAGGAAGGAGACCTCCTCCCCCACAATACAACCAATGCCTGTCAGGTGTCAACCAGATAGCCTGCTTCCCCTTTCTCTGAGTTCCACCAGACCTCCACACCAAGGGGAAGTGATCAAATCATGGTCTCCAGAGTTCATGTCAAAGATAGTCCCCACTATTCCCACAACCCTGGAGTATGAGCCGTCCATTGGCTAGACTTGAACAGTGGGTTACTGGATGCATTTTCCTTTGTTGGTGCAACAGTTTGTGCAGGTCACCCGGGGTCCATATCCACCAGCCTTGAGGGTCTTCTTGTGGGGCTCCTGAACGCTTTAGGTCCTTCCATGCCCCAATCTCTTTCTTCCTCTCAGTGCTCCATCCTGAGTCCAGCAGCTAGTCTTACCATCTTTTCTGATTACAGTTGGATGGAGTTGCTCAGAGAACATCTATTTTGGGCTAATAACCATTTATAAGTGTGTATATTCCATGAGTGTCCTTCTGGGTCTGAGTTAGCTCACCCAGGATGATCATTTCTAGGGCCTGAAATTATCACTTGCCTGCAAATTTCACGATTTCCTTGTTTTTAATAGCGGAGCAGTATTCCATTGTGTAAATGCACCACAGTTTCTTTTTCCATTCTTTGGTTGAGGGACAACTAAGTTGTTTCCAGATTCTGGCTATTACAAATAAGCATGCTATGAACATAGTTGAGCAAATGTCCTTATTGGATGGCATAACATCTTTCAGGTATATGCCCAGGAGAGATATAGCTGCGTCTTGAGATAGCACTATCCCCAATTTTCTGAGAAAGTGCCAGATTGATATCCAACATGATTGTACATCTTTGTACTCCCCTTATTAATGGAGGAGTATTCCCGTCTCCACATCCTTGCCAGCATGTGTTGTTAGTTGAGTTTTTGATCTTAACATTTCTGATAGATGTAAGATGGAATCTCAGAGTCATTTTGATTTGCATTTCCCCAATGACTAAGGACACTGAGCATTTCTTTAAGTGTTTCTCAGACATTTGATATTCCTCTGTTGAGAAGTCTCTGTTCAGCTCTGTACCCCATTTCTTAATTGGGTTATTTGTTTTTTTGAGGTGTTTAGTTTCTTGAGTTCTTTATATATATTGGGTATTATCCCTTTGTAAGCTGTAGGGTTGGTGAAAACCTTTTCCAGTCTGTAGGCTGTCATTGTGTTCTGTTGACTGTGCCCTTTTCCTTACAGAAGCTTTTTCAGTTTCATGAGGTCCCATTTATTAATTGTTGATCTTAGATCCTGAGCTATTGGTGTTCTGTTCAGAAAGTTGTGTCCTGTGCCAATGAGTTCAAGGCTCTTCCCCATTTTCTCTTCTAATAGATTTAGTATATCTGGTTTTATGTTGAGGCCTTTAGTCCACTTGCATTTTAGTTTTGTGCAGGGTGATAAATATGGATCAATTTTTGTTTTTCTACATGTAGACATCCACTTAGATAAGCACCATTTGTTGAAGGTGCTATCTTTTCTCCATTATATGGTTTTGGCTTCTTTGTTGAAAATTAGTGTTGATAGGTATGTGAATTTATTTCTGGTTCTTCCATTCTATTCCATTGACCACCCATGCCATTTTAGTTACTGTTGCTCTGTAGTACAGCTTGAGATCAGAGATAGAGATTCTTCCTAATGATCTTTTATTATACAGGATTGTTTTTGCTATTAGGGTTTTTAATTTTTCAATATGAAGTTGAGAATTGTTTTTTCTAAGTCTGTACAAAATTGTGTAGGTATTTTGATAAGGATTCCATTGAATCTGTAGATTGCTTTTGGTAAGATGGCCATTTTTGGTATATTGATTCTTCTAGTCCATGAGCATGGGAGATCATTCTATCTTCTGAAATCTTCTTCATTTTCTTCCTTTAGATACTTGACTTTTTTCAAGCAAGTCTTTCACTTGCTTGGTTAGAGTTTTATCAAGATATTTTATACTTGTACAGGAGGGCTACCGATTTTTAGAAATTAATCTTGTGTCCAGGCACTTTGCTGAAGGTGTTCATCATATGTGAGAGTTCCCTGGTGGAATTTACTCTTACCTTCATTGTTTGGCATTAAAGGTGGGTATTAAAGGCATGTATTCACTCTAGCTAGATCACACAGTAGTAGAAGGTCTTTGACTGTGATTCCCTCGCCAGAGTAGCCATGTTATTTGATTAAAATTTCCCTACCATAATAAAAATTATAAAATATACTCTGTCACTCTTTTCTTTGTCATGACCAAACCCTAGACAAAAGCAACTTAAAGAAAGGTCTATTTTTGGCTCATAGTTCAAGAGATTCTGTCATTGTATATAAAAATACCAGTAAGAGCAAAAGAGTCTGTGTCTGTGAGAGTGCTAGGTGGAACATCACATCCTGATAACCGACCAAGAATAAGAGGTAATTGACAAACACAGCATTTGAAGACCTGCTCCCTTTGGCCTACTATACTGGCTAGGCACCATTCTCAAGGACACTCAAAGCTCTTCAAGCAGTGCTAACAGCTCATAGTCAGACACATGACCCTGCAGGCTTATGTAAGATTAGAGCCACCTTATCTGTGAAACATTTCAAATGTTTGCTCATCCGCAAACAATATCTTGTTCTGAAATATTCCACACCGGGAAGAGATGCTTGATTACTTCAGGGTTCTGTTATTTTTTTCAAGGCATTTTAGGTGCTGAATAGGGAACACTATGATACTGAGTGGTATTTACAAACATATATACCCTTCAGATTAATGTCAAAAGCCCGTAGTTCTAAAGACTTTACTCAAAGTGGAGCATCTGAAGCCCATGGTCATGAGGGTGAATGCTGTACTTATGATTTACTAACACATTTAAAATCATGTGACTATATAAGCAATACATAGTGAAAAATAACATATATTCTTAAACATAAGAAATTAATGCCCAGCTCAAGCAAAAAACTACTCTTTATTAGTAAAGATAGCTTTACTCTATTTAAAATTCTTTTGAGACCAGGTCTGGAAGTTGCCTTTATAAGCATTCCACATCATAACCTTTACATCAATCTTAAAAGTTTAGATACCACCTTTATTTTTAAAATTGTGGAATTTAGAGATACAGGAACAATCTGCTCAAACTCCCCCAGTGTCATTAGAAATAAAACTTATATAGGAGCAATGCCATATTACCTTGTTGATAATGTTTCCCATGCTATTAATTGTCCATGTCTTTATTGTCAATGGGATTTATGACTTTCATAATGTATTTTGTGTATGTGGATTTTTGAATACATAAGTGTGTGTGTTTTATACATCTGTCCATGTGAAAACAGCCCTATTATCATATTTCTATAAGTCCTCATTCTCAGCAATGCTGAGAAAGAAGCATTTTTATTCTTATCTGTTCATTACTTTCTGCTATGCTTATCATGATAATACTTACTACGTTCAGAATTTTGGCTGAAATAATTTTATTCTAAATTCAATTTCAGGAAATGTTCTATATACCACTACCTATTCTTTAGAATAAATAAAAGGTGCACTTGTCAGAATCATTAAAGTTCTTGTCCCAGTGGGGTTCTGTCTTCCTTTATAAATTGCATTCATTTACGCTAACTGATCTACTTCCTGAAACTTGATGCTTGGTTTTACAACTCATAAAGCCTTTGTCAAACATGGGCTTGACTATTTCGGGAAGCCTTTGCTATCATCTGCGAATATATATGGCACTCTTGTTTAAAGTGTTTTAAGTTTGCACATTTCCATATGTCTTAATCATTTTACCACTAATCATAACTGCGACCAATCCCGTAGGTCTGGGCTGAGAGTTCCTTCCTTCCTTCCTTCCTCCCATTCTTCTTTCTTTCCTTTCTTCCTCCCTTTCTTCCCCCACTTTGCTCTTCTAGAGAAAGTACTTATTTTGTTCTCAATTTAAATGTGTATAAAAATGCTGAGATGAGATTTATTTTGTATCGTCACTGCAAAAGAATTATACCTGTGTCTGGTTTTTACTTTTGCTGTTAAGAGGTTACCAAGTTATTCTTACTATTGAATAGGCAATTTATATCTTTATAGAATTTTAAGATTTATTTTGTCTGCTAACTTTATGGGTGTGTATTCATTTAGTTTCTATTGCCTTTACTTGAAATCCAAGGAGCTTCTTCAATTTACTCATTGGTATTTTTTTTACACTTACAAAAAAACCTCAATTTCATATATTGTCTTTGCTTCATTTTCTCTCTCTCTCTCTCTCTCTCTCTCTCTCTCTCTCTCTCTCTCTCT
>OU015751.1:109354644-109374928 GCA_907169655.1 Acomys percivali
TCTCTCTCTCTCTCTCTCTCTCTCTCTCTCTCTCTCTCTCTCTCATAGCTTCTCTTTCATTATGAGACTTGGGCATATCCTATTCTGTCAAATCTTTCTCTGATTAGGCCCCTCAATTAGACATCACTTTCAAACACAAACGCTTCCTTGAACCAACTAGCTTTACCTTCATTTTTTTTGGGATGAAAGGTGTGTCCTAAAGGCATGTTTGAATTTTAGCTAGGTCATGCAGACCAGAAGATCTTTGGTTATGATAAGAGTGGCATGTTGGTGGAATAAAATTTCTCTACATTTGATGGTTTTTGTTTTATATTATATTTTCTTGTTATCTCTTAGAAGCCAGTTTATTTTTCTAATGAGAGACGGAAAGGGAATAGATCCAAATGGCATGGGGGCTTAAGGTGGGGAAATGGGTAGGTAGCATATGAAAAGAATAGAGAGGAGAGGAAACTTTAATCAGAACATAATACATGGGAAAAGAACTTATTTTTAATAAAGTGGGGGTGAAAGAGAAAATGGTGTGTCTGCACATGCACACACATATAATATGCATCAAGGAGAAGCCCAAGTGTTATATACACCATGAGCCATCTGTCTTACTTCTGTCTCACTGGGATTGGGACTGCTTTATTAGCATAATCTTGGTAACCAGCAGTAAGAGCCCTCCATTCTGCCTCTTTAGCTGTGGCACTACAAGCATATGTCATCATGTGTATCTTTTCTCATGGATGATGATTTTCCAACTCAAGCCTTTTTTGATTGCATGACAAGTATCTCCTCAGCTTTCTCAACGGAATAAAAAAAATAGATAGTAATCTACAATAAGCAAGTAACTTACATGATTTTATTTTACTAAGTTATCAGACAGGGAAAAGAAGAGCTACAGTGGAAGTGGCATATCTTCAGAATCTTCCGAGTATGAGGCCAAATATAGCATCATCAGAGCTCCAATTTCTTCCCTTGAATACTAGGGAAAGTTTCTATGAAGATGTGACATTCATGAGTCAGTAAAATGCAAAAGTTTTTCAAAACATTTTTTATATGTACTCCATGTAGGTTTGCTTTAACAGAATATCACATGGGTTGCTTTTGTTGTTGTTTGGTTTGGTTTTGTGTTTGTATCAGGGTGCTCATGTGTGGGCTGCTGATCTCAGTGCTTCAGGCATGGGATTCATTGAGGTGCATTGTCACAACAGGACCACAAGATACTCTGTATCATATTACACATGAGTTTTCTTAAATCTCATTACAATAAAATGCTTCCTCACTACTGTAAAGGTATAAGGAAGATAACTAAGATAACTGCTGTTATTTCTGCAGGCAGTAATCTGGACACAACTAGCAAAGATGATCCTTGGCAGAATGTTATGAAATGCCATCATTTGTATATATTCAAGAAAAACACCTAAAACATATGTTTAAAGTTTTTATTTGAATCTTTGCTTATAAGCTTATAATTCTAAGTTTGTGCATACACACATGCATGCATGTGCATACACACACACATGCACGTGTACACACACACACACACACACACACTGGTACATAGCCTTTTCTGAATAAATTTAAAATAGTTTTAAATGTAATGATAGCTCCATACTAAAATAAGATATGATGATTTATGCATTGTACATGTGTGCATAAACAATTTGTTCACCACTAAAGTATTCATAATACAAGTCAGGGATAAAGATGCCTATCTTTTAATGGTAGAAGCTGAATCACATCTAAAAGCCTAAAGACGGGCACGGTGGCCACATAGACGAAAGGCTGTGTGCTCTGTTTATTATCTAAGGAAAGGTTCTGTTTATCTGAGTTTCATTAGTTTCAATAAAAATAATTGCTTTTTTGCTAACTTACACTCCTGGAATACACAGGTAATGAAATTTATTCCTTCTCAGGTCTCTGATGGAGTAGAAGACCAGGTAGCTTAATTTTTCAATGAAGCTTAGTTGTTTAGGAGTTATGTTTTTAGGTATAGAAAGATGTTTTAAGTTGATAATGACAAGATGTGGTAGAGACTGATTTACATTCAGAATTTTAGATGCACCTAGATAGGAAAGATGTTTCCTTCAAGGCTGTCAAATACAAATAGCCAAAACACAAAGAATATAACATTTGTATAATTCCTGACTGTGTCATGCTTATTCTTGCTATAGGTAATTTATGGTATATATGTGGAATAATATAAATGTATATATAAAAAATGATTGCATTTGTAGATAAAATATTCTGTAGTATATCTTTGGATATATAAAATTCAAAATATTTTTCTATCATTCTTATAGTTAATAATTATAACAACATTTTAAAAACAAATTAAAAGGTTAATTGAGGGAAAAAGTTTTTTGTACATATTATTATTGCATCAATGGTAAAGTTTTATTCTGATTATGGCTTCTCTTCAAAATACAATTCAGAAAGTTAACATATTGTCAAGATTTCTGTTGATCTTGTTTGGAGGTTCTAGCAGGGGAGCGCAGCTACTCTTATACCCTTGACCGAAGACCGGTCCTCCTCTATTCGGGGTAGGTCGTCCTCTTCGACCGAACGCACAGCTTCGGGAGGGACGCACATGGAACTATGGCATCAGCCAAGGAAAATATAGGCAGTAAACTTTGAAGCCCTACCCAGTCTAGCCGATGGACAGGACATTTTCCACTGTTAAGTGGAGAAGGGGATCTGACTTTCACACGAACTCTGGTGCCCCATATCGGACCATGTCCCTTGGATGGGGAGGCCTGGTGGCACTCAGAGGAAAGATAATAAGTCACCAAGAAGAGACTTGATACCCTAGGAGCATATAGAGGGGGAGGAGGTCCCCTTCAGTCGCAGACATAGGGGAAGGGAGTAGAGGGGGAAGCGGGGGGGGGAGGAAAGAAAGGGAGGATACAAGGGATGGGCTAACAATTGAGATGTAATATGAATAAATTAATTAAAAAAAGATTTCTGTTCATCATGTTATCTAATAAACAATGTAAGACATCATTATAAAAAGCACAATTGTTTCAAATATACCAATTTCAGGTGAAAAGTTTTTGAAGAGGTTTTCATGGTGACTTAGTGGCAATTAGATTTTAAGCATCTGATTAGCCAACATTAATATTATGCTATTAAGATTAGAGTTTCTCTTATCTCTTATATTATTAAAGAGTAGCTTAGATGCTGTAATTATTGAATATACATAGAGAATTATTAATGCTTTTATGATATCTAAGTATATTATGTTTATAATGTTCTGTTTTTATTTTCTTAACTATGAACATAAATCTCTGAAAGTTTCTAACTATTTCCATTCATAATCAGCACAATAACAATTAGTTGTGCCTATTTATGTGTATGTATGAATGTCGCCCTAGGGGTAAATGCAAATAGGTGTGTTTGTGTAATAATATATATATATATATAATTTTGGGGCCTTTCTAACCACTCGTGGTAGCTTCCAAATAATTGACACAGCGACCTGTTGGATTTATTCAACCAGCTTTAAAGCACTAGAGCTGGCCAGATATTCATATATTCTCACTTCTCTGCTAGTCTGGCTACTTCCCAGCCAAACTCCCTGAATTCTTTGCCATATTGGTCCTAGCTGGACTGCTTCTGCTCCATCAGGTCAGTTTTCATGGCCAGCTCTTTGCAGCTATATCCTTTTTCTTCCTCTTATTCCTTCTTCTCCCTCTACATTATGGTCTCTACCTGAGACCCCTCAACTGGGTACAGAGGTCCAGCTTCCCTGTCCTCTCTTGACCAACCATTGGTGGCTCAGCTTCTGAATTAGGCAGTCAGAAATTATTGGGGAACAATGCTTATACAACCTTGACCAATGATTGTGACATTGCCCACATCCTGACTGAAACCAGAAATCAGCATCTTAATACACAGTGTACCAAACAAACTTCCAAGGTTCATCCCTCTCTCTCTCTTTCTCTGTGTATGTGTGTACACGTATGTATATTTATGTATATACATATTTATGTATATATGTATATATATATATGTATTTGGTAGAATCTATATTAAATAACAGCAGATTGAAAATAGTCTCATACTCCTATTCAGGATGCAGCAGGCAAAAAAAAAAAAAAAGAGAGAGAAAGCAAGTGTCAGTAAATGTTATTCAGAAAAATTAAACTGTGTATGCAAATGACTCAGCAAGGTATTTTTTTTTTTTTTTTTTTTTTTTTTTTTTTTTTAGTGTTTCTTGTGTAATTTAAAAAGAAGATATTGGGTGGAATCTCTGTAAAATTTTAGTTTAAAGACTATGCCCTCCACTTCTTCGATAATGGAGAATAGTAATAATCTAACTAAACCTGTATTGGAGACATGGTACTGTGTAATAGAATAGGAATCTCATCTATGTCCAACCTCCCCATTTCGTGGTATGTAGAACTGTACTGAATGTCATACAAGGCACTGAACATGAGCACTTCCTATGTCCATAAGGAGGGCAGAGGTCTTATGGAACTCCTAGTTTTCCATTACAAATACATGCCATTAACTGTATTGGGACTGATAGTGGTACCAAACTCCAAACATCTATTTATTGATTGATTATATCATATAAAACTCACTTGTCTTTGTCTTCAAGATAGATAAGGTTAAAAGAACAGAAGTAAGAACAAATGGACCTTTAATGTGAGAAAAAAAATGAATGGTATCTGAGGAAAAATTACATTTACAACACAGGTTCAAATTAGAAGACAAAATGGGGGTCACACAGTCGCTCACAAGAGTTGTCTAAGCCCACACTTCCAATTGTGATAATTTTAAGTGGCTCAGGCTAAGCAGATCGAAATGTGGTATTCCACAACAGTGTGTCAGAATAAGAGTCTGAACACTAGATAGGAACCACAGGAAGATCCACATGGATAAGAAATGAGAGATACTGTTTCAGTTATCTTAATGGTGACCAGTCAGCAGCTGGCTGTTAATTCTCAGGGGCTGAGTATTGACTTCAATGAGAAAAGCTACATTCAGACTTCCAATGTGTGCTCATGACTCTGCAAAATCATTGGCAGACATATAAGCATTATATAAAAGAAATGTTTGGGTGTAAAATTCAAAGACCTGAAAATGACTGGCCTGTATCAGCACTCAGGCAAAAGAAGCAGGCATAATACCACTTTACTGCTACGTGGTTGGTAAATTTGGGGGAGTTTTTCTTTTTCCTCTCCTCTGACAACTTCCCAAATAAATCTATTGTTTTTTAAGAGTCAAATTATGTTTTTCTGCTTAATGATGCATTTTACCCATTCAGCTCTGTAACTGTTCTCTGAAGCTGGCCAACAGTGATCTCACCTCACCTACAGTATGAATCTATCAGACAATAAACAATAAACAATGTCATTTTTTATTTCAGTGCTGATGACACAGAATGTTTTGAATTGGTGGTTAAATAATTGATCTCTCTTTCAGGCAATCTGCTAGGCTTATTGTAACTCTTCTTCAGATACTCGGTTCATGCTTAATAGCTCATTGCCTCAGGAGAACGCTTGTCAATCAACTAAATTGAAATGCCATTCTGACCTTTCATTGGAAACAATTTACTCTTTTTTTTCATTTAATTTTTTCTGTGTTATTAAAATTAAAAGCCAAAATCACTGGTATTCAAAAACTTTATACTAATTAACAATGGAAAATGAGCTACTCACCAACAATTTATGACCACTTTATTGCTGCAGAGGTGATCCAGTTGAGTCTGCCTGAGGATCAGAGAGTAAGCACTACTGCAGCTACCGTGGGACAAAGCGCTGTTCTGAGTTGCGCCATTGTGGGAGCTCTGAGACCCCCTATCATATGGAAGAGGAACAACATTGTTCTAAATAACTTAGATTTGGAAGACATCAATGTGAGTATGTGCAAAAGAGATGTTGTCCAGTGTGTGTATCTCTTGCATGGTTTATTTCAGTCTCTGTAGGGTCTGGGAAGCTAAATAAATCCTAGATATAGCATAAAAGAGAATTATTAGAAGGCCATATAACCATTCTTCCAGTTTGTAGGTACAAAAAAAAACAGGTGTAATTATGCAAATCATTTGTATTGGTGTACTAACATTATATAACAGTGCATTCCTGAGAAAATACATTTTAATAAATATATCTTTAGTTTTAAATGCAAATTGTGTCCCCAGTAAATTCACATCTAAAAATTATTCCAGTAAACACAGTCACATAAGCTTAAATTGTGCATGTTCATATTCAAGAACAAAATGTATGATCTTTCTGTATGTGTGTATTTATTAATAAAGCCCATATACTCAGGGAACACATTCTAGAAAGGAGAGCTGTTTGCATGTCTATGATAGCCCCAGTTTCTTTGATGAAACAAATAGCTACAGAGCATCCTATGTTCACTGCAAAAAGAGACTACCATGTCCTTCCACATAGGATGAGCTGTCTTAATACTGAACAAAGCTTGAGTGTTTTTTTAAAGAATGGGTATAGCAGGGTAAAAAAAACCCTTTAATTTCCCATATTGATTAAGCATCTCTAGAAGCTATATTCATTAAAGATTCATGAGAATAAAGCTAACTGCTGATTGTTAATCTCATTTCATTGTCACCATGGTTGAACAACAAGAAGCTTGTGAAAAGTCAGATGAAACTAAACTGAGTGTTTCTTTACAATCCATTAGGAGCAAGAACTATTGTCTTACTGTATTATTGTGGTGAAAGGACAGCATGACCATGGCAACTGCTATAAAAGAAGCCATTTTTATTGGGGATTTCCTTACAGTTTCAAAGGTTTAGTCCATTATCACCATGATGGGAAGCATGCAAGCAGACATGGCGCGGAAGAAGTAGGCGAAAGGTCTATACGTGGATCCACAAACAGGAAGAAGAGCCAGTCAATGAGCCTAGTTTGGCCTTTTAAAACCTTCATCCAACAGAGCCATACCTCCTAATCCATTCAAATAGTGCTACTTCCTGATGCTAATTATTCAAATATATGAGCCTATGGGGGCCATTTTTATTCTGATTACCACATTAATTAAAAAAAATATTTAAGTGTGAAGGAACATGACTGTGTAATTATGTTTACTACTAGGGATTTATAGCTACACTCAGCTCAGCAGGCTATGCCTACATAGGTGAGATGAAAACAGACACACATTGCAGGTCATTCCCCAATCTTGAGGAAGTGACTGTCATACTACAAGCTAGAAAGAAGCAAAAGTCATATGTTTATGCAGATGGGGGATTATTTGGAATTGAGATATATTGATCTTTATTTTAAAATCCTTTCGTTGTATTATTTTTATTTTTGCTAATTTCATACACCTTAAGGAATTTAATCTTACACACTCCTCCAACCCTTCCCCCCTCCAACCCTTCCAAGCATTTTCAACATCCATATTTGCCATTCAACTTCATGTCCTTTTCTTCTGTTTAACACACAGACACACACAATCATACACACACACACACACACACACAACACACACACACATTGTGTATGTGGATATTTATCCTAAGGGATTCAATTAGTGCTGCCTAATGGCACATGGCTCTTCAGCTGATAATCAGAAAATAACAACCTACCAAGTGCCATATTAAAAGACGAACCAACCACTGACTCTTTCTCTCTTCAGTAGCTCTTGAAGGCCTGAAACTCTCAACTAGGGGTGGGAAATTGTGAGCCCTTCTTTTATTCATACGGGGATCTTGGCTAGTCTGGTCTTGTGAAGGTCTTGTTCAGGCAGCTACAGCCATTGGGAATTCATGGGTGCACCAATCCTATCATATTAGAAGACATCATTTAAAAGCAGTTTCCCGGGTCCTCTGGTTTTTATACATTCCCCTTTCCATGCTATTACCCAAGCCTTGCAGTAAATGAGTGCAAGATACAGTCCCAACTCTACAGTCAACTTATCCTTTACAATTTGACCAGTTGTGAGTCTAGTCTTCTTAAGCCACATAAACAAAAAGAAGCTTCTCTGAGCAATATTGGGAGGAACTCTGAGCTGTGGGGTAAGGACAGATAAAGGGAAGGAAGCTGGATATTGGGCTTATTTGCCAATATAATGGAGATCCCTCCTAGGTTCTGTGACCACGCCTGTTCTCTTTCTTTTTTCATAATGTGACTAAAACCATAGCACCAAACTGCAGGATCCATTATAAAGGTGGAGCATGGGGACATGTGTAGTATCACGTATTTTCATCCTGGCTCTTTGGGAGGTAGAAGCTGGTAGATCTCTATGTGTTTAAGGCCAGCCTGTTTTACTAGTAGACTTTAAGATGTTTAGAACTATAAAGTATGACCTTGTTTCAAAAATACTTAGATAAAAACTTAGTCATAGGCTACTTTAAAAAAACTGTGTCTTTTGTTGAGTCTTATATCCTAGAAAACTCTTAGTTTTCCTATTCCTCTTTTCTTCTTTATACGTATTTCAGAGAAAATGGATGTCCTCCCCTTTGCCTAACATAATGGGTGTTTACTGTTAAGTTACATAAAGTACCATGGAAAGTTGGGATTTCTCAGAAAATACTATGTTCAAGTTTATGCAGTCATAATACCTACAGAATATGAAGGTATTATTTATTTTAAGCAGGCTCCTTTAGGAAGCATACTGTTCTATCTGCTTAGCAAGCTTTTACTGGCTGTGAAAAGATGAAATTGCAGTCATTCTGCTGAATGGATCTCTCTGTCTGCTCATTTCAAATTCTGGTCAAATTCTTAAAAAAGCTAATCAGTGTTTTCTTGTTTTCAAATTATCTAGGTCGCATAAATTGCATTAAGAGCAGGTAAGCAAAACTAGAAATACAGGTAAATCCTCCAGATATATGTAGGGAGACAGAGAAGAATTAACAGACAGACATAGAGATCATGATTGAAGACTGAAGATTCACTTTATAGCCATTGTAGGGGCTAAAACTAGAAAGATCACAATCAACAATTCCTTATAGATCACATATTTTTACCCTCCTGCATTGGCTTTTATTTTTAGAGAAAATGGATTTTTCAAACGTATATCATCTTGTCTGCATCTTGTTTATAGTATCAATGGCTATTTTCCTAATTACATGTTTATATATTATATTTTCACATAGACTAAACATTGAAGTAAAATTAAATTATATAACTTAGATTACTATTCAGGTATGTCATTTTTCACTATACAGAATAAATTCAAAATAGATAAACTTTAATTAACAGATTCATGTTAAATTCTGTGATATATAACAAGACTATATACATATCAAGAGATTATTCTACATCTTTATAAGAAGCTGAAAAACAGATAATTGGTGGCACTGATAAATCTTTACCAATCTAAACAAAGCCATCTAGGAGGATTCATAATATTTTAATTTATACTATATTTTTGTTTGTTTTCTGCACTGCTTAAATATGATTAGCTCTCTGGCTTAAACCTTAGGAAAAATTGAACAAGAACTCCATTGTTGATATGTTTGGTTTATTTAACTGGACTTTCCTCAAATACTGACTCCCCATTGCCTTGTGGGTTATATTTCTTTCCTTGGATTATTTTCTTTATCTATTGTTAATCCTATAACAATGTAATGCATCTATCAAATATTACTAGCTTAATAGCATTTACACTGTTTCAAAAAGAAGTACAAATCATTATGTGTTTAGTTTGGGAAAATAAAAAAAATGCAGATATAGTAATTTACCACCGGAATACTGTGTTCACATGCATATAGCAGGATCTATCACTACCTGGATATTTTTTTGGGAATTTAAATCAGATAAAATATATGCCTCAGGGCACCTGAATATGCTTTGTGCTCATCTCTGCTGATTGTCACCTGTCCACATAGGCTGCTCTGGGATTCAGTTATTTTCTTTCCTGGCTTTAGTAGCTAATATTTTATTGATTCTCTTTGGTCTAAGCTATTGATTTCTCTGATCCCATTGAGGCTCTTCATAAGTTGTGACAGATCTGCTCATGGTCTGAAACATTGTCTTCTAACTTCTGTATCTATAAAATATCATGTCATGTTCACATTCAGGAGCCAATTAGTCTAAAAAAATATGTAGTGTGTGAGAATTTAGATAGCAGCTAATAAACAAATGATATTCTTTCTGCCTTAGAAGAGGTGCCTAATAATGAGAATACTGAGGTATATTGTACTGGGTGTCTCAATTACAGACACTACATGCTTCCACAGAGATCATTACAGATTTTCACCACTGTGTATTGAATTTCTTAAGGAGAAATCAACTAAAATTATATAAACTTCAGCTCCAATAGATCCATGGCTTCTCTCTATCCTACTTTATATTTTGTTAGATTCCATTCATAAAGCCACATGGATTAGTGAGGAAAGAGGTGCTGAAAGCTGTGGACTCTGAGTGTCCTTTCTTTTTTTCTCCTTCTTATTGTGGTGAAAAGATGTAGTATGAGATCAATCTTCTTAAATTTTTAAGTGCACAATAAAGTCTTGTTAACAACAGACACTATTTTAAAGCATATCCCTAGAGCTTATTTATTTTCCATAACAGACCACTGGTAATAACTCATTTCTCTCCTATAGGCCACAGAGACAATTATTCTACACTATATTTCTATGATCTTGACTTTTGTAGCTTCCTTATAATGTCAGATCATGTAGAGATTATTTTTTGTGACTGCCTTATTTGCCTAAGCATAATGACCTTCATGCTTATCAATGTTACTTATTATAGGCATGAAAAGTGGCGGGTCTTCCTTCTTTCATCTGTGTAATAATTTCTTCACCTTGGTGTCTTAATTAGGGTGTTCTATTGCTGTGACAAAACGCCATGACAAAAAGCTAGTTGTAGAGGAGCAGGCTTACCCTTTATCTGGCTTACCCTTCCACATTGCTGTTTTTCACTGAGGAAAGTCAGGAGAGGCTCTCAAATAGGGCAGGAGCCTGAAGCGGGAACTCATGCAGAGGAGATAAAGGGAGCTACTTATGCCTGTGTCAGGTGGTTTTCTCTGCCTGTTTTATTATATAACCTAAAACCATGAGCCCAGAGAGGACACCCTCCCCTGAGGAATTGCACCCACCCCCACTGATCACTAATTGAGAAAATGTTTTACAGTTCACTCTCATAGAGGCTTTTCTTTCTTCAAGGAGGACAAGGC
This sequence comes from Acomys percivali, assembly GCA_907169655.1. Lineage (NCBI taxonomy): Eukaryota > Metazoa > Chordata > Mammalia > Rodentia > Muridae > Acomys > Acomys percivali. Next base: position 109,365,721 of record OU015751.1, read on the forward strand.
TCCTTCTTCTCTGAGGACTCTGGCTTGTGTCAAGTAGACGCAAAACTAGCCACTACACTTGGCTACACTGAAAAGTGCATGAGCATATACAAAAGTTTTTGAGATAGTTATTACAATTATTTTGCATGCATTCCCAAAATGAGAATGGTTGTTGATATAATAGTTTATTTTTATAAGTTTGAAAACCCTTCATGCTATCATTCATAGGAGATACTCTGTTGTACATTGCAAGCAAGGGTCCATGGGATACAGCTGATATCTTCGACTAATCATGATATTTTTATTAACCTTTTTTTGGGGGGTAATAGTTATCCTAATGCAGGAAATAATGTTTATACTTGAAATTTTTATTATTATGAATATATGATGTGTCAGTGGGTGGATGCACCATGAAGCTTCTTTGGAGAACAGAGGACAACTTTCAGGAGTCACTTACCTATTTCTCTCTTTGTATGGTAACAGAGATTGAACTGTGGTTTCCTGGTTTATGGAGTAAGTGCCTTTAAATACAAGCAATCTCACTGGTCCTATTTTATGGTTCCAGTTTTCAGTTTCCCAATTATCAATGCTGTTTGGCCTCAATGTGCATATCTCATACCATTTATATGTTTTCTTGGAGAAAAATCTACTTAGTTTCTTTCCAATATTACTTGTGTTAAGGATGGCTTATAATTACTATAATTACTATTGTTTTGCTAATAAGTTGTAAAGAATTCACCAAATCAACATACTTCCATGCCAGAAACATTTAATAAACTAGGCACATGTCCATGAAAATCTGATAAGTACAACAACTGAATGGAGTAAATGAATAATTCTTTCTGTAACATCAGAAGAGGCAAGACTCAGTCTCATAATTGTGTGCCTCACATCAGAGACAATCCAATCCAGAATAAATTATTTAAATGTAGTGCAGGAGAGCCTCCTACCATTCAATGCCAGATGTAGGTAAAAATATTACACATGATCATTCGTAAGTTAGTTCCATTTCTGAAATGTGTTTAAGGTACTTGTCATATATAGTTGTTTTCCATTACAGAAAAGTGTCTCATTGAAACATAACAAACGTAGACTGTAAGCAACTGAAGATCTCATGTAAAAACAAAACAGACTCAGCTACCAATGTGGCAGGTCACAGATTCTTAGGATGTAGAGGGAAAAACAGTGTCCTGAGGCAAGCAACTAAGTAAGTGAGAGCAGTCTAAGAAGGCTATTTGTAGAAAAAACAAAATAATTACTGTGTACAAAAATTTTAAGTCATTACATATATGTATAGAGAATTATACCTATTAAAAGCATTTTAAAAATATGTATAGTAGTCTATATTTATGACTACAAATAGACAGTCATGTCAGCCACCTGCAACTTGGGAGAAATTCTATAAGTAGAATATGCTAACTATGCCACCTAATTTTAATACCTAGAACAATAGAAAATTATTTCCTAATTTTCATCCCCCAAAGATATATAAAAAGAATATATTTAGAAACATTGGTGTTTGATGAATTCCAGCTTAAAGTCCCAGAAAATATATTCAACAAAATCATTGAAAAAAATTTTCTAACCTAAAGAAAAAGATGCCTATAAGCAGACAAGAAGCTTACAGAACACCAAGCAGACCAAAACCCAATATTCTATCACCACATAATAATCAAAACGCAAAACATATAGAAGAAAGAATATTAAAAGCTGCAAGGGATGAGGGGCAAGAAAATATAAAGGCAGGCCTATTATTTTATACCCAACTTTTCAACCGAGATTTTAAAAGCCTGAAGGGCATGAGTAGATACCTTGTAAACCCTAAAATACCACAGATGGCAGCCCAGACTAATATATCCAGCAAAACCTTCAATCATAATAGATGGAGAAAGCAAGATATTTTATGACAAAAAATTTATAAATATCTATCCACAAAGCCAGCTCTACAGAAATTACTAGAAGGAAAAATTTGAGCAAAATCATATGAAATAAATAATTCCACACCAGCAAAAACAAAACAAGGGTCACACACAAAAACACACCCTAATATGACCAACATCAAAATAACAGGTACTAGCAATCATTGGTCAATAATATTTCTTAATATTATTGGATTCAATGAACCAATAAAGAGACACAAACTAATAGAATGGATGTGAAAACAGGATCCATCATACTTCTGCATACTAGAAACATACCTCAGCCACAAAGACATATATCACCTCAGAGTAAAGTTCTGGAAAAGAGTTTTCCAAGCAAATGGACTCAAGAAGTGAGATGGAATAGACACTTTAATATCTAATAAAAATAAACTTTCAAAACTAATCAAAAGGGATGAGACGGCCACTTCATACTCATCAAAGGAAAAATCCACCAGGTTGACATCTCAATTCCGAACATGTATGTCCCAAATGCCAGGGTAACCATATGCATAAAAGAAACATTAAGTCATGCATCAAACCCCACACTTTAATAGTAGGAGACTTCTCCACCCTACTCTCACCACTGGACTTTTTTTAGACACAATAACTTTTAAAACTAGGAGTAAGTCTCTTACAGAACACTTAAAGTTATCATTACTTGATACATTTTCCAACCTTACCATACTAGAGAACTTTATTCTACTTACATTTAAAGTAACTGTTGATGTGGTGAATAGAAACTAAGTTACCTAAGATGATTTCTGGAAAAATATTCCCTCTTTAAGACATTGTGAATCTAGCTAATAATACTAAACTCTGCATTTGATATATGTTAGGAAAATATATCCTAAGAATGCTTGTGCCAGGTAAAGAATATTGTGATGTTTTAATTGCGTCACAATCACCAAAAGTCATAACATCGAAAATGAAAATACGCTTTCATTATTAAAAACAAAATAGATGTTTGATAATTTCTATTGTAGGAATGCAAACAATTACTTTAATAGTAATACTTAGTTTCTATGTACCTTACTTTGCTTCATTAAGTGAGTAGAAAAAGTTGAATTCTGATTTAAAATGAAGAAAATCTCTGTTATTTTAGTTATGGAACTGTATGCATGGATACTATCTGTTTTTATCACACTTGTCTGTATTCACTGCTTCAGGAACCAGCTTTAACTGATGATGCCCAGTAATCAAATGACAGAAGTCATAACTAAAATCTCACTTAAAGGATGTTGTGTGTGGACCTTTGTTTTCCAGTTAGTAAAGATTTTGAGAAATTTAGAGACTTATGCCACTTTTCTCTTACCTATATATGGTTTTAAAATTAGATAGAGGAATAAAATGGAATTACTTCAAGGAATGTGACTTTCCCCCAGTGTAACTTGTTATTATAAAAATGATCGTAACTTTAATTTAGAGAAGTAAAGTGTTAATTGGCAATGTCATATAAAATATGAGTTTTCTCTTTTGAAAGTAAATCATATTTATCATAAGTATCACTGATAATCATCATCAGTTTACATTCATGTTAAAATAATAACTCAAAATTCCTTTCAATGTGGAAAACATGTTTTGATTTTACTCAAATTTCAATATTAAACCATAAGTTATCTATAATAAAATTCTATTATATGTAATTTCAATAATGTGATAATTAAATACAATTTATTAACTCAAACAGAATACTTAGCAACTTTGAATGTTGGCAGAATTGCATATGATGAATATTTTGCCTTCTGTGATTTTTGGTTTTATAAAATTAGCATTTATCCTCACTTGTATAAATAAAAGCACCAATAACTAAAATAAAGACTACTTCTAATGGATTGGCATTATCATTTTTAGTAAACAACCATTTTTAGAAGTAAAAACTATGATGTGTTTTAAGGAAATACTATGAATGTTCCTCTAACATTATTGAATTTTTATTTTAAAAAGCATATATTTATGGTAAATATCAAAATATATATAAAATCAATCAATTCATATAGTCATCCTTTTCTAAATATTTATTTACTTATGTATATAAGCACTCTATTGCATGTATTCCTGCATGACAGAAGAGAGCATCAGGTAGAAAAGGGCATTAGATTCCATTATAAATGGTTGTAAGCCACCATGTGATTGCTGAGGATTGAACTCAGGACTTTTGAATGAGGAGCCAGAGCTCTTAATCTCTGACCTATCTCTCCAGCCCTAGTCATTCTATTATAGGTGTGTGAGAGTACTTAAGGCTTTTAGTCCTATTTTGTATTTAAAAATTACAGTAGAACTTAGAAAGACTCAAAGAGCAACATCACTTTGAACTGTTGTGCACGTTTTAACAGTCCTAAGTTTTTCTATGGTTGTAACTTTGGCTAGTAACAGATAACTAGGAATCTGATTCTGTGGCTGTCCATGTGAACTTGTATAAATAGTGCAACAAAGAACTCTCTGTAAATAATGTCTGTCCTGTAGACAAGATTGCCCATGTGACATTTCAGCAGTTACATTTGATTTATTTCAAAATCATCCTTATATTTTGGAAGGACATTTTTATGCCCTGTAATTTAACTGAATAAAAGATAAAGTTTAAATGCTTAGTAATAAAATTAAATAGTAAAAATAGAATATGTTGTCTAGTAAGCTTAACTATTGCTACTATTTATAGAACATTGTCCATCTTCAGACAATCCCTAGTAAAGATTCCCACATATAAGCTTAAATATAGAACAATTATCTTATCATTTTCCAAGCCACAGAGCACAGGCATACTTATCTCCTCTTTAAATCACATTCTACTCACTTGTACAAAAGATATATTACACATCTCAAAACTATTTCTGAGAGACATTAAGGTAAAGCATGCCTTTAGCACTAGGAAACTAGTAGTGATTCCATTTTCCTTTTCTTGGGTGATGTTCCTATACCATGTGTTTTTTTTTAATTCCCTTGTTAATTTCTAATAATAGTTACTGTAGTTGGATGTTCTATTAATCAAACAACTGAATATCAACTATTACATAAATTGTAAAATTCTAGATAAATCAACTGACTATTTCACAGGAATGTTATCAGATTAAATTCTTATTTAGTTGTTAAGAAAATATTCCTTGTATCTCAATCCTAATAATAGAAATATTAAGAGCTGTCTCTGATATGGACTCTGTTGCCTGTGTTTTGATCACATCCCACTGGTGGAGTTGCCAGGCCAGGCCACAGGGAAAGAGGTCATGCTCAGTCTTGATGTGACCTGATGTGGTGGGATGGGTTGGTGGTGGGGAGGGCTTCCCTTCTTTGAGAAAAAAGGGAGAGGAGATGGGGGGAAATGGAGGGAGGGTGGGACTGGGGAGAGAAAAAGGAGGGGACTATGATTGGGATATAAAGTGTATAAATAATTTATTTTAAGAATAATAGAAATGTATTTTCTCATCGTAAATTCAAAATGCAGAATTTGTAAGTTGTAACTGTAGAACACTAGTTAGAATGCCACAACTAAGTGAATCGAAAAGTCTGTGTGGCCAGGTTTATGAATAAAAGTACTCTTAGCCTTTAGGTTATATAAAATCAATAGGACTTCGGAAAAGACTACTCTAATGCCTAATGACTATCGTCACGATGTCTACCTGAATCAATTTTCCTCTAAATCAGTAGTTTGTGAAGTACAACATAAGAATTGTTGTTATTGTTAAAATTTTGCAACAGATATTTTTGTATGCAAGAATGAATTCTGTATGAGAAATCCAGAGCTTCACTATTCAAACAGAAGGTATCATGAAGTGAAATGCAGTACAGATGTAGTTTTATCAGTTTTCATCTGAAATATCTACTCATTTATCCTAAAATATTCTTCTATCTCCACATTTATCCAAATACAAAAGAGAATTTGAATTATTTTCTGAAATTTGTAACAAATATGCCATATAAACTGGTGAATTTGTTATTAGTAATGTGTCTTCACAATGTTACGGAGTTTGTCTGCCAAAGGCAGCTATATAACACACTGACTATGAGGTAAGCCGCCAAGTAAATAAAAGACAACAGTATCAATTATTAGGACAGGGTAATATGTATTTTAAATGAGTTATACAAGAATGAAAGATGAACCTCAGGACTAAAAAAAAAAAAAAAAAAAAAAGAAGAACTTGAAACTTTTGTCTTGTATTTAAGAGTGAAATAATTCAAAAAGAATGGAGAGACTGTTCTTTCCGCAGGCATTATTTTGAGGTCAGAAATGAGAAACTCTTACTCAAGAGACACATACAGGACAAAATCACCCGTTGTAGCAGATCTTGCTTTAAGGTTCCAACAGAAATCAATACTTCTGAGCCAGCACTTAATAATACTTGATGTTTGATAAAGAAGCTAAATCTATAAAATGGGAAAAGGACAGCATCTTGGACAAACGTTCCTGGTCTAACTGGATGGCTACATGAAGAAAAATGAAAATAGATCCATATTTATCACCGTGCACAAAACTCAAGTCTGAGTGGATTAAAGTCCTCAACAGAAAACCAGATACATTAAATCTGTTAGAAGAAAAAGTGGGAAGAGCCTTAAACTCATTGGCATAGGAGACAACTTCTTGAACAGAACGCTAACAGCCCAGGCACTAAGGTCAACAATTAATAATAAATGGTTCCTCACGAAACTGAAGGTAAAGGACACTGTCAAAAGAACAAAGCCACAGCCTATAGACTGGGAAAAGGTTCACCAACCCTACATCGGACAAAAGGCTAATATCCAAAATATATAAAGAACTCAAGAAATTAAACACCACCAAAACAAATAACCCAATTAAGAAATGAGTTTCTCCTGTCTCAAAAAAAAGGGGGGGGGTGCAGGGTGAGTGTTCAGAGCTAAACAGAATTCTCAACAGAGGAATATCATCAACTGGCAAGAAACACTTAAAGAAATGCTCAGCATTATTAGTTATCAGAGAAATGCAAATCAAAATGATTGTGAGATTCCATCTTAAACCCATCAGAGTGGCTAACATAAAAAACACAAGCACATGCTGGTGAGGATGTGGAGAAAGGGGAACACTCCTTGATTGCTGGTGGGAGTGCAAACTTGTACAACTACTTTGTAAATCAATCTGAAGCTTTCTCAGAAAACTGGGAATAGTGCTACCTCAAGAACCCACCTGGTCCCCCTCTTGTAATATACCGGAAAGGTGCTCCACCCACAACAAGGACATTTGTTCAACTATGTTCATAGCAGACTTATTCATAATAACAAGAATCTGGAAACAACGTAGATATCCCTCAGTTGAAGAATAAATAAAGGAACTGTAGTACATTTACATTATAGATCATCCTGAGTGAATTAACCCAGACCCAGAAAGACCCACATGGTATATAACCACTTATAATTGGATACTAGCCCAACATGGAAGTCCTCTGAGAGTCGTCACTCAGCAGGGGATCGGGACAGATGCTGGGTCTCATTACTGTACTTCAGGTGAGAGTGGTATGGAAGAATTGGGAGCTAGAAGGAACCACAGTGTCCAGGAACCCTACAAGAAGACCATCAAGGCTGGCAGATCTGGGCCCAGGGCAGCCTGAACAAACTGCAGTAATAATCAAAGACAGTTCTTGAAGTAAACCTAGATCCCCTATTCATATCTAGGTAGTGGACAGTGCATGCTCCACAGTTGTGTGTTGAGCGGGGTCTGACTCTGACATGGACTCTGGTGCCCCCTATTTGACTACTTCCCTTTGGTGGGGAGGCCTGTTGGTACTCAGAGGAAGGGGAAGCAGGCTATCTGGATGAGACCTGATAGGCTGTGATCAAATGGTGAGGAAGGAGGTCCCCTATTGTCACAGGAGGGGAATAAGGTGAAAGAGAGAGGGAGTGGGAACAAGAAGATACAAGTGAGGGGATAACAATCAGGATGTAATCAGAATTAATTATTTAAAAAATGAAAAAAAATACTCACTATGGGCTGTTGAGTTGGTACAGTGAGTAAAGGCACTTGCTACCACAGGGTGATACAACAGGGTGGAAAGAGACAACTGACTCCTACATGTCCTATGCTAGTATGTGATCTGACTGCTGTAAACATGTACTTTATAGATTTAAATATTGATTTAAAAATATCTAAGAAAATGTCTCCTCCAAGTGACTCAAAGAAGGTCAGTGTTGTTTGGTAAGCTTCTTTCTGTTAGAATTACCATATAGTTTCCACAAAAGTGGTTATTGTGAGTAAGTTTTATCTTATAAAACCATCACATTATGAGATATATTATTCACACTTATTAATAGCATATAGCAATGTACTCTACTCCTAACCAATACTTAATGTTCTTTATCTGTACAATGCTGTGATTAAATGATTACTGTCTCATCAGATTGACAGTTCTAATTAACATTTTGAGATGAGCATTATTTATCCGTCATTATATAACAGGGGATTGTCATATAATAACTATGATACTTGTGGGGAGAACCATGCTGCTGTCTGGTGCACTGGCTACATACTATCAAGAAAATAGCTAGAAAGGGGAAATAAAATCACCCCTTTCAGAAAGTATAATCAGATATACTGATTACATGACAATAGTTAGTAGTCTAGACATTGAAAAGAATATTGCCTATATCATAAACTCATGGGTGGCAGAGGCATCCATTTTGAAGAAACATTTCCTTGGCTTGGGGTGAGTCATTTTGTAGGTGATTTCTCAGATTTTTCAGACTGGCTCATCAGTCTAGGAGTCATTATGTAGTTAAAGTTTAATTACACAATAGCCACTATGAAAATGAAGATAGTCCTAATTGATCAGTGTTCAGTCCTAGTCACCTGACTATGTCTTCATGGTTCCCAGTCACAGCATTTCTCAGCATCTGGGCAAGAGACAAGATTTATCAGTTTAAGATTTATGAATCAATCTTGCATGAAAATTTCCTCTTGGGATAAATTCCAGTATTCCATTCCATTAATAAAGGCCTTCCTTCTGACTTATCCATGTTTTCTGGGCAAGAAATGCTCAAAAGATACTATTTTAATGTCTCAATTGATCTGGACAGAACAAGGTACAATAGTGGTTGGTCGATAGAATCAAGCTGATAAAAATGCAACACTAAAGAAAATGTGAAAGATAACCAAGTGCTTAAATTATAGACCCTGCTAACATCTCCATTGTTCATTTCTAACAAAGGTGCAATTGTTAAGGATCAGATTAATTACCTAAAGACCGTGAACCAGATCACTGCCCAGAGATGCTCCACTAGCAAACCACGGCATTTAATAAAGATGCAAAGGGGATGCAAAGGCTAGGAGTGCAGAAGTACTAAGACTAGGAGTGCAGAAGTACTAAGAC
>OU015751.1:109374938-109402745 GCA_907169655.1 Acomys percivali
GCTAGGAGTGCAGAAGTACTAAGGCTAGGAGTGCAGAAGTACTAAGGGATAGTGGGAAACATGCCTCCAAGCCCTCTTCTTTCCCTGCAGTGGAGTCTCAGCAGAAGTGTCTGAGAAACATTCACGAGAAGGTTCTGGATAGGAATGTAGGAAGAAAGGATCCTGGGCTCCGGACCACACTTCCAATGGGGCAGTAATAAAGTGGCAGTGCTTCTTGGTTTTATGACAATGAGAGACTCTCTTCACGAGGAACTTCAGGTCAAGGTTTTATACTTGTTTATGGCCATGTCTAAACATTGCTTATGGTTTTTTTGTCAATGAGTCACACTCCTCAAGAATTTTACCACATGCTTCCAAGAGCTAAATTGGTTTAGATTGAGATGGAGGGATGTCACACTTCTTTCATACAAGACACTTTTCCCCATCTAACATTGTTTGTCAATGTGAATTACTATGAGATCACTATCCTATATTTCATAGAATCTCATGGCTTTATGATTCCCTACTACAAAAAAATACATGGCTTATAATCTTTACTGTAGCCTGATATATAACAGATCCAGAAATAAGGTCACATGTCACTTAAAAATAGACTGTGTCTAGACAGGTCAAAGGCTTTGAAGGAAAATCTACTACTCTTTTTCTGCTATACATATAGCTTTGAAAAGAACCCTATGAAAAGAAGATTCTATTAATAACAGATGATCAGTAGCACAGAGAGACAGTGGACCACCCAGTACTAAAGGGGACATCTATGTCATATCCTTTCCTACCAAGGCTCAGAGATCAAGAAAAGGGGATTGTACTTGGGAATGGTGGCACATGCCTGTAATCCCAGAACTCAGGGAAGCAAAGACAGGCAGATAACTGTGAGTTTGAGGCCAGCCTGGTCTACAAACAAGTCCAGGAAAGCCACAGCTTCATAGAAAAACAAAACCAACAGAAAAAGAAAGAAAAAGAGAGAGAGAAAGAAAGAAAGAAAGAAAGAAAGAAAAAAGCAATTGAAAGATTATGAAAGTGGAATACAAGAAAACAATGCTTTCCTAACACAACAAGGCACTTGCACATATGAATTTCAGTAGGTGTAATAGCATACCCAAGACCTGTGCATAGTAAAGTCAGACCAAATTGCAGCACATATGGTATTTGCCAAAAATTCTCATCCCTAGCTGAGGCTAATTGATAGCTGCTAGGATAGGTAAAGTCAGGTTTCTTCAATAATGTGACCACTGATTGGCTCATCACACTCCAGTAGATGACCACACACCCAACAGTATATGAATCATATAAATTGAAACCAGTGTGTTTACAAAACACAATGAGTTTCAATGTTAGGTGTCCAAATTCAGTGCTGAAATTTCATAGCAAGAAAACCAAACCAAAAAGAAAAGAAAAAGTAAGATGAAGGAAACTGAAAACTCTTGCACTGGGACGTCTGCTGGCCGCTGCAGGACATAAGGTCATTCATGTACTAGAGAGCTAAGGTACCACAGATTAAACTGTATATATTATGATAATTGCTTTTAAATGGATCTACAAACATGTTTCCCTAGCACCTCTTATAAATACATAGGGCATTACTTTCTTGCCCCTTATTAATTATGAAAATTGTTTCCCCATAGAACAATCTGAAAGTATTGTGAGCCGAATATAGCACTCAGTCAGAATATCGAGGTTCATTGTTTCTGGAGATCAGGGCCCTCTGTGTCTGGCTGTACATTAAGTCTGAACCTTGACACTAGAAATGAGTAAGTGAGAACTGTGATCAAGGGAATAAGTTTGTTAAGACAAAGCTGATAGGTAATTAAAAGAATCACTAACTAGAAATGGAAATTTCATATTGATGTGCATTTTGATAAATTATAGATAAATTTAATTAGAACTTAGTGTTAAATTTAATGATCTTAAGTGATTTCAGTTGTCCTTTTTGGCATCTATTTGCAAATTAAAAGGATTATGGCTGTCATTCATCTTTAGTTAACTCAAGAAATGAAATAATCTTACTGTAATATTATATATGTTAATTTGTCATTAGACCTACTTTTTAAAATAGATCTTCTATTTGCGTGTTTCCTTAGGTGATTTCTATCATTGCCATTATATTTCTGTGTGGCATATAATATTCATAAATAAAAAACATTATGTTTGTTAGAGTTAGACTGTTATTTTATTTTATTTTTTAATATATTTTATTAATTCATTCATATTACATCTCAACTGTTATCTCATCCCTTGTATCCTCCCATTTGTCCCTCCCTAGACTGTTATTTTAAATCCAAATATTTTCTTAATTTGGGATTATAAATCTACACGTTGAGTGTATAGCCTAAAACTGTAGAAAGGAACTCTATAAGACAGAGAGATTGTGTATATAGTAGTCACAAGAAAAGAACCATGGTAGTCTCTATTTTCCTTTTCTCATGAGGAATAAGGAAATGAAAGTGAAGAGATTTACTGGGCTAAAATCAAGAAAAGAAGAGATGAATTTACATCCATATGTGAAAGCTGGATTTATTGGTTCTAAAGTCCATTTATTTTGTCTGTGTGGGTATTTTTCCATTCTCGATTATTTCTTCACTTTATAGTAGATTTGAATTAAAAAAAAAAGTTGATTTTGCCTGTTGTATCATAAGTCTGTTTCAGTGTCTACATCTGTATAATAAGATCAATATAAACCAACATTCTTTTTAATATTTTGTATATAAAACATGAAATTACATGATTTATATATAGAAATTACAATATTATATTTGGCTGATTTCCACTCAAGTGTTTTATTGCATAATACTCTAAGATATCACAGGGGAAATAACTTAATTATATAGAGCACACCATTAAGAATGACCAATATAAAGATATAACCATTTATAAAAATTACTTCCATTTAACTAGCCACTGGAACATGTGGTTTAAGGTAGGGATGCAGTTATGGGGTTGAATACTGCCTGAGAATATGAAAGGTTTGTAAATATTGCAAGAAAGAAAACCAACAAAAAATAACTGGCAGCCTGGCCTTTTAAGCCCATCACTCAAGATGCAGCAATAGAAGGATGGGAATTATAATTTAGTCTGAGATATATCATAAAATAATTTTTTCAAAACAACTACAGCAGCAACAACACAAGGGGAACAAATTATGAGTTTAGTTTACTGTGGTGGAGGCAAAATTCAGTTATATCAAAATTGCCTAGCAAGCCCAAGATTCCAAGTTCCATTACCAATACCAAAAAAAAAAAAAAAAAAAAAAAATTGAAATAAATGAGTTTGCTTATTTTTGACATGTTTGCTATAAAAAACAATTTCCTTAAGATTTTTCTGAAACAGTAATAATAAAACATATAGTGTAGAAAAATGTAATGCCACAGTATTTGAACTTTAAATTTAGATATGCTTAATGAGAAACTTTTAGTGAGAAATTTTACTTGGAATTGACAAAATATAATCATAACATGATTTTCAAGGCACATGCTTTATCATTTAAAATTTAATTTTAATTTATTTTTTTCCTTTGACTGTTTTAGGTATGTACCTAAGGAATTTTAGGTTCTCTATATCCCTTATTTCCCAGCCTCATTTTCTCTCCTCATACTGAAACTTATTTTTTTTTCCTCTTGTGGCTCCCTCTTACTTTCATGTCTTTTTATGTATGGGAAACCACATTTAAATAAGGTTGCCTACCAAAAACATAGGTGGCCTCTTGAAAATGGGCAAGATATCAATGTTTACACCACTGAAGAAAGTGACATCCCATCTCTAGCTACCTATAACTATCCATAGTACCTAAGGGAGGAGTGGTGCCTGATCAGCCTTTTGGCCTTAGAGGATATATTGATAGGCCCAATGAAGTGCTAGTTTTATATAAATCATCACAGGTGCGTTTGGTTTATGGGTACCATTTGGTGTGTCTTGTCCAGAAAACACTGTTTTGTACTTCTCCCGGAACTGTGGCTCTTACATTCACTCTGACACCCTTGATGGTCTCCAAGATTTGACGGAAGAGGGACTGCCAGAGATGTCCAGTTTAAGGCCGAGCCCTCCATAGTCACTTAGTAGGTTGATCAGTTATAAGTCTCTACCTTAAGCACTGACAACTGAAAAAAAAAAAAAAAAACCTCCGATGAAGGCAGTGAGCTGAAATGATCTACAGTATATGGTTAGGTATTTATAAGGCAGTTTGCTTTCATGCCCATTTGGAAATCAATACTTGTGGGTTCTTCTGCAGTGAACTTTTAAAGGCTTTTGTTTCTATGTGATGGATATATTTTTCTGGTGTCTCATTAGTAGAGAATATTATATGCTGTTGGCCATCAGAGGAGAGTACCATCCAGTATTTCCTAAAGCAATTCCAACTGCAGCTGCTGATAATGATGGCCAACGGTCCCTACAGCACAGTTCCTGGTGTTCACTGTGACACCTGCTTATCTGATGCACAGGATTGGCAAAAAGTTTTTTGAGTGCAAATCTGTTCACACACACAGTTTCAAGTGCTCAGAAGCTGACTTATGAAGATTAAAAAATTAAATATTTACCAAGGCTGTATGCAGCGGTTTATGCTAACAATCTCATCACTCTTGATGCTGAAACAAGATGACTGCTAGTTTGAGGTTAGCATGGGAAACAAAATGAGAGCATGGGGCTGGAGAGATAGCTCAGAGGTTAAGAGCACTGACTGCTCTTCCAGAAGTCATGAGTTCAATTCCCAGCAACCACATGGTGGCTCACAATCATTTGGAATGAGATCTTGTGCCCTCTTCTGGCATGAATGTGTATATGCAGGTAGAGCACTGTATATGTAATGATAATAATAAACACATCTTTAAAAATATTTAAAAAAATGAGAGCATATCTCAAGAAAAAAGGATAAAAATCAATAAATGTAAAATGTGTACTAAGGCACAAACATAGATTAAAATTTATAACTCATATTGGAATCCTTTAATATGCCCATTTCTTTCTGATACTTTATAGCAATGGAGCAAATGATGTTGTATTTTTTTCAATTACCACACATTTTTAGCTTTAAGTGGAATAAAGTATATATTAATATAAAACAATCAAAATGTTTATACTGAAGAATTAATTATCTTAATGGTCTTATGAAATAACACATCTATTGTTATAAATTTGTAGCTCTGTTTACTCTTTACAACAGCTTTTTTGTAGTGCAAGGACTGAACATAGGGTCCCACTAATCTTAGGTGAGCACTCTGCTACTGGGTTATATCTATAGCCCATAACAACACATTTTGAGGGACCTTAACACTATCCTTCTTTTCTCCTGGTGTGGGTTACTTGTCCTGTGTCATCATCTTGGGCCTAAGGCCTTGAGTTTAAACACTAAGCATTCAGGTATGTTGCAGAGTTATATTTTGAGATTAATGTAAAATCTACCAAACAACCTGTGGCCACAAAAGGTATGTAAGAAGAATGGTAATGGGGGTGATGATGGAAGTGATGACCCAAGATTCTTACCAAATGTTAGTATAGCTCTACTAAGAGCATTTAATCAGCGGGAGACCAGTTGCAATGAGAGGTTCTTCCTCCTGAGAACAATGAAAACAAAGGAAAGCAAAATGAAGGGATTCCTATGTGTGACCCGGAATTCCTGAAATTATCCAGGGATCACTGCAAGTGTATTATGGTTATTAGCTATGTGCTCAACAAGGATTTTCTTGATGTTACATGGAAATCTTTTGCAAGTGTAATTACAGAGTAAACTTCTGAGGAGATTCACAAGGTCTTCAGTGTAAAAAGTGGATTTCTGAAGATGAAATGTACCTAAAACACAAGAGAACTACATTATAACAAGTACATAGGAAATAGTTTACCACAACATTCACTATTAACTTCTGAAGAATAGTTATCTCACTAACTAGGAAGGAAATTATTAGTGATTTTCACAAACAACAGTGATCATATCATATCTTTTGTGGAGTGCAATAATATATCATATTAATGTTTTTAAGTATATGAAAATTTAGATGTAATAACACACAAATGTTGAACTTAAAATTTAAATGAACATATATCTATAAATATAATGTAAAAGTACTGAAACCAAATTTTGTCGTTTGGGTAATATTTTTGCCACCTTGGTGGTACATTTGAGAATGTGATGACAGTGGAATTATTTACAAGTAATTTTGAATATATATAATTTATTATGAAAATATAGTGTCCAATATGTTACATTAGAATCTCCTCATTATTGGGTACTACTTTTAAAGAAAGTAAAACTTGAAGTACGTTTATTTACATTTGTCTATGTATTTAAACATAATTTTCGTAACCATTCCACATTTTGGAGCTTGTACTTGTATGGGGTTACCCAGGAAACTATTAACAAGTATAAGGATAAAAATTAGACTTTCTCTTTCAAAGTTTTGCCCATTTTAAAAGAAACCCTAAGGAAGTTGATCTGAATAATATTTTACTCTGAGGGCATGTTAATGCTGACAGAATGTATTCATAATTGATAGTTGTTGAAATTGTTTTAATTCAAATTCTTATCTGTTCATAAAGACATAAGGGCCCTTTCATCCTTCCTTCCTCCTTTTTCTTCAACCCCTCTTTCTCCCCTTCCTTCCTCTTTTCCTGTCCCCTCCGTCCTTCTCTTTATCTCCTTTCTTCTTTTCTTCCATCTGAATTTTCTTCCTTGTACATCTCAAATCTCCAAGAAATCATGCAAATGTTGATGGAGTGATCCTGATGTCTATATTTCCATTTTCACAAAGCTCAAAGGAAGCTGACATGCTAGACCCTTAAAAAAGTATCAAGCTTACTGTGTGTTTAGAATGTAGCTGTGGCAGATACTGCATGTGAAGTTGAATCTCAGTGTGTGAAAAATAATAGTAATTTTTTCAACCAAACTTTTGGTTTCTCAACAGTTATACACAACATTTTACAATTTTTATTTTATTTTTTTACTGTTGGCATTTTCTTTATATGTAATAAACTGACTTTGGCTTCCTAGATTCAGCAAAGTTTTGATGTGCTGTCATGCTCAAAATGACTGTTGTCACAATGAGATAACTATTTTCTATTCCTGAAGTATAGAAAATCATTCCATTAGCAAGAATTGAAAACTACATAGTTCTTTGTCCATCAATTAGGGTAACCACAATATAATAGTAGCATAGTAAATCACATTACTTGATTTTCAAGTAATAAAGCCATCTTATTATATTGTTACAATAATAATATTTGATCAAACCATATTACTGTCTACGTATTATTACCTACATATATTATTAAAACTGATTATATTGAGGTAAGTACTTATTACCTGGATTCATGAGTAATAATTGAAGACTTTTTTTTCTACTAATGAAAGTTCAACCATTTGTGTGTGTGTGTGTGTGTGTGTGTGTGTGTGTCTATTATATTTACATGTTTGATTATATGAGACTGCTCATTTGTTTGAGTTCAGGTGCACAGCTACCATGGCACACAGGTGACGGTAAGAGAAAAACATTAGACATCAAACCTTGCCTTCTCCATTAGACAGTCTTTCATTGTTCCTCACTCACTGTACATACCAAGACAACAGGAACCTGAGGATTTCTCTGCCTCCCATTTCATTTAAGGGGCATTTGAGATTGCAGACACCTGGGAGTTACCAGGCCCCAGCACTTTTTTGTTCTTGGGGTTCAAAATTAGGATCTCATGAATTTTCCATTGTACAGTCTTTCCATGTTTTACTCATGTTATGATACTAGTACTCTCTTACCTGCATGCATACGTCCAGAGATTTCACCTGCTTTATAATAACAGTAGAAGTTTGAAGTTTATTCATTTAGAAGATTCACTGTTGACCCTTCTCAATCTGAATTCTGTTTTGGTGGGAGAACAGTTTGATTATAAACACAATACATTGAAATCATCATTAAGAAGTTATACAAAGAAAGCTATTGTTATCTCCCTATTTCTTAGCCTGGCTTTGCCACAGACTCATAATCCCAGTATTCTGAAGGCACAAAGAAGTTGATAAATGTTCAAAGTCAGGTCAGTGACCTGCTGCCAAACTGGAAATCCTCAGTGCAAGTCTTGAGACCCTCAAACTATGGGGTAACAATTCATAGGTTGTTAAATGTTTCTACCATTATCTCACTCATGTTTGCTGAGTTTAAGATTTGTTAAGTTAAATATTCTCCTTAGGGCATTCCTTGTTATTTAGCTTCTTTAGGTCTGTGTATTGTTCAGGACAGGGGTGGGGGTGCTGCAGAGACTGACACATCAAGCAAGGTCCATGCATGTTGAGGACCTAGATCCCCTGCTCATATGTTGTCAATGGACAGCGCAGTCTGCTTGTGGGTCCCATATTATGGGGAGTAGGGACTACCTCTGACATAGACTCTGGTGCACACTCATTGAT
Organism: Acomys percivali; assembly: GCA_907169655.1. NCBI lineage: Eukaryota > Metazoa > Chordata > Mammalia > Rodentia > Muridae > Acomys > Acomys percivali. The sequence continues at coordinate 109,383,313 of OU015751.1, forward strand.
CACTTCCTCTTGGCAGGGCATCCTTGCCAGACAACAGAGGAAGAGGATGCAAGCAGTCCAGATGAGACTTGATAGGCTGAGGTCAGATGTTAGGGGAGGAGGGCTCTCCTTTCTGAGGACTAGGGGAGGGGGAAGGGAGGTTGAGGGAGGGAGAGAAGCTGGGACCAGGAGGAGACTGGGGAAGAGGCAACAATTGGGACGTAAAGTGAACACATTTAAATGAAAAATTAAAACAATTTAAACTTCCCCCCAAAAAGATTTATTAAGTCTTGGCCCACAGTATGAATCAGTCATCCAAATTGAAGCTAATAGTTACATTTCTATTTATATTTTCTCTATTACTGCTTATCATTTCATTATTATATTTTGCTACTGATGCTACCTTCTGCTCTAGCTAGAACATTCTCTAGAATTTTGCTTTTAATTTTAATCTCTGTGAAAATAATTCATTTGAGACGTGATTTCTATTTTCTTCTAAGTAAATGCTTCCTTAAGTTATGACTAACATTATTCTAAGTATCTCAGAGATGTTTAATTTAGTGACTTTCTAGTTTTATAATTTATAAATGTATTTTTACACTTGGATTATATATTAGCTCCTTATGTCTATTTGTATTTTTCTAATATCCAACTTTACTTACTACAATAAGTATATCTTCTAATGCTCTGTTTTTACTGATGTTGATTTTGGTGTTGGTCTTTTTTCCCCTGAGTTTGATCCTTTCCTCTTCTTTGTGGCTCTAATTGATTTTTACTTGGATATTATGAAATAACAGGAATAGTTTTATAATACTGTAGATTTTATATTCTTTCTTGGAAAACTGTTCATTTTTATCCTAAACTCTAGGATATAGTGCCAAGACACTGTTTATGTGCTTCCTTTGAGAAGTGAGCAATTTTATTACAAAAAAAAAATTCTGATTAAATTCCCAAGTTTCCAACTCTCCTAGAGTTTGCACTCCCTTCAGAGCAGGAAAGCTCTATAGTCCCCTCTACACAGTGCAGTCCACAGTGGAACACATCAAGGTCAGACAGGATCGTTTCCAGGTTAGAGAATGACACTTGGACAAAGTGTACTGAGAACATACTAAAGAAAACCTAGAAATGAGATTCAAGGGTTGGTGTTTAACTATATCAAGAAAAAATGCTGTGTCACTTAAAAGCAATGTCAGAAATGGGTGAAATGGGTGAGGACATCTTTTTCTTTTAAAATTTTCCCATTTCCATTTTCTCTATCTACTTTAACCTCTTCATTATGCAATGACTTCAGTGTTCAAAAAAGATGGTGTCACAATGGGAAGCCCTCGGCATGAACAACTAACAACTACATTGGATTGATTGCTAAGCCAAAGAAATGATCATTTCTTCACCAAAATATCAACATAGAACAAGTAACCATTGCAACAATATGCAGATGACCTAAACAATGCTGAATTTGCTGATCGATTCTTATTTCTGTTCTACAGTATGAATTAAATTACTAAATGAGCCTTAGCTAAAATATACATATTTTATAGATATGTATAAGTATAAATTCTATACTTCTAATGGATATATTTCTTTACATACATATCAATTTCTATAGGACAATAAAAATTAAAGTTAAAAGTGACAACGGGGAGACCTGGTGTCACTCAGAGGAAGGATAGCAGGCTACTAAGAAGAGACTTGATGCCCTATGAGCATATACAGGGGGAAGATGTCCCCCTCAGTCACAGTCATAGGGGGAAGAAGTAAGGGGAAAATTGGAGGAATGGAGGAATGGGAGGTTACAAGGGATGGGATAACAATTGAGAAGTAATATGAATAAATTAATAAAATATATTAAAATGATAATGGGATTATCTCATCCTTATTATAACAAATAACTTTTAAAACCAGATGGCACAGGTATACGTAAATCTCATACTGCTTGTTTGTGCACTATTATTCTCCTTCTGATACTACACAACAAAACCCCAACCAAATAAGAATACATACATACATATGTGTGTATATATGTGTTCAGTATTAAATATGCATATATGAAAAATATTGATAAAACAGGCCAAAGTATTAATTCCAGGTAACTGTTTATAACATATATAAGAAATGTTAATACTGAGATAGTTAGTACTGAGCCAGATATGGGGGCTCAGATACAGTTTAGTTTTGTCACTATGAGATAATATTTGTGTAGACAGAAGAGGACAATCTATATAGTTGGTAAAGAGGCCAGAGACAAATAGGGCATTTAAAAAGAATTAAGAAAAAGAAAATGTGAGGTGCTATGGTGAAGAAAAATGAGTATTGCATTTTTATAAATGGGATAGAGCTTTGGCATATTCTCTTTGACAGAAATGAAAGGTTCATAGAATGGTTATAAAATATTAACATATATTCAAATAACCTTAGAAAGCGTCTGGTAATGCACAGATATGCCAGCTAGAGGAGGTAGTGTACATGTTAGTAAACGTACCTATTAGCACTTGGTACAAGTATTACGCAGATTATATTAAAATAACAGAACAATAGCAGTAATTAATTTGAATAAGAGCGAAGAGGAGATTAAAAAGAAAGAATTTTAAAAAGTCATATTTTACCTATAAAGAATGTGCCTATTCATGATGGTTTTATGTAGGATAGAGAAATATGTTTTTGTGTTGATCCCAAGTATAGCATGGGGAACGGACTTGTGAGAGAGCAGTCAAACCACTTCATGGGGAGCTTGGATGTTGCCAGCTGAAAACATCCTAGTAGAGACTCTGAGAGCCTCCAAAACAGGAGGCTTGAGAGAGGACTTGGATTTTTTGGCAGTTCAACAACACTTGGAGAGATGCTTCTAGAGAGAACTGCTCCAGGGAAGGCTTCAAGGCTTTGGTCTCCAACTGAGGCTCTGGGCCTCAGCTGCTGTTTCAGGGTCCAGTAGCAACTTTGGTTGAATTGAGGGTTTGCTGAGGTCCTGCTGACTATGCTGGGAGAATTGTTCCTCAGAACTGAATCCTTAAGGTTTCATTATAGTGTTTTTTAATCTCCTTTTCCTATTGTTTGAGTTAGTCAGGTTGTAAGTGAGGTTCGCTCTGTTGGCGAGTTCATAATAAAGTATAATTGTTAAAAAATTGCGCCTACAGTTTCATGAACAAGTCTTTGCATATGATGAATTCAAGGTTTGATTGGGTTTTTGTTGTGTCGTGTCAAAAGTAGAATAGTGTATACACAAGCACTATGAGATGTAAGTATGCTTGTACCCCCTGGTTTTAAAACTTATTTGTTCTAATAAGGATGATTTAATCTCATTGTCAATTTTAACTGTAAATTTTATTGTTCTAAAGAAAGTGATATGTATGTAAGAAAATAAATCCAATGGAAGTATAGAATTTTAAATGTTTCTTAGTTATGGTAATACTGAGGCTATTCCCCCTTTAAACTTACAGTAGGTTTCCTTTCATATGACTCTTCTTCCCTTACTATCCGCAGTGCCAAGTTCTCCTGAATGTTTATAATACGAATAGACTATCATGGCAAATGTTGCAGGAAATATCACCTTAGTGAGTTCTAATATGTTAGCTCTAAGAGCCAAGGAATATTGTGATATTGGCTTTTGTTTCATCAGAAATAGTACTGAGGCTTGGTTACAAAGCTCTTACTAGTTCGTAATGGATGTTAATGACTGCAATCTCAGCATTTACAAGACTGAGGCAGAAGGAAGGCCTGTGGATTATGTAAAGAGAAACAAATAAGACTGAAGAAGTCTCTTAGTCCCTTTCCTACCTTAATGCTCTTTGAATGTCATTACTTATCCATTTTAAAGTAGGATATCGAAATAATTTTAACTATAATAATGCACCCATATTACACTGATAATGATAGAGACACATTTGTAGCAACTTAAGCTTCTGAATCATTCTGTATTATGATTGATAGTACTAATACTCCTATTTTATAGGTGACAATTTAGATAAAAGTGGTGACATTACTTACATACATCTCATAATCCTTGCTTTTATTTCCCTGTTTTAGTATCATTTTTCTACAACTCCATCACTTTCTTAGTTCACAAGCTGGAAATTTCATGATTTCATGTGTGCCCCTTGAATTAGTGTTCTGTGCAATCTTCATGGTCTTTCTAATTTAAATGCAAGTGAATGACCTGATTATACCACTGATGGATTGTGGCACAGAAACATTTCCTTGCACAAATACATTATAAATAAAACATCCATTAGGAGAAATTGATGTAAGTGTGTAAAATGTAATTGTCAGAGTGCACCAGCAGTCATTATTGAAAGAAATTTCCAACAAGACTTGGGTTTGCATTTTTGCTCGTCTTTGTTGTCTTGTGTTATATTACGTGGAAGACACTATCTCTGCACTGAGGGGCTCACTTCACTTCCATGCTTGAAGTAGTTTTGACTACCATTTTTTTTTGAAATCTGGATTATATTTATTAACATCAGTTAGAATACTACATCTGAGTGTCCAGATTTAAATATCAATGGGCTGTAAGTGGGTAAAATAGGTTTTAAGAGTCCTAGTACAAGTTGGACTAATATGTATGCCACATAGTTTTGATAGCATGCACTATCACTAAGACATCTTCATTTATGCTTCCTGCATAAATTTCTATAATAATGTCTATAGTTTTATGATTACAGGATATTTTACTTTAAAATATACAGAAGTATGTCTTACATTTATGTAATGTTAACTGTATAAATACAGTCTGAAAGGCAGCAAGACAATGTTCATTACTTATATTTCACATTTTCATGTGTTTGTGGAAGAGGAACACATATTTCATATATGGATTGTTAGTGCATTTTTGGATGCTCATGCGTATGTAGAAACATGGTCTGTACATGGTGTGTACAGGCCTAGCGTTGATATCATACCTGATTGGGTTTCCACCATATTAATATGTTGAAGACCAGATTCACAAGGTAAACTGAGGTGGGATGTAGATAGGCAGCTTGCTGGTCACCTAGCCGACTTTCTCTGAAGGTAAAGTGCCTCATTATTCAAGCTGGAACTGGTTGTTACTGACAAAGGCTTACACTGGTGGTGGCAAGTGTAGGCTAGACTGATTGTATCTGGCAAGGGACAGAGCTGATGCCTCCTGGCATGGCCTGCTACTGATGGTAACAAACACATAGAAAAAAGGAAGGAGGGAGAAAGCAGACCATATGCACGTGCGTGCACACACACACACACACACACACACACACACACACACACACACACACAATGTGTGGATGAAGCAAGAAAAGCTCGAATGAACACGTTCCAACAAGCTGAGATCATTTATTTAATGGATGGAACAAACATCAAAGAACGGGCTCCTACCAACTTTACATACATACACATATATACACATGCATACTGAGTGGATAGAGAAACTACAGGCTTCAAATATTGTACATACATATGCACATACATATTAGATGGATGGAACAAACTTAAACAGTGAGCTCCAACAGTTTTATTTTTTCTTACTCAGCTTATATATGCCAGCAAAATCTATCAAGCAGTACAAAAGTCACAATGTGGCTACATTCTATTTTGCTTTTATTATTTTTCTTTTTTAACATATACATTTATGTTATTACACATATATATATTAAACTACATAAAGCAAGAAGAACCATGAAACAATCAGGATTATATACATGTTATATTCAAAGTGTTTTGTCTATTTGTGCTTGGGAGCCTTGAAGAAAACATCTTTCCTGTCTTGGTCCTTCTAAAAATCTGATTGTTAATCCATATCTATCATATTTCATCTTTATCACTTAAAATATCGATCTAGACCTAAAAACATCTTAACCCATAAATAACTAAACTTAATTGTAAAACTAAACTATCTGGTCTTTAGCCCTGTGAAAGACGTGAAAATGAATAAAATTAATTACCTGAGTAAACAGAAAGTGCAGGTTGACAGCATTCCACAGAATATTCCACCAGACAGCAGGCCCCCTGGGGAGCAGAGGATAAGAACAGCAAAACAGAATTTGGAGTGTGGAGGCAGGTGCAGAGCACAACCTACATTAGCTTTGAGCTTGGATCTCTCTGTACCACTGCTTATGGGTTTGGCCTATCTGGGTCACAGAAAGTCAACCAGCAGAAAAGAAAATCCTCTTGCTACACAATAATCAAACATTAAATGTATAGAACAAAGAAAGACTATTAAAAGCTGCAAGAGAAAAAGGTCAAGTCACAGATAAAGGCAAACCTATCAAAATTACACCTGACGTCTCAAGAGTGTCTATGAAAGCCAAATGGGTCTAGATAGATGTCATGCAGCCACTATGAGACCACAGATGCCAGCCCAGACTATTATAACCAGTAAAAATTTCAATCAACATAGATGGAGAAAACAAGATATTCCAAAACAAAAAGCAATTTTAATCAGTACTTAGTCACAATATCTACAGAAGATAATAAAAGGAAAACTTCAACCCAAGGAGGCTAACTATACCCAGGAAAACACAGAGAGTAAATAATCCCACATTGGCAAAACCAAAGAGAGGAAACACACACACAAACACACATACACTCATACACACTCTTCCACTGCCAAGATAAAAAAAAAAACAGGAATTAACAACTACTTGTCATTAACATCTCTCAACATCAATTGCCTCAACTCACCAATAAAGAGACATAGGCTAACAGAATGGATGCAAAAACAGGACCCATCACTCTGATGCATACAAGAAACACACCTCAGCAATAAAGATACACATTACCTCAGAGTAAAGGGCTGGAAAAAAGTATTATGAACAAATGGACTCAAGAAGCAAGCTTGAGTAGCCATTATTGGATCTAATAAAATAGACTTTCAACCAGAACTAATCAAAAGAGATGGGAAAAGACACTTCATACTCATCAAAGGAAAAATACACCAAGAGGATGCCTCAATACCCCAGCTGCAGAAGCAACTGCATTCATCAAAGAAACAGAGTATGGGTTTGGTGTTTACTTCTTGTATTGCCCTTGGTTGGTGCAGTAGTTTGAGCAAACACCACTGTGCCCAGATCCACCCATCATGATGTTCTTCTTGTAGGTTTCTAGGACCCTCTGGATCCTTCTATTTCGCCATTCTCTTATATTTCTCTTACCTAGAGTAACAGTATGAATCCTCACATCTAACCCAAACTCCTGGTAAGTGAAGACTTCATGGGACATACCTTTTGGCTAGTGTCCAGTTTATAAGTGATTATATATCATATGAGTCTTTATGCTTCTGGATTAACTCACTCAGTATGACCACTTCTAGTTCCATCTATTTTCCCACAAATTTTGGGATTTTCTTGTTTTTAAGAGTTGTAAGTGGAACCTTCTTGACATTTTTTCCCTACCCCAAAAGGCTGTGAGACTTTAATTGTAAGGCATTAGAAAGATCTCTATCTTTTCCCAAAACTCAGGGTGTTTTCACTTATGTTGTAAAGGAGTCGAATTATACATTCTTTGAAAAAAATAATATTTTAAAATTATATGTATGCCTGTTTTGTCTGCACATGCCCAAAGTGAGTGCCTGGTGCCCACAGAGGTCAGGAAAGTCGCTAGAGCCCCTGGAAGTAGTTACTGATGATTATGAAACACCATGTAGATGGTACCCAAACCTGGGGCCTGCATAAAAGCAACAAAAATACTGTTCTTAAATGCTGACCCATCTCTCAAGGCCACAGTATGTGAATTGTTCATAAACGTAAGAATTTAGCTCATCAAGAAAGATTCATGAAAGAACTGTGTTTTTAACACAAGCATTTGGCTAAGAGCAGTATTTTAGTCAATTTCATATTTGTTTAAATTAATTGTGTTGCTAGTTTATGACAATGAGTTTTATTCTGAAAAAGAAAAAAACCTAAGAACAATTTCATTATATGGCTAGGTGAATGCATACTATAGTAGTAAGAATTAAAAAGATAATTACTGTAATATTGGTGTAATCAAAGTGAGGATTTTGGCAAAGTAAAGAACATTTGAAGTCTAGTAATACTGGTACCAATTTAGAAATTCATGGAATATCATAATACAAAGAAGAAACTGACATTATATTTAGAAATTAGTTCTCAATAGATAGGGTTTATCTCTTTTATTAAAACTGGCTAAATAATGCTTGTAAACATATACAGGTCATAAATGCAACTGTTATATTCTGAGCAACCATACTGGAACATTGTTTTTTGTTTGTTTGTTTGTTTTTTGTTTTTTGTTTTTGTTTTTGTAGGCTCTGATCTGTGCTGATCATTCATGGTTGCTAAATGCTTGATATTACTCTTACTTGTTTAACTGTAGTCAGTGTGGAGTTGCCATAGAAATTCTCAGAAGTTCTGAAATGTACTTCACATGTTCTTCTCTACTTAAATTGCTTTGAAAGGAATATGAAGGCTAGTCTCAACAGAATACACGATTTTCCCCCATCAACTTTCCCCAAACATCAGCGCTTGCGGCTACTTTGTAATTGTGAAGGGGCACATGAAGATTTAATATCTAGAAAAACAATTACAGAGTGTCTATTGGCTGGTATAATGTAGTGACATTATTGAATTCTGAATGAGGACATGATTTGGTTCCTGAATTCAGAATGCCTGGTCTCAGAACATAGCTTTTAACCACGGCTGAACCAAAAAAAAAAAAAAAAAAAAATCACACAGTTCAGGGAAACTACTTAGGTGAGAAAAGTACTAAGAATATGACAGTTTGAAAGATTAGAGATGCGGCACTAGGAAGAAAATAAAGAATAGTTTTTGTGTTGATGTAAAATAGCAATAGGTAATCTTAGAATTAAGCTATAATTAATGGAGAATCTGCAGAGGAGATAGTCTGTTAAGAATCAGAGAACAAATTGGTTCATCTGGGACCAAGTTTGGGTACTTACAGCAAGTTACTCAGCATCATATTTCAAGTATTTTACTTGCAAAATGAGGTTAGATGTGGTGACCCACGCATGCCTTTAATCTCAGCACTTGGGGGGCAGAGGCAGGTGGATTTTTGAGAGTTTGAGGACAGCCTGGTCTAAAAAGTGAATCCAGGACAGCCAAGGCTACACAGAGAAACCCTGTCTCAGAAAACAAAACAAAACAAAACAAAGAAAAAACAAAAGCCAAGTGAGACTGCTTAAACAAGTTATTTAAATAACCTTTTTTAAAATAAAATACAACATAGGACTTTGAAATACCAATTGAGTGACTTCTTTCTTTATTCAAAGTAGCAATGGGATATTAGAATTTGAATTAGTAGAGAAATCTGTCCCACAGACTATTATGTACAGTTTTATCTCAAAAAAGCCTGTGGATATAAGATTTTGGTGGCATTTAGGAAAACAAAGAAGAGAAGCATAGACAGTCACTGAGTTAAATGAGCCCTAATTTAGAAAGGTGATTTTTTTTTTTTTTAGCTAATAAGTTTTCATGTTATAGATGAGCACAGATTACAATAAGACACTCTAAGTAAGCATTTTCTGTGTAATACTGGATACCTGCTCACATTTCATTAACTCTAAAACTACAGTTCTAAAGCCTCATAAGGCTGGAAAAATATTCAGAAACTAATAAGGGAGACTGATCATGTTGTACAAGTAGATACAACAAGAAACACTTGTCCAGTACAGACAGATATTGGGAAATAAAATTCCAGAAATGATTTTAAGGATACACATATAAATTTATAGAGAGTTTACTATGTGTGCATGTAAGCATAATCATAAACACCACATACATCCTTGGTCTCCCTTATCATTTAAATTATTTTTTTTCCCAGTGGAAGAACACAGGTTTGTGCTGCTGATCCAATCTCTATGACTTGCTTTGTTGTAATGAGTAGCATTTATCTGTATAAATGTATATACTTGTTTACTTTGGCTACACCAGATAGGAAATATTTTTAATTATCAATACTTGTTTTCTGTTTTTACTCTGCAAATATTTTAGCTCTAATGTCTCTCACTACATTTTTATAAAACCTTGTTTCTCTCCTATTTTCGTCGTAAAAGCCAACTACCTGAGTACTATTCCCTTAAGATAGCCTTTGCCTCTTTTATTTCTTCTTCATGGATTTCTGATGTTCGAAGCCGCGCTTCTAATGGAAGACCGTTAGCAATGAGTTTTAGTATGGCCTTTTGGCTCAAGCTCCAAGTTCTTCTTCAATGTATAATTCATGAGACTTCCTCTATATCAGCACCAGTTATTTCTGGAAGTTGAAAAAATGATGTATGAATAATATTATATCACATGATGTTGAGATATTCATACCTTATCTTGGACAAATGTAAATTCTCTAGTTTTGTTGCCAGTGTGTAATGTGTTTATCTTGGTCTTGACTAGTTCCTTTTCTGCTTCCTACTCTCCCCTCATCCTCTTCTCTCCTTTCTTCCGTGATCTCCTCCTTCCTCACATTTTCCTCCTTATCTCTTATTTCTCCCCATACTATTATTTTGATTATTATTTATTACTGTTGTTGTTGTTGATGTTGTTGTTATATGGGTCATTGGGGGAAAGCACATATGAAGACCAGAAGACAGTTTTGTGAAATCAGGTTTCTACTTACTTACATTCAGGTTCTTGGGATGGAATTCATATTACCAGATCAGCAGGCAAGCAGTGTTACATGCTGAGCCGTTTGGCCCACAGTGCTTCTAACTGTTTAAAACATTGTTTTGTTGCTGTCAGACCCCGGTTCAATCTGTAATTGATTGAAGCTATTTTTAGCAGAAATGTATATAATACAAATACAGATGAAGTTTTCAATATACCATATATATTTTTGGACCCTGCCATAAAAATATCAGAATGAAACTGGGATTCATAACATCACCAGAGCTACTGCATACAAATTAAAACTTGAACAGCACATTTGAAAATTGAAGATCAACATGAAAGTCCCAAAGTTAACATTAAAATGAAAAAAATAAATGAACTTGAAAAGCGCTTTAGTCCTTAGTTAATTAGCTGCCACTATAAAAATTATCTATTGAGACAATTTGTAGAGAAGGAGGTTCTTATTAACTTTTCCCATAGTTTTGAGATTTCAGGGCCACGGCAGCAGTAGCTTCAGTTTTACTCTGCTGAGCACCTCGTTGTCGGATCACAATGGTGACAGCTTACCTGAGGGACAACAATCACTTTAACCCAGCAAGGAGAGAAAACTAACAGTTAGGTTTGTACTTCTGTAACAACTCAGTTTCCAGAAAACTCAGGAGATCCTTATTCTCTTATACCTAGGAAGAAATAAAATACAACTACTGAAGTCTGTGGCAACTGTCTTTTCATGTACATGGCAATATTCAGAGTTCCTTACTTTCCTGCACACACTGCATTATCAGCCCCATATTTCTATATTTTTGTGTATTTTACTGCTTTCATTATCTGTGTCTCAACTATTGTCATTGTTCTTCCTCCATTTAGTTAGTGCTTTACAAGGAAGACAGTGTGGTGTGAAGACTAGAGATCACATCTTGCATTATGTTTAATCTATATCAGGTTTACAGCCCCAGTTAGGAGCCAAATGGAACTCGGGAACATAATGTCATCTTAATATCTGTTACCTTCTTATAGTATGAGGATTTAAATAAGATATGTTCTCTAGGTTTAAAATGTATATTTGGGAAATACCGACCACAGTATATAGCACATAATATCCAATTAATTAGGGACGAATGTAAAATAAGTTTTGCTTCTTATATTTGTGATTGATAACTGTCCTACCCTTAAGTGTAGTTTATGTACTCAATGAGACTCCACTAAAGGGAACTAAAATTTCGTCTGTTAACGTTTATCAATTAGAGATGGCTTCTTGGTCACGGATGGAAGAGTAGACGTACTTTCCTCTCTCCGTGCTGAGGCTCAGTCTGGTTTGGGACTGTGCAGGCCTTGTGCATTCTGCCACAGTCTCTGTGAGTTCATCAATCTTGTGTTTAGAAGACAGTTTCCTTGATGACATCCATCCCCTTCAGCTCTTTTACTTTTTGAGCTTCCCCCTTGTACATAGCTCTCTGAGCCTTGAGAGAAGGGATTTAGTGAAGGCTTCCATTTAGTCTAACTGTTCTAAAGTCTTTCAGTGTCTGCCCATTGTGCAGTTGTGGCTCTTTATATTAGTTCCAATCTATTACAAGAGGAAGCTTCTCTAATAGTGGCTGAGTGAGACCCTGATATATGGCTATAGTAGGATTTTACAGGGAGTCATTTAATTGCTGTGTTCCTTTAGAAGGACAATATTATTTGGGTTTCTCCTAGGCCCATGGTCTATCTAGTCACAGTTTTTTAAACCACCCAAACAGTGTCAGGCATGGACACCATAACATACATTGGATGTTATTTCCAATCATTTAGTGGTAGGTTACACCCAAATTGTTATGTCAATATCGAAGTGGTGTATCAGGCAGGAAGATGACCACTTAGATCACAGGGATTTTACCTGGTCTGGTGATTACCTTTTTTTCTCTGGTAGTATACAAAGTCCCTTCCTGTACAATAAACACTAGTCAGTAAGGGTGAAAGCTCTGTTTAAGCACTAGCTTGACTTTTTCATATTCAGAGTTATATAGTAGGGCCTTGCCATCAGGTAATGGGAAACAACCAAATATGTTTGCAGTAGCTTAGGGATTTCTTTTGGGTATTTCCATGAAGCCCCTTAGACAAGAACATATTTAGATGTGACCCATTCCTGGCACCTGAAGTTTCACTTGTTGACAAAAAGGTGTGATTATGGAATTGTCTTCCCCATCATTTGGTGACTCCACTTAGATTTATTTCGTATTTGTATGTACATAAGCTTCCTTAGTAGTAGATTTCCATCTGATCCATCAAGTAGTCCTTTGCATTAGTTGTCTCTAACTCCATTCTTCATCTCATATCACTTTCTCTTCTGTTACATGTTTAACCCCCTCATTCAAGTCCGTCTCCCATCTCTCCATAACTATATATTCAATTTCTTCTCAGTTGGGAGATGCTACCCTTCACACTAGTCCTTTATACTAAAACTCTGTGGTTAAAGAATTGTAGCCTGGTTATCAAAGAATTAAAAAGCAAGCATCCATATATAAGATTTCCCATACTGCATTTGTGTGTGTGTGTTTTTTTATATGAGTTAACCCACTCAGAATGATTTTTTTCTATATGAACATCTAGGCTTTTGAAAAATGTCTAACTATTATGAATAGGGAATCAAAGAACATACATGAACCAGTGTCTCTCTAGTAGCATGGAAAACACTTCTGGGGCATATGTGAAAGAGTGATATAGCTAGATCTTGAGGTAGAGCTATTCACATATTGCTGAGGAAATGCCAGTGTATAAATTTGCAGCCCCATGAGGAATGGATGAGTATTTTTCTTTCCACATATCCTCTCCATCATGGGCAGTCACTTTTTAATATTGATCTTAGCATTATGATATATGTAAGATGAAATGTGATAGTAGTTTTTATTTTCATGTTCTTGAATATTTAAGATATTTAAAAATTCTTCAAGTGTTTCTTATACATTGATGTGCCATTTTTTTTGTGACAAATATGCTTAGTTTGGTTCTCTATCATTTATGAACTTATTTGTTTTCATAATTTCTAGGTTTCTTTTTAGTTTTGTATATTTAACTATTTGCTCTCTATTGAATGTATAATTGTAAATTTTTTTGTGTATCATGCCACTTTATCCAAATTATGGTGCTCTTTTCCATACAGATGCTTTTGAGTTTTGTAAGGTCCATTTTATTATTTATTTTCTAAATTTTTAGTAAAGCATTTAATTTTTATTTCATGATGAATTTTTTGGTTGTCTATAGTACTACTAGCATTGTGTAAAGGATTTAACAAAAGAAACTGATATTCAATTCATTTCTTGGGGTTTATACTGTAGAATGTTAGGGTACAATAGGACACAAAGTCAACATAATAGTGTTCTGTATTGTCCAAGATAGGAGAATACTGAGGGTCAATGGATTTTGACTGAATAATAGGGCTGAATATGAGTTTAATTTGTTGTGATACATGCATGCATATATTACAGATTCATAGAAATTTTGTCTCAAAAATATATGCTGAATACATTAAATATTTTTGCAAACTTGTATACCAGAAAATTATTAGAGAGAAAGCATTTGAGCCAACTCAAGTAGTGAAGGTTCTGCTCACTGCTCCAGGCCTACTTCTCGAGAAATATTTTTTAGGTTTAAAGAACTCAAAATAGACCGAATATAGAGGCTTTTGGAGACCCAGAGTCAAAGCTTTCCTTTCCCTTTAATTAAAGAAAGAGAGAGAGAGCTCTATAAAGGGTCAAATAGTCCAATTTATTAATTGTTGTTCTTAATGTTTGTGCTACTAGTGTTCTGTTCAGAAATTATTTTTCCTGTGCCAGTTGTTTCAAGGCTATCCCTACTTTTTTTCTGTTAGATTCAGCATACCTGTTTTTCTGTTGATGTTATTGATCCATTTGGAGCTATGTTTAGTGCAAGGTGATACATATCGATCTATTTGTATTCTTCGACATGTATCCATCTATTTTGACCAGTTTAATTTGTTGAAGATAGTTTCTTTTATCTAGTGTGTATTTCTGAGTGCTTTGTCAAAAATCAATTGTTAATTGGTACATGGCTCTCCATTCTCCAGTATGGCTTTTAAAATCACCCTTCAGTTACTGCGATCTCAAACTAGAATCTATGTTTAAGAAGATGTCATTTAATAAAGTTCTAAGCATATATAGGGGGAGGTAATCCCCCTCAGGAACAGTCATAAGGGAGGGGAATAAGGGGAAAATGGGAGGGAGGGAAGAATGGGAGGATGCAAGGGATGGGATAACCATTGAGATGTAACAAGAATAAATTAATTTAAAAAATTAAAAAAAAATAAAAAGTTCTGTGACCTATTTTTCCAAAAGAACTATGGGATAGAACTGTTACATAGAGTGAGCCTTGTGTTCTGTTTAAGTGCAGCAAAGTCATGAAAACATAAGATTTTGGTAACTGTAGAATAGTCCCACAGAGACAGCTCCATATGGGAGCTCCTGAAGCCACACCCATTTCCAGTCTGTGAAGATGGTGCAGTTCACAAGGGGCACAATTTCAGACTATTGATTCAAAGGTATCATGGATGTATGACAGTGAGAGGAAGTGAGGTCAAAATGCCCACAAATAGCCATTCTCACAGAGACAAGGCAGTTGGACTTTAGTAACGACTCTGCAGATTATAAAAGCAGTTTGATACCCTATGAGCATATCCAGGAGGAGGAAGTCCCCCTTAGTCATAGTCATAGGGGAGGGGAGTGAGGGGAAAATGGGAGGGAGGGAGGAATGGGAGGATACAAGGGAGGGGATAACCATTGAGATGTAATATGAGTAAATTCATAAAAATTATTATAACTTAAAAAATAATAAAAGCAGTTTTTCCAGAGAAACGAAAAACAGGTTTGACAATTTTCCCCACTGCACACATTGATTTGTAAAGAGATTTTTCTGGTTTGTATTCTGCAGTTCTCAGGCTAATGTTTGGACTCAGTTTTGATAAACAGAAGTGAGTCTTTAATGTGTTTCCCCAGGAATGGCTATGGTATTTGTTTTCCCAAATATCAAATATCATGTATATTTATTCAAATGACCAGTAGATTATCATCTTTAAAATCAAATCATGGCTGATGGTTTAGTATTATGATAGAGTTAATGATTAGCAAAAGTGAGGATATAATTTAATATTATTGTCCCTCAAACAAAATGAAATAAAACAGAATATTCTATTCCAGGACATGGCTATAAGTACTTTCACTGAGAGCATACTAACTTAATAGCCATTTTTTCTTTGCATTTATATGTATAAATGGTATAAAAATCAGGAGATAATTATATCTAAAAATGTAATTAGCAATTTATTTTTAGTTGTAAGACAAATTCTTGGTACATCTTTATCCATCTAAAATCTAAAGTATAAGATTAAATTATACTAGCATGTTTCATTAATTTTTATATTTCAAATTAATATAACAAGTCATATTTATCAGGGAGAGCTCACATTTAAAGGAATTATATATTATGTAAATCCTAACGTAGGTCAGCATCCTTATGTTTACATTGACAGTTTAGATTATTTAAAAATGTTTAATATACTTAATTTGCTCCTGAAAATAAATGACTTCTTAAAAAGCCAACTCTGTGCTTTACTTTCTTTTCTGTAGGACTTTGGTGATGATGGCTCCTTGTATATCACCAAGGTTACAACAGTTCACATGGGAAATTATACGTGCTATGCAGATGGCTATGAAAATGTCCATCAGACACACATCTTCCAAGTGAATGGTAAGAAGCATGGTGTTATTGTCATGATTTTTTGCTCAGTTGATAATATAACAGTTGACTAGACAGTACTTTAATTTTAGCAAGGATCTAATTTTTTTTTTTTACATACTGCTACTGTACTACCATTTATCTTTCAGTCTGAAAATGAATTACCACTATAAATTAGTAACAATTTAGTCACTACAAACCATTGAAAAGTGGCATTTTAAAGTCTAGGAAATTAAGTTATTGACTTTAGTTGATAATATCAACCATTATGGCAATATGAATTTTAGATTCTGATAAGATTAGCAATTTAGAATTTTAAATCATATCTGCTGCTTGATTACTCTTCTATAGAAAACTCTTACTTATTTTTGTGTTGTGGTATCAGTTGTAGCTCCAATACCTGTGTTGTAGAGGGAGAAATAGGAGTTGAAGTCCATCTTTAACTAGAAACTGAGACTACCCTGGGCAACATTGGGCTTTGCCTCATTTTTTAAAGGACAGTAATATTATGTAAAACAAAATGTCAATGGTTGGAATATTAATCAAAATAAACATATCAAACACTTTATTTAGCACCAAATGAACCTGAGTTGACATACAATGTTACGTATGATGCATTATTAATACTATGCTCCATATTTTATCCTATGTACTAATTATCTATTTTGTGATCTATAACCAAGCAGAGGCTGCTTTTAGGGGATAGACAAATGTGACTGGCATGTATGCCTGCATTCATAAAAGAAACATCAGGTCATGAATATGGAGGGGAACTAGGGTCTTGTGGATCTATATCTACTTATAAACGATCCTTTCTATGTATCCTGGAAAGCTATGAATGTGTTTGTTGTACAGACTTAAATATTTTAATTTGATTCAAATAAATGAATATTAGAAAAAACTTATTGTAGTCACTGGGAAATAAGTACGTGTGCCCTAATGTGTAGTGTCAGCTGCTCAGTGATACAGCAGGGGTCAGATTTGGAGGATGCTTGAAAGAAGGCCTGCAAGTGTCACTGAAAAATGACATGTATGTACAGCAGAGATTGAAAACACAAGGTTCAGAGGTGTGAGGGAGGAGTAGGTAAATAACTGTTGTGGGAAAAAACGATCATGCAGAGAGATTAATCTCACTGGATGAGATTAGCTTTTAATGTGTTAATTCAGGATAATTATTGATGCAAAAGTCAAGTGTTCAAGTAAAAAGACTGACATCCATCATTTTATACTTAGGAACTTCATTTAGCATTTGAATCAAATCGTGCTAGCAGAAGACTGATGAGAATACTTTAAAAATGTGAATACATTTTGTGTGAGCTCAGAGATCTGAGCATTGGATCTAAAATTTAAAGTAGAGAAAGCAGACAGATGGACAGTATTGTGAGGAAGCCAATGTCCAGAAACTTAACTTAGAAAACACTCTCAAATTCTGGAAAATGGGGCTACGGGTTTAGCTTGGTTGGTAAAGTTCTTGTATAGCAAGCATGAAGCCTTATGCTTAGGACCCAGCACACAATACCAGCACTTTAGACATGAAGGCAAGACAATCTGAAATTTAATTCTTTCTCAGGTATATGGGATTTTGATGCTAGCTTAGGATTCTGTTTTTAAAAGGCATTAGTGAATAAAACAAAGATGGAAAGCATGGAGTCTGATGATCCTTGACACACAACAATAGCAGACCCAGTCTGTGGTCTCTGGTGCAAACTCCGTAGGAAACTAGCCCTGAGTCAGGTTTGAAGTCAGCTTCCAAGGGAAACAGTGAAGAAATCAAAGCAATGGTGCGCTGTGTTTAAGTTTCAGGTGTTTTGAATTGTAGTAATACCTTAGCCACTTTTCCAGTTGAGTCCATCCTGTGTATGCTTACCGTCTATAAACCTTATGCCTGATGTAACTGACACAGCTAAAACCATCCTCATTTCCCTTTTATTAGTAATGGACTTCAAGCTAATAGACAAGTCTAGTACCATGAACTTTCTTATTTTTTTTATAATTAAGGCACAACTGTTCTACTTCACTGTATTGCTAGCAATTAGTTTTTGTCTCTCAACATCACTTACTGTCAGTCTCAGTCCTATTTCTTTCAGCCGAGCCACTCTGTCCTCCTTTAATGAACCTAGTTCATATTCCATCTGCTTCCGAATATTTTAAAATATCAGAAATACAAACCCGAGTATTCATTAGTTACTCTGGAAGTTTGGATTGCGTTTGGGATTCCCAGACAATATGGAGAATGTGCAGTTGGGAGCTTGTGTCACATGGGAGGTCATGAGAATCACTGTACATGCTGACCTTCAGTAGTTTCTGCTTCTTGTCCCCTTCAGAAGCAGGTTCTGAGAGTCACCTTCTCACTGAGCTCCCGATGAGAAATTCAGGGGCCTGCATCAATCTGTGGTTTTCTGTGTTGTAGGACTTGTGCCCAGCCTACATTCTTGCTCCCTGTTTTATTCTCTATTTGTTCTCTGATGTCAGGTTTTTCTCAAAGATGGACTGAAGTTCAAAAAGAAAAATAGAGACCTCATACATGATGCCCCATCCAACATCAACCTTAACCTTAGCAATTAATTACAAGAAATTCAACATGAACAGTTATCAGCTCTATGGAATTCTAATTGCTTCCCCATTCCTAAATACATAGATCTTAAATTAGTACCAAGTTAGAAACAAAAACAGCATTTCTTTTATCCTATTACATTTAAACCACTTTGACTTCCCAATATCAAAGCTGTTCTGAATAGATTGTAGTTGATATAATCAAAACTATATCACAATTAAAGAAAAATCAACATGACAATGTACAATTCAAGTGCTGGATCTGAGTACTTAAGCATAGATTTTAACCATTTTAAAAACAATTTTTATATGTTTATGTGTAAATGTGTGTGAAGCACCAATGTGATTTGTGTATATTTGTAAATTATGTGTGTGTGTGTATGTGTATCTGTACTTGGTAAATGAAATACATAATTAGGGGAAGGCTTAGGGACATTAGAACATTGGTGCAAGCATCTACACACACAAACACATACAGACACACACACTAAATAAACTCTTAGGTCCATAAGTTCTTTTTGGCCATGTTATTTCATCACATTAAAAAATTTGCTTGATTAACTGAACAATTTCTCTGGTACTCTCTCTTTCTCTCTCTCTCTCTCTCTCTCTCTCTCTCTCTCTCTCTCTCTCTCT
>OU015751.1:109402755-109452653 GCA_907169655.1 Acomys percivali
CTCTCTCTCTCTCTCTCTCTCTCTCTCTCTCTCTCTCTCTCTCTCTCATCTATCTATCATCTATCTATCAGCATTGTGTCTTCACTGAGCCAAAAGGCTATTTATTTCATTTTAGGCTTCAAAATACTTAGTGCTTTTTTCAATTTATTTATTTATATAATCATCTTACAGCCTGATCCCAGCCACTTCCCTTCTCTCCTCCCAGTCCTACCTCATATCCCCTACCCCCATTCTCTCCTATGATTTTCAGAGAAGGAGAGGCTCCCATGGATAGCAACCCACCCTGGGTACCACAAATCATAGTAGGACTGAACACATCCTTTTCTTCTGAGGCTAGACAAGGCATACCAGCTGGGGGAAAGGTATCCAAAGGCAGGCTACAGAGTCAGAGACTGCCTCTACTGCCATTTAGGGGATGGACAAGATGACCATGCTTCAAGTCTGTCACATATGTCTACTGGATCTAGGTCCAGCCCACACGTGCTCTTTGGTTGATGGTTAACTCACTGTGAGATGTGATGGGCCCACTTAGTTTACTCTGTAGGTCTTCTTGTGATGTCTTTGACCTCTCTGGATCCACTAATCCTCCCACCACACCACACCCAAGTCTTCCACAAAACTCCCTGAGCTCAGCCTATTATTTGGCTGTGGATCTCTGCATGTGTTTCCATCATTTGTTCGATAAAACCTCTCAGTAGACATTTTTGCTAGGTTCTTGTTTGCAACCATAGCTGAGTATAATTAATAGTGTCCTGGCTTTCTTCCCTGGAGTAGGCTCAAGTTGGGCCGGTCATTTGTTTGCTGTTCCCTCAGTCTCTGCCCCATCTTTATCCATACACTTCAGGTAGGCAAGACAAATTACATGGAAGGTTTTATGGGTAGGTTGGTGTCCCTCTCCATCCTTTGGAAGTCCCACCTGGCTACAGGAGGGTGATGATGTCAGGCTCCATATCCCCTATAGCTATGATCTCAGCTGGAGTCACACCCATAGACTTGCAAGTGCCACCTCTGTCCCAGAGATGCCCCTCACAGATTTCTATTCACTTTCTTGTCCTCCTGCCACACCTTACTCTACCGACATCTGATCCCCATCCCTGTAACCCACTCCCTTTGATCTCTCCCATCTAGTTCCCTCTCTCCATCTACTTCAAATGTCTATATTATTTCCTCTTCTGACTGAGTTTCAAGAATGCTCCCTAGGGCCCTCCTTGGCTTCTTTGGGTCTGTGCATTATAGCATGGTTATCCTGTACTTCATGGCTAATATCCACTTTATAAGTGAGTATATGCCATGTGTGTCTTCCTGGGTTTGGGTTACCTCACTCAGAATGATTTTTTTCTAGTCCCATTCCTTTGCCTGAAAATTTCATCATTTCCTTGTTTTTAATAGCTGACTAGTATTCCATTGTATAAATATACCACATTTTCTTTATCCAGTTTTCAGTTGAAGTTGTTTCTAGATTCTGGCTATTACAAATAAAGCTGCTATGAACGTAGAATAAAGCTGCTATGAATGTAGTTGAGCAGATGTCTTTGCTATATGATGGAGCTTCTTTCGGGCATATGCTTAGGAGTTGTGTGGCTAGGTCTTGAGATAGCACTATTCCTAATTTTCTGAGAAACCTCCAAAGTGATATCCACAGTGGTTGTACAAATTTGCACTCTGACCTGCAATGGAAGAGTGTTCCTCTTTCTCCATATCCTTGCCAGCAAGTGCTGTCACTTGAGTTTCTGATCTTAGCCATTCTGAGAGATGTAAGATGGAATCTCAGAGTAGTTTTAATTGAATTTCTCTAATGACTAATGACTTCAAACATTTCTTTAAGTTCTACTCAGCTGTTAGAGATTTCTCTGTTTAGCTCTGTAACCCATTTTCTATTGATTCATTTAGGTTTGATGGTGTTTAATTTCTTTAGTTCTTTATATATTTTGGATATTAGCCCTATGACAGATATAGGGATGATGAAGACCTTTTCTCATTATGTATTCTGTCATTTTGTCCTAATGACAGTATCCTTTGCCTTACAGGAAATGTTCAGTTTCATGAGATCTCATTTTAAATTGTTGATCTTAGTGCCTGAGCTGTTGGTGTTCCATTTAGGAAGTTGTTTCCTGTAACAATGCGTTCAAGGCTATTCCCCACATTCTCTTCTATTAGATTTAGTGCATCTGGTTTTATGATGAGGGATTGATTCCCTTGGACTTGAGTTTTGTGCAGGGTAATAAATGTGGACCTCTTTGCATTCTACTACTTGCAGACATCCAGTTAGACAAGTACCATTTGTTGAAGATGCTTTCCTTTTCCATTATACATTTGGCTTCATTGTCAAAACCAGGTGTTCATACATGGGTAGATTTATTTCTGGGTCTTTGATTCCATTCTATTGATTAACCAAACTGTTTTAATGTTAATGTCTTGTAGTTTTTATTGTTATTGCTCTGTAGTACAGTTAGAAATCAGGATGATTATACCTCTAGAAGTTGTTTTATTGTACAGGATTGTCTTTACTATCCTGGAATTATTATTTTTCATATGAAGTTAAAAATTGTTCTTTTAAGGTCTATAAAGTATTGTGTTGGAATTTTGATGAAAACTGCACTGAATCTGTAGATAGCTTTTGGTAAGTTGGTCATTTTTACTACGTTAATCCTACTAATATACAAGAATGGGAAATTGTTCCATTTTTTATGTCTTCTTCAATTTCTTTCTTCAAACACTTGAAGTTCTTGTCATAGAAGACTTTCATTTCCTTGGCTCTGTTACCCCAACATATTTTACAATATTTGTGACTATTGTGAAGGGTGTTGTTTCCCTAATTTCTTTCTTAGTCCATTTATTGCTTATATAAAGGAGGGTTACCGTTTTAGTTTTCGTTGTTTTTATAGTTAACTTTGTATCCAGCTAATTTGCTGAAGGTGCTTATCATCTGTAAGAGTTCTCTGGTAGAATTTGGGGGGGTCACCTATGTATCCTATCTCTGCATAGAGATGCTTTGACTTCTCATTTTTCCAATTTGTATCCCCTTGATCTCCTTTAGTTGTCTTATTGCTCCTACTAGGACTTTAAGCACTATGCTGAATAGATACAGAGAAAGTGGGCAGCTTTTTCTTTTCACTAATTTATGTGGAGTTGCTTTAAATGCCTCTCTATTTAATTTCATGTTGGCTATGAGCTTGCTGTATATTGCCTTTATTGATTTTTAATGTATAGATGTTGTATCCCTGATATTTCTAAGAGTTTTAACATAAGGAGTGATGGATTTTGTCAAGAGCTTTTTCAGCATCTAATGAAATGATCATGGTTTTGTTTTGTTTTGTTTTTGTTAAGTTTGTTTATATGGTAGACTACATTGAGGAATTGCTTGTATGAAGCCTACTTGATCATGGTCAATGATGTTTTTGATGTTTATAACATATATTTAAGTTGTTTATCTGATCTTGATTGAACATTGAGAAGTAGTATCTGTAGAAGAAAACCATCCACTTTACTTAGATTTTCGAATTTTATGGAGTACGAGTTTTTGAAGTAAGGTTTAATGGTTCTTTGTATTTTCTCAGTATCTGTTTTTACATCTGCTTTTTAATTTCTGATTTTATTAACTTGGATATGTTCTCTCTGCCTTTTAGTTATTTTGGCTAGAGATTTGTCTACCTTGTTGATTTTCTCAAAGAGCCAGTCCTTGGTTTTTCTGAAACTTTTTATTTCTATGTTATTGATTTCACCCCTATGTTTTATTATTTACTGCTATCTACTTCTCCAGGGTGTTTTTTTTTTTGTTGTTGTTGTTTCATTTTGTTCTAGATCTTTCAGGTGTGCTTTAAAATTGCTAGTATGAAATTTCTCCAATATTTTTATGAAGGCACTTAGTGTTATGAACTTCGGTCTTAGCACTGATTTCTTTGTGTTATAAGTTTGGATATGTTGAATTCAATTTATTTGTATCAGCTATGGCTTGCTTTTGACTGATTGTGTGGTCAATTTTGGAGTAAGATCCATGAGGTGTTGAGAAGAAGGTGTGTTCTTTTCTGCTTGGATGGGATGTTTTGTAGATATATACTAGGTCCATTTGATTCATAACCTTTGTTAGTGTCATTATTTATCTGTTTAGTTTTTCTGTGTATGACCTGTCCATTGGTGAGAGAGAGGTGTTGAAGTCTCCCATTATTAATGTGTGGGGCTCAATGTGTGATTTAAATTTTAGTAATGTTTCTTTTACCAATGCTGTCACCCTTGCATTTGGGGTTTATATGTTCAGAGTTGAAACTTCATCTTGGTGAATTTTTCCATTGGTGGGTATAAAGTGAAATTTGATTAATTTTGGATGAAAGTTTACTTTATTAGCTATTAAAATATCGATTACAGCTTGATTTTTGTTTCCAATTGCTTGGATAACCTTTTTCCAGTCCTTCACTCTGAGATAATGTCTATCTTTGTTGCTGAGGTGTCTTTCTTATACAACTTTTTTTTTTTTTTTTTTTTTTTTTTGGAGATAGGGTTTCCCTGTGTAGACTTGGCTGTGCTAGACTAGCTTTATTGACCAGACTGGCCTCGAACTCACAGTGATCCACCTGCCTCTGCCTCCCAAGTGCTGGGATTAAAGGCGTGCACCACCACGCCTGGCCCGAGGTGTCTTTCTTATGTGCATCAGAATTGTGGGTCATATTTTTGCATCCACTCTGTTAGCCCTTGTCTTTTTGTTGGGGAACTGATCCATTGATGTTGAAGGATACTAACAATCAATGATTGGTAATTCTTGCTATTTTGATGTTAGTTGTGTTAGTCTATGGGTGTTTTGTGTTCGTATTTTCTTTTGTTCTTGCTTTTGTGAGATTATTTATTTCCTATGTTTTCTTCGATGTAGTTAAAGTCCTCATGTTGCAGTTTTTCTTCTAGTATTTTATGTGCTGTATTTGTGTTCAGGTATTTATTTAAAATTCGTTTTTTTCTTATAATATATTGTTTTTTCAAGCTATGGTGATTAAGATTTTGCTGGATGCAGGATTCTAGATTGGCACCTGTGGTCTCTTAGATGCTGAAAGGCATGTGACCATACCCTTCTAACTTTGAGAGTCTCTGTTGAGAACTCAAGTGTAATTATGATAGGTCTACCTTTGTAATTTACTTTGCCTTTTCCCTTTGCAGGTTTTATATTCTTTCCTTGTTCTGTGGATTTAGTGTTTTGATGATTATGTTGTGGTAGGATTTCCTTTTCCTGTCCAATCTAATTGGCGTTCTGTTAGCTTCTTGTATGTTTATAGGCATTATTACTTCAGGTTAAAATTTTTTTCTTCTATAATTTTGTTGAATATATTTTATGGCCTTGGAGCTGGGACTCTTTATCGTCTTCTATTCCTATTATTCTCATGTTTGGTATTTTCATAATATCACAGATTTCCTGGATATTTTATCTTAGGAATTTTTTAGATTTAACATTTTCTTTGACTGGTATATTAGTCTCCTCTATAGCATCTTCTAATCCTGAGATTCTCTCTTCCATCTTGAGTTCTGATGGTTATTTTTACATCTGTTCTTACTGATCTTTTTTCCTAAGTTTTCCATCTCCAGGATTTCATGAGTTTGTGTTTTCATTATTGTTTGTACTTCCATTTTCAGGTCTTGAACAATTTTATTTACTTACTACACCTCTTTAGTTGTGTTTTCTTGTGTTTCTTTAATGGATTTATTCATTTCCTTTTTAAAGTCTTCTACCTGTTTAATTGAATTTTTCTGTATTTCTTTAAGGCTTACTGTAGTTTGATAGCTGGGTTTTGTGGTGCCATATTGCCCTGGCTCTTGTCATTTGTGTTCTTTTGCTGGCCTTTAGCTATCTGGCTGTCTTAGGTACTGACAGGCTTCAGGTAAATCAGGCTGAGTTGTGGGCCAGAAACAGAGAGCTGCAGAGATGTGTAGTTTACCTCTGGTGGACCCTGATGGCCACAGACCTCCAGAAATGCAGGTTGGGCTGTGATTGGGAGGTAAAGCACAAAGCGGGCAGGGTGTAGCTCGCCACTACTGGACTTGTCCAAGGGAACCTAGCAGGCCTCCGGAGATAGAGACTAAGCCTTTGGCTGGGATAGGATGCAGAGGAGATGAGGCAGGTCTCACCACTTCTAAGTTTGCTGGGAAGACATGGTAGGATGGGAATTGTGGGCAAAATGGTCTTACCTAGGGTCTCTGGATGGCTGCACGCCTTTGGGAATACAGATTGAGCTTTACTCTGGAAGATAGAGTGCATAAGGGACAGGGTGTAGCTCACCACTGCTGGCCTTATCCAGGTGAAATCAGCAAGCAGATGCCAGTGGTCTAGAGGTCTCATTTGTCTCTTATGCATGGCCACAGGACTCCAGGGATAGAAGCTGAGTTGTGGGTTATGAATGTGGTGTACACCGGATGAACTACTTACTGCATTTTTATTTATACTTAAAATATATAAAATATATTCTGACCATGGCTTAGCATCTGTTATCTCCTGTCTGGTCCTCCCAATCTCCTAATCCATCCAAACCACATGTATTTTTCTATATACATATTTAGAAAACAAACAGGAAAATAAAGGGAAAAGTTCAGAATTTAACAGAAAAAAACAAAGCATCAAAAAGAACAAGAAACACCCATACACAGATACCCATTGACACATATACATACACACACAAACATGTACAAATACGTAGACACATACACACACTCAAAACACATGCATACACACATTCACCCACAAATGCAAAACAAAACCAAACTAACATAGAACCACAAAATAAAAAAGAACATAATGTAAAATTAACAAACAACACAGTAAGATAAAACATGCTAAAAATGAAGAAATAGGAGGCAAAAAATCCACCAAAACACCATTGGCCTTGTTTCCCATTGGCCATCAACTCCTGGGAACACTGCCTACCCTTCATTGTGAAAAATAAGTGGAGAACACTTGTTTATCCTTTGCAAGCTGTGGTCAATTTGTGATAGTCTCTTGGTTAGGTATGGAAGATGTTTTCAATTTCCCATATCAATCTAGGGACTTTTTCTATAGTGAAACTGTGAAGGGCCTCTGTGTGCTGCTACAGTCTCTGTGAGTTCATTTTTATATAAGTCATACAGTATCTGTAAAACTCAGTTTTTTTGTGTGTTAGCCATTAACTCTGGCTCTTACACTATTTCTGCCCTTTTTTCAACATTGCTCTCTGAGAGCTCAGAAGGGATTTTTTTTTTAATTTTAATTTTAATTTATAGTTTTCCTCTTTTTTATTAAATTTTTAAAACTTTTCAGATATACATTTATATTATTACACATATATACAGTAAAATACCTACAATAAGAAAAACAAGAAACAATCAGGAATTATTTAAATGTTACATTATAATTTATTCAGATTATATCCCTATGGTTATCCCCTCCCTTGTATCTTCCCATTCCCACTCTCTCTCTCTCTCTCTCTTCCACCCTATTCCCCTCCTCTAGACCTTTGACAAAAGGGGACCTCTTCCCTCATCACATGACCACAGCCTATCAGGTCTCATCCAGATAGCCTGTTGCCCCTTCCTCTGTGGGCCCACTGGGCTTCCCCACTATGGGGATGTGATCAAATCGGGGACACCAGAGTTCATGTCAGAGGCAGTTCCTGCTCTCCATACAACCACAGAGAATGAGCTGTCCATTGGCTATATCTGATTGGCTATATCTGAACAAGGGGTATGTAGGTACTGCATTAATTTTCTTTGGTTAGTGCAACAGTTTATGCAGCCCTGCCTGGGGTCCAGATCTGCCAGCCTCAATGGTTTCCTTGTGGGTCTCCTGAACCCTCTGGGTCCTTTGTTATCCCCAACATTTTCCCATACTGCTGTCTCCTGGAGTCCAGCAGTGAGTTGATTCCCATCATCTGTCCCAATCTCCTGCTGGGTGGAGTCTCTCAGAAGACATCTATGTTGGGCTAACATCCACTTACAAGTGATTATATACCATGCATGTCTTTCTGGGTCTGGGTTACCTCACTCAGAATGATCATTTCTAGTTTCATACACCTGTCTTCAAATTTCAAGTTTTCCTTGTTTTTAATAGTTGAGTAGTATTTCCACCGTGTAAGTGTATTACACTTTCTTTATCCATTTTTCAATTGAGGATCATGTAACTCTAAGCAAGCAACTGAAATACTTGCATAAAAAACTTCAAGTCTCTAAGGAAAGAAATTGAAGAAGATATCAGAAGATGGAAAGATCTCCCATGCTCATGGATTGGGAGGATCAGCATTGCAAAAATGGCCATCTTACCAAAACCAATCTACATATTCAGTGCAATACCTATCAAAATACCTTCACAATTCCTTACGACCTTGAGAGATTAATTCTCAACTTCACAAGGAAAAACAAACCAACCAACAAAAACCCACCCAGAATAGCTAAAACAATCCCGTACAGTAAAAGACCTTCCAGTAGAATATCCATTCCAGATCTCAAGCTGTATTATAGAGCAACAGTAATAAAAATAGCATGGTACTGGCATAGAAATAGGATGACTGATCAATGGAATCAAATTGAGGGGACAGATTTGATGATGATATCATACTTAGAACTGAGGGTTTCAAGGTTTCACACATTCTGCTCACGGTCCCAGTTGTGAGTGCCTGTATTTATTGCCATCAGAAAAGCTTCTGATGATGGCTGAGCAATCTATGAACAGAATGTCACTAGGAGCCATTTGACTGCTATATGCTATGAGTAGAATCATAGCGTTTGTAGCCTCCGATATTCCACCTCATGGCCTGGATTCTTAAATTCAATCAGATAGTGATTAGCGACTCCCACATTGTTTGTGTTACTATTGAACCAGCTGACGGTGCAGGCATGTCACCTTTATTAAGCGTAGGGTTGTTGGGTACCTATCTCCTCTATTAGAGTGCAGACTATCTTCCAGTTACATAAATCTTAGTTAGTAGAGGTGAAAGCTCTAGATAGGCACCATGTCAGCTTCTCCATGTTAAATAAACTGTGTAAGTGCTCTCTTATGTAATATGGTAGCATTAGCAGTTTGTGGAGAGCAACCAATATCTTTTGTAATTGTTTCTATATGGCCTCACTGGCCAACATTGAAAATAGAAATAACCAATTTCTGGTAGTGGAAGTTTCACTTGTTAGCAAAAGAAGTCAATTTAGGTCATTATCTTCTCCATTATTTGGTGACTACATTTAGTTTTATTTTCTATTTATATATATATTTTTAAGAAGTTGCAATAGTCAGAGGTTCCCACTTGACCCACCAAATGTCCTCTAATGCTAGTTGCTCTCCCTGCACTGCCCTCTTATGCCCTACCCTTTCCCATCCCTGTTTAACACTCCAGTCCTTACCATTTCTCCACAAGAATATATCCTATTTTCCTTTCTTAGAGAAATCCTTCCCTTCAGATTAGTCCTTTATTCTATAGCAAACCTCTGTGGTTTTCTGGATTGTAGCCTGTTTATCAAAGACTTAATAGCAAAAGTCCAGGGATAATCAAGTATAATTTCTATTTGTCTTTTGTGTCTGGGTAACTTTACTTAGAATGATTTTCTTTCTTTTCCTTTTTTCTTTCATTTCCACCCATTTTCCTTCAAATTTCATGATTGATTGATTAATCTCGCACAACCGAGAAATATTTCATTGTATAAGTATAATGAGTGAGTTAACACAGAAGCAGAAAGACTTAAATGGTATATACTCACTTATATCTGCATACTAGCCCAATGGGCATGTCCCATGAAAGCCTTCCCTTACCAGGAAACTGGGACCAAGGGGAGGACATCCTATTGGGACTCTAGATGAGAGAAGCATGGGAGAATAGCAAAGTAGAAGGATCCAGTGGGTCCTAGAAACCTACAAGTAGAACATTATGATAGGCAGATTTGGGTCAAGGGGACCCGCTCAAACTAAGGCACTAGCCAAGGATAATACAGGCGGTAAAATTTAAACCCCTACCCAGATCTAGCCCATGGACAGGACAGTCTCCACATTTGAGTGGAGAGTGGGATATGACTTTCTCATGTACTCTGGTGCCTCACATTTGACTATGTCCCCTGGCAGGGGAGACCTAGTGGCACTCAGAGGAAGGACAGCAGGTCACCGAGAAGAGACTTGATACCCTATGAGCATATACAAGGGGAGGTAATCCCTCTGAGGAACAGTCATAGGGGAGGGGAATAAGGAGAAATGGGAGGGAGGGGAGAATGGGAGGATACAAGGGATGGGATAACCATAGAGATGTAACAAGAATAAATTAATAAATAATAAAAATTAAAAAAAATAAGTATACCACATTTTTCTTTATCCATTCATCCAAGGATGAACATGTAGGCTGTTGTTAATTTCTGGCAGGCTATTAAGGACAGAGGAACTATGAACATGAATTGGAGAGTATATATGTAGCTGCATGCAGAGTCCTTTTGGTATATGCTCAAAAGAGCTATCACTACATCTTGAGGTAGATCTATCTGCAACACTTCTGAATAAGTGCCTCACTTTTTTCCATAGTCACTCTACAAGCTCCCTATCCCATCAAATTGATAATTGGTAAAGATATTTTAGCATTCTTGATTCTACCACTTTTAAAAAATTATTCTGTCTTTTGGCATGAGGTTCTGTTATTAATTGTTGCTTTGAATACCTGTGATATTAACATCTTATTTAGAAATTTATTTTCCTCCATCATAGGTTTCAAGATTACGTTGGTTTCTCTCATATCAGATAGAGAGTATCTGGCCTGCTGTATCTTGAAGTCCTTGATCCACTTAGCATTGAGGTTCAGCAGAGCAATAATCATGGATGTATTTGCATTATATATGTACAGCCAAAAGTTTGAACAGTACCATTCAATGCTCTCCTTTCTCTAGCCTGCTATGTTGAAAAATCTCTTCTCTAGGATAAAACCTAGATGAACATGGTCAAAAGATTTTTGACATGTTCTTGGATTTTGTTTACAAATATTTTTGAGAATATTTACATTTATATTCATAAAGGAGACTAATCTTTGATTCTCAATTTTTGTTATTTGTGTATTTGTGTATTGTGTATTTAAATATCAGGGTATTTATTGTCTTGTAAAATGAACTAGGCATTGTTCCCTAAGTTTCTATTTTACAGAGACATTTGTGTACTATTGCAATGAATTCTTCTTTGAAGTTCTGGGAGAATTCTGTACTTGAAAGCATCTTGCCCAGGGCTTTTTGTTTGCTTGCTTGTTTTATTTTTTAGATTTGAAACTATTTAATTATTATATCTATTTTAGTATGCATTATGGGTCTGTTTATGATGTTTACTTGACCTTGATTTAACTTTGGTAGATTGCATAGTTCAAGAACGTTACCCTTTCTTTTAAAATTTCTAATTTAGCAGAGTACAGATTTTTAAAGTAAGTCATTCTAATTATTTGTACTTTCTTAGTGTTTGTTATGATGGTTCTTTTTTCATCTCTAATTTTCTTATTTTTAATCTTATCTTTCTGTCTTTTAGTTAATTTGGCTAAGAGTTTATTATTCTCATTGATTTACTTCAGGAGCCAATTCTTCTAAGTGATTCTTTGTATTTTAATTTTCATTATTTCCTGGTGTCTACTCATTTTGGGTACTGTTTTTTCTTTTTCTTCTACAGCTTTCAGGTATTCTGTAAAGTTGCCTATATGAAATCTCCCCAAGTTTCTCCCTCTCCTCTCTCTCTCTCTCTCTCTCTCTCTCTCTCTCTCTCTCTCTCTCTCTCTCTCTCTCTCTCTCTGTGTGTGTGTGTGTGTGTGTTTGTGTGTCTGTGTGTGTTTTTAGATATTCAGTCCTATGAACTTTCCTTTTAGAACTACCTTCGTTATTCTAAGTTTTAGATACGTTGTGTTTTAATTTTCATTCAATGTAAAGTGTTTTAAACTTCCTTAATTTTTATCTTGACTTATTTTTCATTCAAAATAAATTGTTTGCTTTCCATGAATTCATATACTTATTGTTGTGTCTATTTTTGTTGATATCAAGCTTTAATACATTGTTGTCAGAGAGGATCCAGGTTTTTGTTTGTTTGTTTACTGTAGTCTTATATCTATCGAGATTTCCTCATTCTCCCTCTATGTGGTCAATTTTGCAGGATGTCCCATGAGCTGCTGAGAAGAAACCATATTCTTTTAGACCTGGTGAATTTTTTTGTAAATATCTCATAGGTCCATTTGATAAAGACATAATTTAAATCTAGAATTTCCCTACTTAGTCTTTGTCTGTATGAGCTGTATTTATTGAGAGTGGAGTATCGAAATCACCCACAATCACTGTGCAAGGGCAAATATATGATTTGAGCAGAAGTAGTGTTTCTTTTTTTTAGTTTTAATAAAATTTAATACAATAGTATGATATATATGCAATCTCTATAAACAGAATGGCAACCACAAGCCCTCAGGTTAAAATTAAAGAAAAAGAGATGAGAGTTCTCTGCTTAGTTCTGAGCCCCATTTTTAAATTGGATTATTTGTTTTGGTGTTCTTTAATTTCTTGAGTTCTTTATATATTTTGAATATTAGCCTTCTATCAGATGTAGGGCTGGTGAAGATCTTTTCCTAGTCTATAGGCTGTCGTTTTGTTCCACTGAATGTCCTTTGTCTTACGGAAATTTCTCAGCCTCATGAAGTCCCACTTATTAATTGTTGATCTTAGAGCCTGAGCTGTTGGCCTTCTCTTTAGGAAGTTGTCCCCTGTGCCAATAAGTTCAAGGAATTTGGGTACTTGTGTTTTGTGCATACATATTTAAAATTGCAATATATTCTTGGATTTTTTTCTTTAATATGTACATATTGTTCTTCTCTATCTCATCTGAGCAGTTTTAGTTTGAAGACAATTTTGCCAAATAATATGATGGCTATACCTGATTCTTTATTGGGTCCATCTTCTTCCAATAACTTTCCATCCTTTTAACTTGAGATGATGTCAATCCTTCATGGGAAAGTGTATTTCTTGAATGCAGCAACATGACAGACCTTGCTTTCTTTTTTTTTTTCTTTTCTTTTCTTGTTTGGTTTTTGAGATAGGGTTTCTCTGTATAACAGCTTTGGCTGTCCTGGAACTCTCTCTGTAGACCAGGATGTCCTCAAACTCACAGAGATCCTCCTACCTCTGCCTCCCAACTGCTGGGTAAAGCATGTGCTACCACCACCTGGCTCAGACCTTGCTTTCTAACATAATGTATTAGCAAATGTCTTTGTCTTGGTAGAATTGAGGCCATTAACATCAATGGTTATCAACAAGCAGTATTTGTTGATTTCTGTTATTATTGTGCATGATTTTCTTTCTTTTTAATTTACTTCTCTGGGATTATTTATTCCTTGAATTTTTTTTTAGTGTGGTTAACAGCTTCAGAGTTAAACTTTCCTTCTAGCACCTTCTGTAGAGCTGGTTTGATAGATATATGCTACTTAAATTTCATATATATATATTCATATATATATATATATCCCTTCTCCATATTTTATTTGATAGTTATGGTGGATATAGTCATCTGTACTGAAATCTGTTATATGTTAGAGATTTTAGAACACTAATTTCTTTCTTTCTTTTTTTTGGGGGGGGGGCCTTGGACAGAAAATAATTTATTTACTGCTCTATCTTCATATATTGTCATGAAACTATTCATTTGCTTAGTTGTGTATTTATGTATACCATCATTTATTTTGAGACATAGTCATATTACTAAGTTAGAAGCCTACTTATTGAATAGGCAAGGCTAGCCAGGGAGATCTGCAGGTTCGTCTTCCTCTGTCCTCCCTTCAAGCACTGAGGTTATATATGTGAAGCCACAGCTGCCTACACATAGTCTTTTAGCCATGTTTGAAATTGTGGTTTTAAGGTGAATGCTTTACTCACTCTATCATCTCTCCTCTTTTTACTTTTGTGTCCTGTTGGGCATAAATAATGAGTAAATTGGTATATAGGGATTATAAGGCTTAGAAATATCTCTATATTTTGCAATTATGAGACTCCTTTAATGCAAGCACTGATGGTCAGTAGCAAATGACAAAGTTTTGTCTGGCGAGATCCTAGGATCAAGGGAAGGAATCTGATGTTAAGATAAAGGTATAATCTAGTACATTGATGTGGATAACCCAGAAGAATGAAAGCTGACAATTGTTAAGAGAAAGAATAATAAATCACTTAACCTGAAGATATTATATGCTAAAAATGTGTTTGAAGATGGATCTTTGGGAGGTACACTCTTGTGTGACGCAGTCAGCAAAAAGGCAACCATGTCGGGAGAGGATGCTCAATGCAGCAGTTCAAGAAGAGCTTTGTAGTTGTTAGTGAAATGAAGAGTAATAAGAGCTTAACAGGAAGTTTGTGACTGTGAAGTGATTTGAAAGGAAGGAAATAATTATTTTGCTGAGCTGAAGAAGTGATGGGAACAGTAGCATGTCCTTGGAATGACTAATACGAGCCTCAAGTGTTCTTCAGGTGGTCCTTGTTCCAGATCTTTCCATTTGTTCTCCTTGACTAGAAACCAAAAGAGCAAAGACATTTAGATTTAACAAACATCACATGTGTTATGTAACTATATAGGAGACAAACAAAAGTAAATTAATCAAATTTATAAGGAAGGCAGAGGCATGAGCCACGTGGAATGTAAGGATGGAAACGTAGCCATATGACATGTGATGAGTTATGAACGTAACTGGAGCTTTCACTTTAGGCATATGTTAGCAGAACAAAGGACTGGGGAGAAAGGTTTGCCACTTGAGCCTCAGAAGTTTTCTCAAAGCATCTGGAAAACTCTGCTAATAATAAATTGTCTACAGTATAAAAGAAATGGCATATGGCCCACTAAGGTTTTTTTTTGTGCTATTTAGGAATTCTATTGCTGGATAAGACAGCTGAAGCCAAAGCAACTCAAGCACAAAAGAATTTTTTTCACCCTCCACTTTGAGGTAATAGTAAGTCACTAAGGGAAGTCAATATTAGAACTCAGGCAGAAAGCTGGAGGCAGAACCTGAAGCAGTGACCATGGAGGAATATTGTATACTGGATGCTTTGCATGGCTTGCTTAGCCTGTTTTTTGTTCATTTTTTGCTTGTTTTTTATTTTATTATTTTTTAATAATTGAGGACTATCCTTCCCTGGGTGGATACCACCCTCAAGGGGTAGGGTTTTTTCACATCAAATGTTAATAAAAAATGTCCCTACAGGCTTGTCTGCAGACCAAGCTGATAGGAACATTTTCTCAACTGAAGTTCCTTTTCCCCAAATGACTCTAGCTTGTGTCAAATTGACAAAACACTAGCCAGAATAGGTTTCTTAAGAAATTCAGCAGCTCAAATAAATGGTTTAAATTCAATTTGCTCATTCTAGCCTTAGCCGAAAAAGTATGAAAGTAATACTGATTAATCAAATTCAGCCGTCATGTACCACAAACTTCAACAATAAACACATTTTGAGAATTATGTTTAAACATATTTGAGGAAGCCAGAATAGAAAATGAAATGTAAGTATAGCAGTGAGAATTTTAGCTCCCATCCCAAGAACAAAAATTAGGAGAGATCATAGAAGATAAACTTTGCTTGCATGTGAAAAGGGGGACATCTTTGTGACTTAGACGAGGTATTCCTTCTTAGAAATTCCAGGGTGTCTACCATCACTGACAGGTCACATTTTTCAAATGGCCATGGAAATTATTTTCACTTTTGTACTGAAAAAGTGTAAGTTAGAAGAAAGGGAAATAGCTCCCAGCCTTAAGAAATACTTAAAAGAGCTTTAATAAAAGCACCGAAATAATTTTCTTTGAATATATTTAAATTGAAAAAGATTATATTTCTGTGATCTTTAGGTTTTTTACCAACAATTTTTCAATGAAAAAAAATTGGTTAAATAGCAAGCCATCATTACCCCAAAGGCATTAGAAACATCAGACATTAAATAATGTCTATTGGTAATAAAATATAAACCAGATAGTATTCATTAAAAATACAAATTAACCACAAATTAATTTACTATTGTATGTATGCATTTTAATCATTTTATTTTCTTTGTTTTTGTTGTGTTTTGCATTTAACATAGTATCATAAAATATACATGTGGTTTTTGCATAAATACATATTGAAAAATTAGTGTCATTTAACAGCTATAAGACAATTAAAATGTATAGTTGGCCATAAGGGGAGAGACAGGCAAAGCACCAAGAATATTTAGTGGAGTGCAATCAGCTAGTGTATTTATGGGTTCGATAAATCCCTATATAATATTTAAAATTTTCTATCATTTTTAATGCAAAATCAAATTATCATGTGGAATTTAAAATACTACAGCCAATAGTCTGTCAATTAATAATAGAAAACAAACGTACCACCTACTGCTATGACAATCCCTGAAAACTACCACAGCTATTGGAATATATGGGTGTTTTGAAATGCAAAGTTAATTTAAATATCTCCAGGTTGAGACAGAATAAACGTCTACAAACAACCATGCTTCGTTTCCGAAATGGAGAATTAGGTCGTTGAAATATAAGCATGTTTCTGTGTCCCTGTTTGAAAAGCATTATGTTTCTATCAAAGGATTTTGACTTGACAGTGGGATTCATTTCATGCTTTTCTTTTTCCTTTTACATAAAGCAAACTGCCTCTAGATCTTAAGGTTACAATGCAGAATGTTTGAAATATTTAAAAGCCATCAGAGTTTATGCTACCCTATGGGCAAAATGCTTGTCGATATTCACAACAGACTCACAGGTACGCTGTTGCTGCTCTGCCTTTCAAATTTAAGACGCAACATGTAACATTGAACAGATTCGTTTTCTTTTTGGTGCCAAAGACTCCTGTATAAAAATTGTTGGTTTAGTAAAAAGTTTATATTTAAAATTGATAATTTTTTCTACATCAAAATTTAAAAAAAGTGATCTACAAGAAAATCCAAGCAAAAGGAGACAATCATCTAATTTACACTATTGACAAAGGAATTTGGAAGAAGTGATTGAATTGAGAGCCATGACACGTTTGTGCCTTTCACTACAGAACTAAACTTCCTGCTGTACCCATAGCAGCAAGGAGACCCTGGCTGAAGAGTAAACCCTGTACTAGAGCCCCGGCCCTTGGAAGGAAGGCATTCCAACGGGGCACTCAGGAAGGGGACGCAGGCTTTCCTGATAAGACCTTATGGGCTGCTGCGGCCAGACAGTGGGGTAGGAGGGCCCCTTCTTTCAGAAGTCTAGGGTAGGGGAACAGGGCAGAGGAGGGAGGGAGAGTGGGGAGGGGAAGATAAGAGCAACGGGATAACAACCGGGATGTAATATATGAATAAATTATAATAAATAAAAAATACACATAAAGGTAAACCCTGCCCCACTAAGATTTCTACAAGTGGCCAAAATTGAGAGAATAAAATATCTCTGCCAACTCTGAGATGCAGAAAGCAGGAACACATAAGACAACTGCCTCTTTCATCGTCTTTACCATATAGTGAGCTTATAAAGGAGAGACAATGAGAGACTTGGTGAAAAGCCACTCATCTTAAGAAATATTCCTCTTTGTTTAGTAATCTAGTTTGAGAATATTTTACTCCTAGGAAAATGGAACTTGAATGTTTAAGCTTATGGTGAAGTAAGAGAATGTCTACCAGACACTGGGTACTAGCAAGCAGGTACAGTCTTTTTTTTTTTTTTTTTTTTTTTTTTTTTTTCTGTAAAGGCTCTGGGAAAGACATTGTGCATGACTAGCTCCTTGTCCAAACCAGGCACTACAGTGATGGAAGATAGCCACCAGCAGCAGCTGCTTGCTGCAGGAGTCTGTGTCAGTACCATTTCCTAAATGCATATCAGCTGTTTCCAAAGTAGAGGCAACATGCTTGTCATGGGACAGTTGTTCCCCCTGGTTGACTCATCCGTGAGAAGGAAGCACAATTTTCATTGCCTGCAGAGCAATTGTATTGAAATGCATTCAACATGGCCTTTCAGAAAGAGAACACTAGGACTGAGTTATTTTTGGCCATCATAACAATGCTTGTGAATCTACATTGCTGTTTGGTGTCTATTATTAATAAACCTGTTTGCTGCTGTCTCGTTTCTTCCCAAATACACTATTGGAGACTAATTTATTTCTTTGCTTTTATTTTGAACATATTTAGACTCTGGGAAGTCCTTTCTCTGATATTTATTTTCACCTTTTTTTTTTTTTTTTTTTTGCTCCTCCTGGAAATTGTTAATGATTGAATATTTCTGGAAGGTTTTGAAACATGTTGGAACAGTGTATTAGTAACAGGCCTGGTATTAGATATTGCACATTGCTCCCTATGGTACGCTATGCCCAGTTACAATGCCTTAAACACCTTAAATAATCTATAATTAGATTTTACACCATGATGCATACATATTGTAATCATCAAATAACAATATGTGCAAGCAAAACACATATCTTGCTCCAAATGTAGTAAGTTATAGCTTATTCATAGGCAAGGAATGGATTACAGCCAGAAAACATGGGTTAACTTTGCCATAAATAGGAAGGTCAATTGTGTAAGTGATCCCAGGGCTTTTATAGTCATAGAACAAAAGGAAGAGTGCACAAACCAGTATATTTACAATACAATGTATTGGGGAGGATATCTGGAAAAGAGACAGTATAAGTGGTTCAAATTTGATGACATTTTTAGCTTTGTGCTAGTTGGAGACTAAGGGTCACCTAGATGTCAAGATACGTCAAAGAGTTTTACTTACTCATAGTTAGATCAGGATGTTAGATCAGACACATGACTGATGGTGAATGGGTTTATAAAGGGACTGAAGATTACTCAGGATATTTTTAAATATCAGTCCTCTATATGATATGTAGTTGGAAAAAAACCTTTTCCATTATGGGGCCTGCTGTTTTGTCTGATCGTAGTTTCTTTGGCTTTTCAGTTTTAGAAGGTTCCATTTACTAATTGTTTTTTTTAAATTTATTTATTCTTGTTACATCTCTATGGTTATCCCATCCCTTGTATCCTCCCATTCTCCCCTCCCTCCCATTTTCCCCTTATTCCCCTCCCCTATTACTGTTCCTCAGAGGGATTACCTCCCTCTGTATATGCTCATAGGGTATCAAGTCTCTTCTCAGTGACCTGCTGTCCTTCCTCTGAGTGCCACTAGGTCTCCCCACCAGGGGACATAGTCAAATGTGAGGCACCAGAGTACTTGAGAAAGTCAAATCCCTCTCTCCACTCAAGTGTGGAGACTGTCTTGTCCATGGGCTAGATCAGGGTAGGGGTTTAAATTTTACCGCCTGTATTGTCCTTGGCTAGGGCCTTAGTTTGAGCGAGACCCCATGACCCAAATCTGCCTATCATAATGTTCTACTTGTAGGTTTCTAGGACCCACTGGATCCTTCTACATTGCTATTCTCCCATTGTTCTCTCATCTAGAGTCCCAATAGGATGTCCTCCCCTCGGTCCCAGTTTCCTGGTAAGTGAAGGCTTTCATGGGACATGCCCATTGGGCTAGTATGCAGATATAAGTGAGTATATACCATTTGAGTCTTTCTGCTTCTGGGTTAACTCATTATGATCATCTCTAGCTCAATCCATTTGTCCATAAATTTCGGGAATTCCTTGGCATTCTGTTCAGAGTCTTTTCCTGCGCCAATGAGTTCAAGACTATCCACATATTCTCTTCTAACAGATTCAATGTATTTTGCTTTATCTTGATGTCTTTGATCCCTTTGGAGTTGATATTTGTGCAAGGTGATAGTATGGATCTACTTGGGTTCTTTTACATGCATCAATACAGATTGACCAATACTATTTGTTGAAGATGCTACCTTTTATCCTGTATTTCTGGTCTCTTCATCCAAAATCAGATGCCCTTGAGGGTGTGGATTTATGTCTGGATCTTTAGTTCAATTCCATTAATGAATGCATCTTTTGTAAATACTTTGCAGTTTTTATTACTTTAGCTCTGTAGCACAACTGGTAATTGAGGAGAGTGATACCTTGAGTGGTTATTTTATAATTCAGGATTGGTTTTGCTTTCCTATTTTTCCAAGTTTCCATATGAAACTGAATATTGTCTTTTCAAGATATGTGAAGAATTGTGTTGGAATTTTGAGGGTATTGCATTTAATCTGTAGATTGCGTTTGGTAGAATGGCCACTTTTACTATGTTAATCCTGCCAGTCAATGAGCATGGAAGATGGTAACATTTTCTCATGTTCTCTTCATTTTCTTTCTTCAGTATCTCTTTAATCATACAAATTTTTCATTTGCTTTATTAGAGTAACCCCTATGGTACTATATATTATTTGAAGCTATTTCAAAAATTATTGTTTTCTCATTTCTTTCTCAGGGCTTTCGACATTTGTTTATGGGAAATCTAGTGATGTTTGTGTCCAGTTGCTTTGCTGAAAGTGCTTAGCAGCTATAAGGGTTGTTTGGTGGCATTTTTATGGTCACTTAAGTATGATATCATATATCACATTGTATCATGTTTGCATATTTATCATATGCAAAAAAGGTACTTTGACATCATCCTTTTCTATTTGTATTCTTTTCATCTCCTCTAGTTGTCTCCCGGGAGCAGGCAGTTTTGTACCTAATACTACAAACAATTCCATATGTTTCTGAAGTTAGGTGCATGGCAATCACCGTATATTCTCATATGAACTCAGCGGGCACACATACTTTGGCTGATTTTGAATTCAAAACTGTGTTTAATGTTTCTGAAGACCATTTCTCCTGGGATGATTGTAAGCATGCTTCCCACTGACAGCTCTTGATGTAATCTTCTCTTGAGTTATAAACGTTCAAGACTTTAGGATGTGTTTATTGTGTTTCTTATTTTGTTATGTCCTTCCTCTGCTTCTACTGCTCAGTTTCTTTTATTTCTTAAATTCTTTCTCTTAGGAGAGATTAGTCTTTCCCAGCAAGTTAGCCATCTTTTTAATCTGCACCTTCCTTTTTTCCTCCCCTTGGGAAAGGAAGTTTGTAAGAAATTTGTCTTCTTCCCTTTTATTGATGCTTTTCTTTCTAGCTCAGAAAGCCTTGGACTTGTATGTGTCTCTCTCTGTTGTCCTATGGGAACTGTCACAGTCAGAGGTAGGAAAATATTATATCTGTCTGCCAAAAGCACTCACAGTTCAAACAAATATTTTCACCTTGTCCTTGGTGATTTGACTAATCCCACCCAAGGGCTTTTCTTCCATCAGAATAGTGTGTAACCTCTGCCTGGGCAGAATCCATTATATTCGTCCCCAGATTATCTTTGTGTGTGTATTTTATCTTGGCTGTTCTTAACCTTAGAGTTTCAGTTCCATAGATTTTTCTAGTCATGTGCCCTTGGGTATAGAGGAGAACTTAATACAATCCATGAAATCGATGTCACTTTGGAATACCTTCAGAAATTTCAGAAGAATATATAGACTGTTCATTTAATATTTTTTCATTCAATTGTATGTAAAATTTAGATACAGATATTTGAAATAGCAAAACCATTAAAGCAAGAGTTTGCTCACACTTATTTATTTAGTATGTGTGTGCTTGCATGTGCATCCATTCAGGGAAGTGAGAGAACAGTCTGTGGAGATTGCTTCCCTACTATCATGTGGGTCCAGGTGACATAACTCAGACCATCAGGCTTGAGGCAAGCACCTTTACTGCATTTCCTTCCTTTGTAATAACACGCCCATTTTTGGTTTTGTGCATTGTCAGATTGGAAATCAGTGTGTGGGACACACTACAACACTGTGAACACATGTAATGGAACAGTTTCCCTTCTAGCTAACCATCCTTCTCCCAGGAAGTAAGGCCCTGTCCAGTTGCTTTTGATGCCAACGCCTTTCTCCATGAAAAAAATCACAACATGTATCCGTGTAGCCATTCCTTTGTCCTAACAGATACTTTGCCAGATCACTAGGAGGTTCAACCCCAAACTCTTTCTTAAAAAATTAGATATAACTCTTTCATTGACACTTAGCCTACACAATTTAAAACTGCATACCACTCAATTGCCTTCTTCATTCCCTGGGGTTAATCTCAACCACTTCCTATTATCCAATCACTGCTGCCTTCTTGCCTATTGCACAGCTAACATACATGCAATTAAACACCTTTTGCTTCCTAGGTTACTATTTTCGAAAGAAAACCACATTCTACTATTTTTTTTTTTAAATATGGAGAAGTTTATTTGTGGAAGTGTGGGAGAGCAAGAAATGGGGAGGGGCACTCCAAGGGAAGACACACACACACACACACACACACAGAGAGAGAGAGAGAGAGAGAGAGACAGAGACAGAGACAGAGACAGAGACAGAGACAGACAGACAGAGACAGAGACAGACAGACAGAGAGAGACAGATAGACAGAGAGACAGACAGACAGAGAGAACAAGAAAGTAAAAGAGTAAGAAAGAGAGCGTAAAAGGAAGAGCTAAATTTTTTAAAAGTTTAAGTTCTAACTGATCCCTTGGTCCATTGCTACTCATATCAATAATAGCATATTTATTTAATTTAAAAAGGAAACATTAAATATAATTAAATAATATTAAAATTAATTTAAGATGATTTATATTCTACTATCAATAGAAATGTATCCTCTCTTTGTCTATTTATTTATGCTTCTCTTTTTTTCTCTCCCTCTCTCTTCTTGTCTTATTACACTTAAGTGCCTAGAGTAATGCCTTACTTATATTTAGGAATCAATATTTCCTAAACATATGCATATGCTTATATAAGTAAATAGCTTACCTTCATGCCTGGTTCTAGATAATTTCAAAGTTCTTTTTCACCTGTCCCTTGGGATTTCCAGTTCTTCTGACTTGTCAGATTATAGGACATTATACATGCTTATATCAACTAAACAACTGAAACACTTTGTCAAAATCAATGACATCTTACTTAATAGTACCCAGTGTGTATATGTATATACTTGGCAAGACAGTTTCAGAGTTTTAACTTTCCACTTATATCTGGTTGGTTTGTTACTTGAAGATGTTCTCTTTATAATCCAGAGGCTACTATGCATTTTATTCTTTCTTTCTGACTTCATTCTTTGATACTTGATATCTTAAACTTTATTCTTAGGTTCTTAGGTAGTCTTAGAGACAATGAAACAACAATTTTTCGCTGCTGATTTAGGCTTCAAGTTTTTAATGTTTTAATGAAGTTATTTCTTTTTTTTTTGATTTGTAAATGTAGGCATAATTTAATTACTCAAAATAGAAAACATTTCATATATATATTATAATTTATTTACAATACATCGTGATTGTAATACGCTCACTCTCCCTGTTCCCAGTCTCCCTGCCTCTACCATGCTACTCTCCTCCCATAACCTCTGACTGGTGGGGTCCTCTTCCACTACCCCCCCCCCCCCCCCCCCCCCCC
Source organism: Acomys percivali (assembly GCA_907169655.1). Lineage (NCBI taxonomy): Eukaryota > Metazoa > Chordata > Mammalia > Rodentia > Muridae > Acomys > Acomys percivali. The sequence continues at coordinate 109,426,074 of OU015751.1, forward strand.
CCCCCCCACCCCCACAGGTCTCCACCGGATAGCCTGGATCCCCCTCCTCTGTGTTACCAAGGGCCTCTCAGCCAAGGGACAGTAACCAAATTACTGCCACCATAGTTCCTGCCCTCCTTCCTTTCACCACATAAAGAATTAGCTGTCCATTGACTATATCTGTACAGGGGGTCTAGGTTCTCTGCTTGCAATGTCCTTGGTTGGTGCATCAATTTGTGCAAGCCCACTGGGTCCAGATCCACCATCATTGGTAGTCTCCTTCTGGAGCTTCTGACACCCACGTCCCCATACATCCATGCCTCTTCTCTTCCATATAACTTGTAGCTCTTAATCAAACTCTTTAAGCTGAAGTATGTTTAATGCTTTAAATGTTGTGCACATTATTTGTCCCAGCAACACATGACAGGTGATAACTTTCATGTATTTCTTCAAAAAATTCTGTTTTGGGGAGATTGTCTTGGGTCTGAATATTTTATTCTGGTAGCCATGATTTTTGGTTATTATTTTCTCATTAATTTAAAAAGGCATGTTTTCTTTGGGTTAGGGATAATATACTTTGGGCACAACTAGCATGTGTTGTAAGGTAAAACAAGAAAAACCTCAGAATTTTGAGAGAGATTCAGTAATGGTACACTTCCTGCTGCTAATATTTTTTACTGTGCCAGTGTTAATTTCTATATTGTGCAGCCTCAGCAGGTAGCTTTAGGCCTTCTTAAATATGGGCTAATTAGATTTGATACCACTGGGCCACTGATCATCTGAGAATATCTTCGCTCATGTAGGCAGAGCTGTATAAAAGATGCAGATCTTAAGAAACAGGTCACCTTATGTACAGGCTTTTATCATTCAGCTTTGAATTGGGCAGATACATCGAGGATTGTAATTTTCAATAAGGCTGAAACAATTACATTATTTTATTTTTTAATTGAAAAAAATTTTTTTTCAGCATTAAGAGAACTGGCTGTTCTTTTTTATAATTAATTTATTTATTTTTAATTAATTTATTCTTGTTACATCTCTATGGTTATCCCATCCCTTGTATCCTCCCATTCTCCCCTTCCTCCCATTTTCCCCTTATTCCCCTCCCCTATGACTGTTCCTCAGAGGGATTACCTCCCTCTGTATATGCTCATAGGGTATCAAGTCTCTTCTCAGTGACCTGTGTCCTTCCTCTGAGTGCCACTAGGTCTCCCCCGCCAGGGGACATAGTCAAATGTGAGGCACCAGAGTACTTGAGAAAGTCAAATCCCTCTCTCCACTCAAGTGTGGAGACTGTCCTGTCCATGGGCTAGATTATTATTATTAATTTATCTTGTTACATCTCAATGGTTATCCCATCCCTTGTATCCTCCCATTCTTCCCTCCATCCCATTTTCCCCTTATTCCCCTACCCTATGACTATTCCTGAGGGGGATTACCTCCCCCTGTATATGCTCATAGGGTATCAAGTCTCTTCTCTTCTAGGAAACCTGCTGTCCTTCCTCTGAGTGCCACCAGGTTTCCCTTTCCAGGGGACATGGTCAAATGTGAGTTGCTTTTGGTCATCCTGTTTCCTCACAGCAAATATGTAAATGAATAAGTAAAACTACTAGGAGCAGAAATTAATTAACATATTTATCTTTGTGATGACACTGGAGAAATACTCATCAGAGGATACAATATTTCAGCTAGACAGGGTGAAAAGTATAAAAGTTCATTGAAAAACATCAGTAAACACTTGAAAATCACTTCAGAGAGAATATTTAATTAAAACCTTTTATTTCTTGAAAAACTTTAAGTAGCAACCATCTCTGCTTATTATGCAAACAGAACAAATAAATCTCCCATGAGTCAACAGGACCCAGGGTTCAGTATTACACTTGGTGAAAACCTTGAACCTGTGCTTTTGCTCTGTGATATTCCATACCACTAGTAAGCTCATCAATAGAAGCAATGATGATTAATATTTCAATGGATGATAGATAATAAGCACATAGCCAGTATGTTAGTGAAAGACTGTTTTTAAATAAAGCCACAGAATTCTCAACAGAAGAATATCAAATGGCTGAGAAACACTTAAAGAAATGCTCAACCTCCTTAGTCATCAGGGAAATGCAAATCAAAACAACTCTGAGATTCCATCTTACACCCATCAGAATGGCTAAGATCAAAAACTCAAGCGACACCACATGCTGGCGAGGATGTGGGGAGAGAGGAACACTCCTTCATTGCTGGTGGGAATGCAAACTAGTACAGCCACTTTGGAAATCTATCTGGTGCCATCTCAGAAAACTGGGAATAGGGCTTCCTCAATTACAATATTTTAAGATAGGATTCAGTTCCGTGTTATGTTGAGAATATATCTATATATGCGTGAGATTTTTGCATTTTTAATTTCCTTCTTTTTTTTTTTAAAACTAATTTCCATTAGAGATACAAAACACAAAGTAAAGCACAGTGATGAGTGAGGAGTAGCAGCTTTAGGTGGCAATACTAAAAAGACCTTCAATGCTACAGTATATAGGATGCTGTCAGGCTGCTTTACAGTATAGTGGCATCCCACTGCAGTGTGGCAACACAGCTCTAATAATGATGCTCATGTCAGTTATACAAGTCTGTACTATTTCCACCCAAAGAAAGTATACCTTTTTAAATTAATAAAAAAATACTAACCACTTTTTCAGAATTTCATACATTGTGTGTGGAGGTCACAAATAGCAGAACACTCTCTTTCCCTGTTTATAATTTAATAAGAGTAAAACACAGTAATAAGTCACAGCAATGACAAATGTTAGCTGCATTATGGATAATACTGCTCAGAGACTCATCAGCATCTTTGATCACCACAGATTTTATCACACAGTGGCTATTCCAGCTGCACCAATGCCATTTGTCAGAACAGAAAAGCAGCTCTCATAGCATGAGCTGACTATGGCCAATATTTCTATAACAGACTGATATTCCTTCTTCTCTCCTGATCTTAGGACTTTAGAAAGGATAAAGACAGTGCTCCACATAAGACAGAGAGGAGGACATAGTCTTATTATTAAAAGCAGATCTCTCAAGCAGGCAAATCATTCATAGACACTGTTACCTTTTTCTCACCTTTGATTAACTTATATTTGTTTTTTCCCCCCCTTTAAAACAGAATTATTTTTAACAGGGGCAAATGAAGGCACCGAGTCTTGATTAGACATTTTGGTATCACATTTGTTCATAAGACTATAATCTGATTATAATTAGAGGTATATTTAAGCTGGCATGATATAATTTACTAGGATAGTATACCACACTCCACAGGAAGATTTCATGGGTAGATAGATGCTGAGTTTAGAAGTAATGAGAAAACTCCAAAATAATCATGAGGTGGCCAACACTCTAAGAGCAGCATAAAGACTAATTAATGTAATGATACTTGTGTAACAAGAAGAGTCAAAAGGAGGTTAATGTGGTAATGATGCTGATTTGAGCTTAAAGATTTAACACTGAGGACATTCTCAAGATAGCTTAATTAGAATTTAAGCACCCTTTGCAATTTGCATGTGCACTTGTTAATACCTATGATCTAAAAATACATTTCACTTCATTTAAAGTAGCAATGTAACTACCTCGTTTTCTGGGTTTGCTTTGCTGTTATTGGTGGAGAGATCGCAGATTTTTTTCATCTACTGAATAAAATTTGTGGTTGTTTCCTCTGTATATTATTTGAATTGTAGTTGTAGTCAAAATAGTTACATTGACATCTTTAAGTTTCAAAATGATAGCTTTGTATAATTGATGGCATAAGCCAGGCGCAGTAGTTCATACCTGTAATCCTAGCACTCAGGGAGGCAAAGGCAGGCAGATCTCTGTGAGTTGGAGGCCAGCCTGGTCTACAGAGTGAGTCCAGGACAGTCAAGGCTACACAGAGAAATCCTTTCTCAAAAACAAAAACCAACAAACACGCCAATAACAAAATTAATGGAATTGTTATAATCTGTAGGTACACTCTTGTAATTAACTCTTATATGATTAGAATATTGAACTATATATCAGTAAACTTGACTTTATTCTCTTGTACATATATCATTATTAATTGACAACCAATAGATGGGCATAGAGATTAACTTTATAGAGAAATAGACCTGTAGCAGTTACTTAGTCACTGACATACTTCCTTCTGGCACTCTGGGACAACGGAGTACATTTTAAAGCATATACATAGGCTTTTATGAGTTCATCAGATTGATATTTTCATCTTCCTTTAGTACTTTTTATTAAATCCTTTTCCATGGTCTTTTATCACCTTCTCTAGTGAGTCTTCTAAGATGCAGTATCTTGTCCAGAATTTTGACTTAAGACACACAAATGCTTAAAATGATCAGTGCACAGTAACTGGATTAAATGGTCTCACTTCCTCTGGCTGATGGCACACCATATCCATGAGATCCAAATATATTTTATTTTTCTTCTCTGAGATGTCAATAAACTCTGCAATGCATAGTAATATCGTTTACTTCACATAATTGTCATTGTAGTTCTTTATCAATTAATATTTAATTTGAAAATTATACTAACATCCTCAATTTTTAATATACTTGCTGACTGACTTGCTAGTGATTTGAATGATGTCCACATTTTATAACATTTTTGCATTACTTTGTGCATTTAAGTGGATGAAAATATTTTATATTATTAATTTAATTATTATTAATGTATAGAATAATAAAAAATGTTTTTGGTAAAACATAAATTGTACATTCCAAATAGCCATGCCATTTGTTCTGTTGGCACAAGTAAACATGTACTCCTCAAGAAGTTTTTGAACCTTGACAGGACAAACAAATTGATAAAGCAATGTGAAATTTAAGAATACAGTGTCAAAATGTGCCAGTAATATTTCCTTGGTTTCCTTAATTTTTTATTAATAAATAAGATTGCAACACGAAAAGATAAATAATAATAGAAATTTCAGACATGCAGAATTTTTCTTGCTTTTAAAAATATTTAAAATTGATTGTAGTGTGAGATTATATCAAGTACAAATGGGCTAAATGAGCTTCAGTTTAGTTGAGTTTTGTTGGTTTGTTTGTTTGCTTTGGTTTGGCTTTTTAGAGACAGGTTTACTCTGTGTAGCCTTGGCTTTCCTGGACTCACTTTGTAGACCAAGTTGGCATGAAACTCACAACGATCCACCGCCTCTGTGCCTCCCAGAGTGCTGGGATTTCAAGTGTGCACCACCGTGCCCAGCTTTAGTTGAGCTATTTAGACAAATTAACCTTGAACATTTTAGTGCCAATCAAAGACTTTATATTGACCTAGTAAAAAAAAAAGTGTCTGTTTTTCTGGCTATTATGGTGAATATGATGATGCTTATAGGCATGAAATTCCAAAACAACAGTGAAAGTCAGTATGAATGTGAGCCTCTGATGGTTTTATATTAAGGATAGATGACAAAAAGGATATATGAAGCTCATTAAAAATCTTTTTTATTCTGGCACATTACCAGTGAATACACAGTAGTTTAAGATAGCTTTCTAGAAGGAAAAATGGGATGCTTCTGTTGAGCACCTCTAACAGATCTCCAATAATGATGTGAGAATATGTTTCAAAATGAATTTCAGTATGTCTGGCATTCACTGTGTGATTAACAATAGAAAGCAGAGGCTGGGCTTTTTCTATCATTAAGACACAACCCTGAAATCCCAAGTGCCAGACAAGCTTCTGCAAAGTTTTCATTGCTCATGTGCTAAACACAGAAAATTTCACAACTAACCTCATGTGATGAGTCATATAGGAAAGTGAAACACACTAAAAATATTATATGAAGTTACTGTGAGAAAACATAATGAGTAACAGCAAATATAATTAAGTTTTATATTTATAGTTGGGTGAGAAGTCCAAGCTATCTCATTATGTATAAACAAATTATTTAAAACCTATGAACCAATCTAGAAATACCTGCTCTCAAGTTTTTGAATAAAAGAAGCTTACCATGTATGACATTTGTGGATGTCAGCATAATTCCACCACTCTGAATAGATCATTTATTAATTATGGTATTGAATACTGTTGAACAGTTCAGTATTTCATTGAAGGTCACTAGTTATTTAACAATAAAACAGCCATTATCCTTAATCTCAAGAAGATGACACAGAAAGATCAGTACTTTGAAAGCTTCCTGCTCAAAAAAAGAGTTATAGGACATCTGGGATACATTGAGATCTGTATCAAATAAAATAAAATAATAAATGTTCAAGGTTCTATGACAGCCGTACTACTGAAATTTCAAATGGTTATCTGGCCTATAAAATCTCCACAATCAAATGCCTAAATACAGGGACAAAAAATGGTTTCAAAACAGTTGAATATTAAGAATGATGTAATGTTTAATAAACTACTTTATATTTTAGTGACTATTATAGGTGCTGTTTTTGAAAATAAATAAAATATATAGAATAAAAATGTAGAGGTAAGTGAAGAAAAGAGTAAACTCATTACTGACAGTAACATTTTTAGGAAAACAAATTATGTACATCAACTATATTATATCACATATTCACATAAGTTATATTTTTTTGTCATTGATATGTTTGAGTAAATGTTATTTTTAGTTAAACGTGTTGTAAAATGGTCTGCCATCTATTGATAAAACTGAAAATTGCAGTTTTGTCTTGCATAAGGATAATTCATACTTTGAAATTTATAGGACTAGGCTTCTAAAGCTACATATTCTTTGTTGTTATTATTATCACTGTAAATTATTATTAGATCAGGCCAAAATATGAGAACTGTGCTAAAAATAACTTGCTTGTATATAGTCATATATGTATTTACAAATGTATGTACACATGTGTAGAAGTATCAATGATTTATGTGTATGTATGCCTAAGAATGACCATGCTTATGATAATACATATTAATTAGCATTTAAATTTAATTAAGATATTTATGATTAATTTTAATAATATTAATTTTAATAATATATAATCATTATGCATATAAGTTAATTTATCTGGGTGCCCCCTCACGTTAGCATATAAATTAATTTAATATTTGTTTTCTGTTAAAAAATAAGCAATGAATACAAGCATAAGGAGGAATGACTCGTAGTTTCATTTTTATTCAGATTATTTTAACATATCTGTAGTATTTTTGAACAGAGTAATTATTTTAAACATTCTACTATGACTTCTTTGTATGTTTTATTTTCTTCAAGGCTGCAAAATACAAATAGCCAAAACACTAAGAATGTAACATTTATATAATTCCTGATTGTTTTATGGTTCTTCTAGCTGTACGTAGTTTATTTTGTGTTTGTGTGTGTGTGTGTGTGTGTGTGTGTGTGTGTGTGTAATAATTAATGTATATGTAAAAGTATTTTAAAAATCTGGAAACTAAATAATTTTAGCTTAATAATTTGTAGTGGACTAGAAAACTTGTAAATTATGTTGGATCTTTCAAATTGATTTAAAGTAATTTTCTAAATCATGAATTTAACATTTTCAAATTTACTATGCTAATATATGGCAAGAACAATATGTGTTCTGGTCATATTGTTGGAGAGATATTGAGAATTTTAGGAGAGTAAAGGATTTTTAAATATAATATTGCATTAATGGTTAATTTCACACAATTATTCTGATCATATTCCCCATCCACTACTTCCACTAATTCCTTCAAGATCTACACCCAAACTTTTCTATTCATTCAACTCCATGCCTTTTTTTCAATGGCTAACTTGTTCTAGTTTGTCTTACCCCTGTAATCATGGATGAAAGGGCCATCCACTGAGCATGGTTGAACTACCAGGGGCCACATCCTTAAAGAAAGCTGATATTTGCTTTCTCAGAAGCTATCATTAGGATCATGCACTCCTTCCATCTCTGTGCTAAAATGTTCTCTGTGCTTTTTATAAATTAAACTTTTTTTCATTTTTTGCATATACATTTATATTATTACACATGTATACAATAAACTACCTATAGCACGATGAACCATGACACAATCAGGAATTACATAAATGTTACATTCTTAATGTTTTGGCAATTTGTATTTGACAGCCTTGAAGAAAACATCTTTCCTATCTTGGTGCATCTAAAATTCTGAATGTAAATCAATCTCCATCACATCTTGTCATTATCAACTTAAAACATGTATCTAGACCTAAAAGCACCTAAACAACTAAGCTTCATTGAGCTACCTGGTCTTCAACTCCATCAGAGACTTGAGAAGGAATAAACTTGATTACCTGTATATGCTGGGAGTGCAGGTTAGTAGCTTTCCAAATGAGAGGATCACAGAGACAGTTTTCTACCTGAAGAGTCACCCAACATATTCTATTATGTTGGAGCATCTTCTTCAGCCTTCTGGCCCAATACATCTGACAGACATATTTGTGAGGCAGGAACTATTGAGGATGTATTTACCCTGTCTAGGCAGAGTTTGGCTGTTGACTCTGCCTGCATCCGAGCTTGCCCTTTCTTAGGCAAGTCGGGTGCATAAGCTGCTGTGAGTTCGTGAATGCTATGGTCTTATATCTAGAAGACTGTTTTGCTCTGGTCTTCTAAGAGCACTGGATTTTACAATTTTTTCCACCCTTTCCATGGTGGCGCCTGAGCTTTGCGGAGGTAGTGTGAGATAGATGTCCCATGTGGCTGAGCAACCTCTTGATGCTTTTTTCTATGCACATTGACCACTTGAAAGTTTCTGCACTAACCTCCATGTACTGCACTAAGAAGTTTCTCTGAAAAGATCAGAAAGGTAGAATGATCTACATGCACAGAGATAACTATCTAGAAAGCAGTTTGATGTTAATCTGTCCATTTAGTAGTAAGTAAGGACTGGGGTGTTTGAGCTTTACAACTATGGGTTCTGAGCCATATTAATAGTAGCAAGCAAATCCAATCAGAAAGTAGGTGGATTCCCCATATCGTTCACGCTACTATTGTATGACTGTACTTCCTGGTATGTATGGACAAGTTTGTCTAACCATTCACCTTTAGAAAGACAACTAGGCTGGTTCCAGTTGAATCCTAGTACAGATAAACGTCAACACATCAATGATCAGATTTTGTGTGAACATGAAGTACATTTTCTGAGATAAATGCTTAAGCTTGACTGGTGAATAATACGCTAGCTTTTTGTTTTACTTTCTATTTTGTTTTCATATGAAACAAAGAATAGTGTTAACATTTTGTATTCACACTAGCAATGTGTGAGTTATTAGGTTGATTTAAAATCTTGACAGCGTTTGGCCTGGCCACTAATTTTAGACATTCCAATACATTGTGGCAATATCTTAGTGACATTAAATTCAGCATTTAATGACTGGTGACTAACACCAGGTATTACCATAAAATTAGTTACAATTGTATATCTTTTTGAGCAAACTGGCTTCATGTTATTAGGCAATGTTCTAGTAGAATTACATATTTTAACATTGTCGATTTGTTTATTTTAGCTGTGGAATTTTCAAAGCTCACATTCTAGATGAGCATGTGTATATGTGTTTTATATATTGATAGAATCAAACATTAAAGCATAATATACGTTATAATTAATTATTGCAAAAGTGAAGTGGAGAGAGGAAATTAACAAAGCACAACAAGAAATTCATAAAATAAAAAATTTAGAGAGAAAAACAGTGTTTATGATTCTAAACATCACTGACAAAACTACTCTATAAACATGGTTTATATTTTAAGAATGCTATGAGTTAATTGTGATTATTATAGTGACTTTATGATTGAGGAAACTGGGATGTGGAATGCTTATGATTATCACTTCCTATGTTGAATGGTACTTTTGATTGGAGATCCCAGATTGTAGTTGACAATAAGTCCAGGGGCCTTTGGTATAGAAGAAGCAGGATACATACTGGTATTTACCCTGTGTCCTCATTAATATAAAAGTAACAGGATTTTTTTTTGGCCCTCTCATACGAGTATTTGGTGGTGGTGGTGGTGGTGGTAGTGTGTGTGTGTGTGTGTGTGTGTGTGTGTGTGTGTGTGTGTGTAGTGTGTGTGTGTGTGCATGCACATTGGTTTGTGGTACAACAGATGAGCCCTGGCTGCACATGCTTTTAGTCCAGCACTATAAGCTTGACCTACATGCCCAGTGCCTGCAGAGTTTTGTAATACCTAAAGAATTAAAATACAACTCTATGAAGAAGTGAAAGATTGTGGAAAATATGCATTATTGTTTTAAAGGCCACACAATAACATTTAATAACATTTAATCATTGGATTAAACAGTGCCCATGACATTCATGATACTCTGTGAGGACATGGATGACTATCCAGGGAAGACTCACTCTGATTGTGCATTGTACTGTCCCAGACCGAACCAGAAAAGGAAAAGGAGAAAGGTAGCCAGGGGCTAGTTTTGAATAAACTACCACATGCTCTTATCACTGTGGTTTTCCTTCTACAAGAGACTGAAGGATTGATAAAACTGAGCACATACCTTTCCCTCAACAGCATACTGCAAAACTATTAAACATGAATACAAATAAGCCTTCTTCCATTAAGTTGCTGTCAGGTATGTACCACAGAGCCAAGGAAAGTGAGTTATATACTTAGTAAGAGCACAAGTTGTAGAAAAGGATGAGTAAAACTTTCCATAATTATACATCTTGACATGCCTTTTAATATAATATTGAAAGATTAATTTATTTCTTAATTAATTGATTAAATTTTTTTACAGTGGACTTGTTTTAGTTTCTATTGATGTGATAGTGCATTGACAAAAAACAACTTAGGAAAGAAAGAGTTTATTTTATCTCATTCTTTCAGGTACTAGTCACTCACTGAGGAGAGTCGCCTTAGATAGGAACTGAACTCTGGAGACTGGATGTGAATGTGTCTGCAACTTTAAGAATGATCAGATCAAATCTAAGTTAATTAAAATGAGATTAAACTATTGCCATCAAAATAGCTTAGAAAGTGAGTGATTTCTCAACATAGCATAGTATAGGAAGACCTAACAGACAAATTTCACAAAAGATTACAGCCATATGTATACCGATCTTAATTTTATACTTTCCCTTCAACATTTGTTACAGTCTTTCGTTCATGGAGACCACAATAATGTGATCAGAGAGCTCTGTAATATTGACATGAGGCAATGTGAATCTCATGAATATAGAAAGACTGCTTTGGGACAATGTTAAAGAGAAATTGATGGCTTTAATAATGTCAGAGACAAAAGGCATTGGACAGGCTCAGTAGCATTTAAAATATTTATTAAACTCAGTCTGTAATTTTTCATAGGAAAGTTGCTTTAATGACAAAGAAAGTCATAATACAAACAGAACAATCCAGATGCCGCTGTGAATCAGCACTAGTTCAGACACATTTATATTCCTGCCCTCAAGCTTTCTCAGAATCCTTCCTAACAGTCGCAGCTGTTTGAATAATTTGTGAGAGAGCCGTGATAGGATTCTTCAAAAGGGGGCAAGATAATGGCATCAAACAGATGAAAAGTAATCAGTGACCTGACTGTGGACCTTCAGTGGGAATGAAGTCATCACTTTGGTCTAGATCTCTGGCTCTAGTTAAAAATCTAGCTCCCATAGCAGCCAGGCTCTGCAGTTTCCACACTGTTTATCAAAGGGCAGCAAATTCTGAGAAAAAATATTAGTCTGAATATATGGAGACTGAAGCATCTTAATGCTTACAGAGATAGTGTTTTCTCATTTGATATTTTCTAATGTCAGCTTAGAAAAGTTATTAGGACACCATTGTTCTATTAGATGCTTTCTGTCTTAGAGGAAAAGTCCTGTCTATCTGGATACAGTGAGTGCAGTGAGCGCCTGAAAGCATATCCATCTGCTTGACAACTTTATGGGCATGTCTTTAAATACAGTATAATTTTCAGTTAATAATCCTTAAGATATTTTCATATTAATAGCAAAATTTCCAGAAGACCCAAGTAAATAAAATTATAAACATTATACCTTATTTTATCTATATTTTAAGTCTTACTTACTTCATAGGAATCCCACCTATAGATTAAGATTTTCATGGCTCAATACTCTCGGACAAGCTGTTTTCCCACATCCAGTATCTTTTTATTTGCATTTCCTACATGTAAACTGTTAGACAACCCTTGATTATCTTTCTCCAATTTATTTATATATTAATTTTATTTATTTATTTATTTTTATTTTTTTATTTTTTTAATATTTTTTTATTATTAATTTATTCATATTACATCTCAATTGTTAGCCCATCCCTTGTATCCTCCCTTTCTTTCCTCCCTCCCGCTTCCCCCTCTACTCCCTTCCCCTATGTCTGTAACTGAGGGAGACCTCCTCCCCCTGTATATGCTCCTAGGGTATCGAGTCTCTTCTTGGTGACTTATTATCTTTCCTCTGAGTGCCACCAGGCCTCCCCATCCAAGGGATATGGTCCGATATGGGGCACCAGAGTTTGTGTGAAAGTCAGATCCCCTTCTCCACTTAACGGTGGAGAATGTCCTGTCCATCAGCTAGACTGGGTAGGGGTTCAAAGTTTACTGCCTATATTTTCCTTGGCTGGTGCCATAGTTTGAGGAGGACCCCAGGGCCCAGACCTGCCTGTAGTTTTCCAGGACCCTCTGGATTATATTTATTTTAATCGAATGATAAAATATTATTGAATTTCCTTGATAATTTGCACTGTAACTCACTACAAAATTCTATACATGCATTCATTTATATGACGATTATCCCTTAATGAAAAATTTAATAAATCATTATATTGTCATTATGTCTCATGTAGTAAGGAAAAAATCTAGCTTAGAGTTTTAATACAAACAAATTGAGTTTCTGTAGAACCATAAAAAGAACCATATTTTATGGTCAGGACAAGATTTTAAACATTTGGTCTAGAAACATTCTATTGTTTTTTCTTGTTGCATTTGGCAATTGTAAACTCAGCGTATTCAATGTGTAGAAAAGAGAGGAAGTAAAGTGTGGGTGGCACTGCAAACTTTGTCCAATTATTTCTTACCCAATTCTTAAGAACAAACAAATCCCCTATGGTTTGGTTAACATTTTTGTAAGAATAAAATTTCTACATCCATATCATTTGTGGCTCCTTAATTTTAGAAAAATTCAGTTATGTTTCATGGACTACTTTAAGAGCATGTAACACAATTATCAAATAAGACTGGATATACACAAAATACTATTTTAGTCTGTTTTGTTTCCATTTGAATATTTTCCCATGTATGTGTGTATTTGTATTCTACATATGTGTATACACATGTCTGTATGAGTACATTTATGTATAGAGATGTGCATTAATCTCTCTCTCTCTCTCTCTCTCTCTCTCTCTCTCTCTCTCTCTGTGTATGTGTTTGTGTGTGTGTGTGTGCGTGTGTGTGTGTAAAGGCCTTAACTTGCTAGGAGGTGTCTCCATAAAGAATTCTGAAATTTATTGATTTATTGAAGCAGATTCTCTTGTTGAACCTTTGACTCTTCAGTCTGGCAGTTTTACTTACTCACTTACCCTGAAGAATTCCTTTGTTTTATCCACTGAGCAATTTTGTCAGCCCATAACTTGGCAATATTGTATTAAATAAGTCAAGTAGTTGAAATGATTTTTATTGATAATAATCCGCATTTTTTTCTTTTTTTTTTATGTGTGAGATATCAAATACTGTCAGGAAATACTGAATTTAAATATGGTGGTACTGCACAAGTAACATCTTAGTGTTTAGGAGCTGAGGAAAGAGGACTGTAGGTACAAAGGGCAATGCACTCTTAACATTTGATACCTCCAAAAGAAAAATAAAAGTAAAAAAGGAAGGCAAAAAGAATATTCAGAAACTTACCTTTATGCATACTATTCTAAGTCTATTTGGAGACTTCCACGTCAATGTGGGCAAGTGGGTTGCTCAATCTAATATAAAAAGACTTGTTTAAGCCGGTTTCTATTGTTATGATGAAACACCAACACCAAAGAGAGTTGGGAAGGAAAATATTTATTTGGCTTACATTACCAGATGTAGTCTGTCATTGAAGGAAGGTAGGACAGGGGCTCATACAGGGAGATGATGCAGAGGCCATGCAGGGGGGCGGGCTAGGATTCTGCTTACTTGCTTTGCCTGCTTTCTTGCACACTTGCTCAGACTACTTTCTTATAGAACTAACTACCAGCCCAGAGATAGCATCACTCACAATGGCCTGGGCTCTCCCCCACTTAATCACTAATAAAGAAAATGACCTAAGGATTGATCTTATGTAGGAATTTTCTCATTTGAGGTTCCCTTCTTTCATTTTACACTAACTTGTGTCAAATTAGCATTAAATCAGCCAGGGAAAAATCATTTTTGTTTTTTGGTTTTTTTTTTTGAGACTTGGTTTCTCTGTTTATCTTTGGCTGGCCAGGTCTCACTTTGTACACCAGGTTAGCCTTGAACTTATAGAGATCTGTCTGTATCTGCCTCCCTAAGTGCTAGGATTACAGGCATGTGAAACACTTTTACGTAGATAAATCCCTTCTCTATGGACTACAGTAGAAAAGGCAACTTCACAGTGACTTCCTTACTAACTTTTGAACTTTGCCTCCTGTCAGTCCTCGCCTGTATCTTATGACATGTTTATCAACAATGAATCATTTTTAAATGTGTAGCTTGTTACTGAGGTTCAATATTTGCTATTCCAATCATTTCTTACCCTCTAGTTGTGTTGTTGACTATTCATTACCAATAGAATAAGTGAGATGTGTATTATATCACGAATCTATTGTTTTCTCCCAACACAATTGACTTGATTATTAAACATCAGTATTGCAATTTTAGTGTTCAATATTCTGATTTCTCTCCAGTCAGAAGATTTAGTAAATCAGATGCCAATAGCAGTGTAGAAAGAACCTGAACGTAGCAGCCTTATTCATAATAGCCAGATCATGGAAACAGCCTAAATGTCCATCAGTAGAAGAATGGATAAAGAAACAGTGGTACATATACACTATGGAATACTACTCAGCTATTAAAAACAAGGAATTCCCGAAATTTGTGGACAAATGGATTGAGCTAGAGATGATCATAATGAGTGAGTTAACCCAGAAGCAGAAAGACTCAAATGGTATATACTCACTTATATCTGCATACTAGCCCAATGGGCATGTCCCATGAAAGCCTTCCCTTACCAGGAAACTGGGACCGAGGGGAGGACATCCTATTGGGACTCTAGATGAGAGAACAATGAGAGAATAGCAATGTAGAAGGATCCAGTGGGTCCTAGAAACCTACAAGTAGAACATTATGATAGGCAGATTTGGGCCAAGGGGTCTCGCTCAAACTAAGGCCCCAGCCAAGGACAATACAGGCGGTAAAATTTAAACCCCTACCCTGATCTAGCCCATGGACAGAACAGTCTCCACACTTGAGTGGAGAGAGGGATTTGACTTTCTCAGGTGCTCTGGTGCCTCACATTTGACTATGTCCCCTGGCAGGGGAGACCTGGTGGCACTCAGAGAAAGGATGGCGGGTCACTGAGAAGAGACTTGATACCCTATAAGCATATACAGAGGGAGGTAATCCCTCTGAGGAACAGTCATAGGGGAGGGGAATAAGGGGAAAATTAGAGGGAGGGGAGAATGGGAGGATACAAGGGATGGGATAACCATAGAGATGTAACAAGAATAAATTAATTAAAAATAAAAAAAATAAAATAAAATAAAAGAACCTGAACTTTTTAAAAAATCTTTTCTTTGCAGTAAGGATACTGTAACTATAGGCTGCTTACATATAATCTATACCTTTTACGTGAATAATGTAGAATCTACCTTTTTCTTTGACTTGATTGATGTTTACTCTTTAAAATTAATTCTCTAATATATTATGTTGTCTCTTATTTGTTATCGTGAAAAAATGCTGCAGGTTGTATTGATTCTCATTTTGGTCATCAATTATATGGCAAGATACACTTTCTTTTATTAAATATTTATTAAAAGTTGTTTCCCCTTCTGGCTCTTTATATAAATCTTTACTAAAAGCTCATTTGCAGACTCCATGGCTCTTAGGAGATTAGAGGCAGGATGTGAGTGCTTCAAAGGTTTTTTTCCATGTTTGTGTGGATTTGCCATGTGTACCAGCATATCTTTCTTTATATAAAGCCATTTCTTTTAAACTTAACCAAATCAAAACATTTACAGAGCTACTCAGTGGTAGATACAGGAGACAAATTTACATCTACATATGACACCAGGGCCAAAAGTATAACGAGTTCCTCAAAAAATGCATCTGATTCATCGAAACAAAATATTTAAATTGCAATAGACCAGGGAAAACATAACTAGGCACTACATTTCCATCATGCATATGTTATGCTTTTAAAATGTATATTAAAGCAGGAGATGGGATGCAGCCGACTTCCTGTGCTTATGGCTTTGGATATTCGTGAGGTTCTCATTTGTAAGAATGCTAACAGCAATACCAGCAAAGTCCTGCTGCAGAACTTTCTAAGGTCTGCCCCTATTCCTCTATTTTTTTCATTGATAGCCTTGATTTTGATCCTTAGAGCAGCATAAGAAAGAGAAGTGCAAATGTAGTCTGGACCTGATTACCTAAACTAGCATATGGTTTGCAGGTGATTTACAGTTTCAGTAGATCTAGAAAGATGATATTTTCCTTGTAATATCAGATTTTTATAAGCAACAGATTACTAGAAAGAGTAGTCATAAAATTAAATTTGGTTTTTCCATATGAAGGTGAGAATTGATCTTTCCAGTTCTGTAAAATAGTGTGTTGGTATTTTGATAAGGATTACATTTAATCTGTAGATTGCTCTTGGTAGGATGGCCATTTTTACTATGTTGATTTTCCCAATCCATGAGCATGGGACTCCTCTTCAATTTCTTTCTGCAGAGACTTGAAATTTTTTTTCATAAAGGTCCTTCACTTGCTTGGTAAGATTTACACACATATTTTACAGAATATGTAATTGAAAATTGTTTTTATAATCCTAAATTTCTTTGACAACAAGACAAGCTAACTCCTGACAACACCTAGCTGACCTCAAAGATGATGAGCATCAAAGAGCCTCCTTACGGAGATGGCTTCAAATGTGGCAAACCAGCCACTGGGAAAAATGTCCTCATTCCTGCCACAAACACAAATCTGCCTAAAAACGTGAAGCTTAGATGTAGGCATAGTCGACAGCCACACTCTACCAAGACAGGGTAAGCAAGTCCTCAAATGTTCCTGCCTTGCAAATAAGTCTGGCAGAGATATTGGGCCAGAAAACCCAATAAAGATGAGGCTCCAACTTTATAGAGAGTGTTGGGTGACTGTTCAGGCACTAAACCATGTAAGTCAATTTGTACACTTTGGAAGCTGCTAACCCACACTGCTGGTTAAGTTTTATTCCTTCTCAAGTTTCTGAGAGGGTATTGAAGGTCAGATAGTATAGTTTTACAATCAAGTTTAGTTGGTTAGGGGATAAAATCATTTTAGATCAAGATAAAGAAGTTATTAGAATTGAGACAGGATAGATATTGAATTTCATTCAGAAATTTAGACCCATCAAGACGGAAAAGACATTTACAAATACAAATAACCAAACCACTATGAATGTAACATTTATAGAACTCATGCTTGTCGCATGGTTCTCCCTGCTGTATGTAGTTTGTTTTATACATGTGTAACAAAATAAATATACTTTTAAAAAAAAGAAAAGAAAGTAAATCCTGAAATCCTGAGACCCACCACTTCAATCATTAAAAAAATTGGACAAAACTTAAATATTAAAGTGAATCTTATATTTGTTATTTCTTTTAAATTTTAATTTTAAAAAAATTTATTCACTTTATATCGGGACTGTTGCTCGCCCCCTTGTCTCCTCCAGGTCCCATTGTCACTTCCCTTACCCCTTATGGTCCTCCCTTAGTCCTCAGAGAGGGAGACAGCTAATCAAGCCTCATAAGGACTGACTGTACCGTCTTCCTCTGTGGCCTAGTAAGGCACCCCTCCAGGGAGAAGCGATCAAAGAGCAGCCAACAGAGTCCATGGTAGAGATAGCCCCTTCTCCCCTTACTAAGGGACCCCTATGGAGACTGAGTGACCTATTGGCTACATCTGAGCAGGAGGCCTAGGTACTCTTTTGACATGGTCTTTGTTTGGTGCATTAGTCTCTGTAGGCCCTCCTGGGCCCAGGTTTGTTGGCTCTGTTTTTCTTCTTGTGAAGCTTCTGCGCCTTCTGTGTCCTTCTATCTCCCAACTCTTCCATAAGAGTCTTTGAGCTCTTCCCAAATTTTGGCTGTGAGACTCAGCATCTCCTTTGATTCCATGATGGGTGGAGTCTTTCAGAACACCTCTATAGTAGGCTCCAGTCCTGTTCCATCTCTCCAACCTCTGCTTCCAGTGTCTATTCTATTTGCCCTTTTTGGTAAGCATTAATCATCTTCCCTCTGGTCTTCCTTGTTAGTTAGTTTTCTTAGGTCTATGGATTGTAGTATGGTTATCCTATATTATATGGTTAATATCTTTTTCTAAGTGAGATTATACCATGTGTGTCCTTCTTGGTCTGGGTTACCTCACTCAGCATGATCTTTTCCAGCTCCACCCATACGCTTGCAAATTTCATGATGTTCTTGTTTTTGAGCTGAATACTATTCAACTGTGTAGATGTGGAATAGTTTCTTTATCCATTCCTCCATTGAGGGACATCTAGGTTGTTTCCAGATTCTGGATTCTATGAATAAAGCTGCCATGAACATAGTTGACCAAATGTCCTTGATGTATGATGGAACATCTTTTGGTTATATGCCCGGACTGGTATACCTGGGTCTTGAGGTAGCACTATGCCCAATTTTCTGATATAGCATCAGGTTGATTTCCAAAATAGTTGTAATGTTTGCACACCCACCAGCAATTGAGGAATGTTTCCCTTTCTCCACATCCTCGCCAGCATGTGCTGTCCCTTGATTTTTTGATCTTAGCCATTCTGATGGATATAAGTTGCAATTTCAGAGTCATTTTGATTTGCATTTCTCTGATGGCTAAGGATATGGAGAATTTCTTTTTCATTTATTATTATTTTCCTTTTTAAACATATACATTTATATTATTACACATGAGTAAAATAAATTACATACAGCAGGAAGAACCATGACACTCAGGAATTATATAAATGTTATATTCATAATGATTGCCTATTTGTATTTGTCAAACTTGAAGTAAATATATTTCCTATCTTGTTGGGTCTAAATTTCTGAATGAAAATCAATATCTATCATATCTTATTTCTACTAATGTAAAGCATCTACCTTGATCTAAAAACATCTTAACCCCTAACCTACTAAACTTAGCTGTAAGACTAAACTATCTGGTCTTCAACCCCATCAGAGACTTAAGAATTTCTTTACCTACTTGTTGACCATTCGATATTCTGTTGAGAATTCTCTGTTTAACTATGTATCCCATTTTTAATTGGATATTTAGCTTGTTGGTATTTAACTTCTTGATTCTTTATATATTTTGGATATTAGCCCTCTGCAAGACGTAGGGTTGGTGAAGGTTATGTAGGCTGTCAGTTTTTTGTTTTTTGTTTCTATTAACAATGTTATTTGTTTTACAGAAGCTTTTCAATTTCATGAAGTCCCATTTATTAATTGTTGACTTGGAGCCTGAGCTGAAGGTGTTCTGTTCATGTAGTTGTCTCCTGTGCCAATGAGTTTAAGACACTGCTCCATTTCTCTTCTAACAGATTTAGTGTTACTGGGTTTATGTTAAGGTCCTCGATATACTTGGACTTAAGTTTTGTGCCAAGTAATAAATATGGATCAATTTGCATTGTTCTGTGTGTAGCCATCTCATTAGAACAGCACCATTTGTTGAAGATGCTATCTTTTTTTTTCATTGTATAGCTTTGGCTTCTTTGTCAAATATCAAATGTCTGTAGGTGTATGAGTTTACCTCTGGGCCTTTGATTCAATACTATTGATCCACTAGCCTATTTCCATGCCAGTACCATGGCTTTTTTTTTTTCTTTTTCTTTCTACTGTTGCTCTAGTAGAGCTAGAGATCAGGGGTGGAGATAGATCCACAAGATCTTATATTGTACAGGATTACTTTAGCTCTTCTGGTTTTTTTGTTTTTCCATATGAAGTTGAGAATTTCTCCTTCAAAGTCTGTAAAGAATTGTGTCAATATTTGGATAAGAATCATATTGAATCTGTGGATTCTTTTGGTAGTATGGCCAATGATAATCCTACTGATCCATGAGCCTGAAAGATCTTTCCATCTTCTGATATTTTCTTCATATCTTAGAAATTTTGATATTAAAGCAAACACATTTGATTGACTACAAAGCTCAAACTAAGGCACCAGCCAAGGACAATACAGGTAGTAAACTTTAAACCCCTACCCAGATCTAGCTAATGGGCAGAACATTCTCCACAGTTGAGTGGAGAGTGCGGTATGACTTTCTCACATACTCTGGTGCCTCATATTTGACCATGTCCCCTGGAGGGGGAGACCTGGTGGCACTCAGAGGAAGGATAGCCGGTTACCAAGAAGAGGCTTGATACCCTATGAGCATATACAGGGTATGAGTTCCCCCTCAGTCACAGTCATAGGGGAGGGGAGTAAGAGAAAAATGGGAGGGAGGGAAGAATGGGAGGATACAAGGGATGGGAAAACCATTGAGATGTAACAAGAATAAATTAATAAAAAATTTATTTAAAATTAAAAAAAGAGTATCAAGTATATTAATTATTTTTTGTTGATGTGATAAAATACTATTATTATTGTTTGCTTTGTTTTGTTTTTGTTTGTCTTTTTAATTTTCTGTATTTTTACTTATATAAGAGGGAGAGTCCATAATTGCAGGGAAAGCATAATGACAAAGGAAAGGAGCAGGAAGCTGAAAGTTTATATCTTCAATCTCAAACACAATACAGGGAGACAGTTTTGAAAGTTCACTTAGTAAAAAGCCTCCCAAATTTCCTCCTGATTATATACTTCCACCAGCAATGTTGCAGATAGCAAAGATTCCATGACATCCTAAGCCATGTCAACAACTAGGAGTAAGCGTCAAAATACATAAACCTCTGGGGATATTTCTTTAACATTGTTTTTTTTGAGAACATAATTTAATTGTATTTCTCACTTCCCTTTCATCTATCTAGCTCCTTTGTTATAACCCTCACTGCTTTCGTACAAATTCATCTATTATTTGTACACTGACTGGTACTGCATATGTATGTGCATACATATACATATACAACATACACATATAACATACCTATTCCACATAATGTCACTTGTATGATACTTGACATTTTCAATACTAATATCACATTCTACCCCTGGGCCCTAACTTCCACATGCTCATAATGTTAATAAAATTGTATTTATTCCAAAAGTTCCTATGGTCTTTAATAGTCTCAACCTTGCTCAAAATTCCAATGTCCAAATACTCCTTTGAGATTCAAAGCTATAGTGAGTACCTATAAAATCAAACAGCAAATTACATACATCTAACAATGACATTGAATATACATTCCTATTCCAATAAACAGGTGTGCGAGAAATGTGAGGAAATACTTGATGGAACAAAGGAAAACCAAAACTCAATAAGGCAAATACCACATTATGTAGCACCTTGGCTATACTGTCTAGGGCTTTAACAGTTTGGTTTCCCTCATCTCTATAGATTAGGTATTTGCAGCACATATCTTTTTATAAGATGGTTCCACTCCCTTTATGCAACTCACCTTGGCAGATTCCTCACTGGTCTGGCGTCCAACATATTTGAGTCTCTACTGTAAATCAGAATTCATATTCACAGCTTCACACAATAATTTATCACAGTTGTATCATAGCAACTCCCCTGCTACAGGGTACACAAATGGCTCAGATGGTCTCTGAAAGTTTGAAGGAAGAAACAATGGTTTACCCCCTCATTCTCATGCTCCAAAGTAAGTACCATATGATAGACATTACCATATTCAGCTTCCAGCTTGGTGTAGAGACTTGTCCTCTTAGACCACATCAGCAGCAACTTTTGAACATGGAATTGGTGGTTTCCTAGGAGCAAGAAACATCTTAGTCGTTTTTTCTTTCATAAGTTTGGATTTTGACTGTGTGGATCCTACTCTGAAGTCACCCTTTTCCATTGTTCCAGTACAAAGTAGGGGACCTCTTTTTAATGATACTAATCTTCTTGACAATTAAAGTTCCTTTGGTTCTACTTTGAAGGGTTCTGCAATTCTTTTTATTCTACAAACTATAGACTTTGTATTTATTCCTTTTAATTGTAGATATTCAGAAGACTTACAAGTAGTAATGATCCTACAAACTCAAAGATAAAAACAAACAAAAATAAAAATAAATTTCTTCCATTAGTCCATTACTAAAATTAAATCTCATGCCAATTCATAGGGAGCAAGCTCCTTCCAGCCATATTTCTTTTAAAATATTATGAGAACTGCCTCCAATACAGGTGTTATTTGTGTCCCTGTTTCTGTCTGAAGAACTTAAGTTTTGCCTCCAAAGAAGCATTAGTCTTAGCAATATTGTCTTCCATGCTCCAACTTGTATGGCTTTTTCAACTTTGGTTATTACAATATTCAACTGATTTTCTAGTTTAAATTTCCAAAGTCTTTCACGTTCCTCCAAAAATCAATATGCCCTAGGTTTCTCCCAGCAACAGCTCACCCTATGTTGTTATCAACTTCTCCATTAGTTACTTGTCATTGATTTGGTGAAATTCCATGGCCAAAAGCAATGTATGGAGACAGTGTAACTTTGTTAATGGTAGTATAAGATGATTCTGTAATGGCAACAGGTGGAAGGAGCAGGAACGTGCAAGATCACATTTCAATCACACACACATGAAGCAGAGAGAAAGCTGGAAGTGGAGACAAGGATCTAACCCCCCCAAAGTCGGCCTCCATACTTCCTCAAGGAATTACATGTCTCTTAAAGTCACCATAAACTCTTCCAAAGGAGTCACAAATAGTACAACAGATGTAAAAAGACACCAACTTTTGGGACATTTCCAAGTAATGGCATATACTTTTATAGCTATTGTTAAAACATGGGCATAGCTTCGACTTGTTCTTAACTTGCTCTTATCTTAACCCCTTTATATTAATCTCCTTCTGCCATGTGGCTACTTATCTCTCAATGTTAGTCACTGTACTTATTTTTTTCCTCTGTGTTGGGGTAGTGACTCTCTCCTCACTTGATTCTTTACCAGAGTTCCTATCTTCTAGAAGGCCTGCCTCCCTCTCTTGCCTTTGCTATTGGCTGTTCAACTCTTTATGAAACCAATCAGTGTTATAAAGAATGTTTACATAATGTGATATAACCAAAGAGTAACAGTATCAACATGTACTCAGCTCCCTGCTCATATGGAAATCAGCATTTAAATATACAAGACAACCTTTGCTCAGTGTACAAAAATATCACCCTAAGAATAAAAGCTAATGAAAATGTATAATGTGTAAAAGGTCATCTTATAATTTGTGTTTCTTTCTCAAAATCAAATGGTAATTCTGATTACTTACCCATCTTTTTTCTCTTCCATTTAGTTCCTCCAGTCATCCGGGTATATCCAGAGAGTCAGGCCAGAGAACCTGGAGTTACTGCAAGTCTTAGGTGCCATGCAGAAGGCATACCAGACCCTCAGCTTGGCTGGCTGAAGAATGGAATTGACATAACACCGAAGCTCTCCAAACAGCTCACACTTCAAGGTGCCTGTTTCTTACGTTATTTTCATTAAATGGGTGTGAAAATATTTCTTAGTAATTTTAGAAAAAAATTACAATACATAGCAACTGTGAGACAATGAGTTATTACATCCACTGTTGGGAGTATTAAAACATGGCTGCATCTAAGATATAACTGATAAAATTCTCTAATATGTTTATTGCTGTAAATAATAATCTTGTCATAGAGATTAATATAGGATGCCATTATTTTGGTGATAAGTAACCTATTTAAATATATACCTCTTTTGATTAATTGCTCTGCATTTGTTTATTTCTTCCCTGTGACACTGAGTGTGTTTATCATCCTCTTCATATTGAAGTATCATTTCTTGCATTCTCTGTAGAACTAGAGCTGACTTAGTGGTTAAAAATACCTTTAATCTTTTTTTTTTTATCCTGAAAAGGTTTTGTTATTGTTTTGTTTTTTGTTTCTTTATTATTTTAGCATGTAGTTTTTTCTGAGTATAATAGTCTGCATAGTCAGTTGTGGCTTTTCAAAACTTAAAATACATCTTCGTAGCCCCTTCTGGCTTTAGACATTTCTGTCAAAAAATCAGGTGTTATTCTGATGGGTTTTCATTTACAACCAACCTCTGTCTCTTGCAGCTTCAATTACCCTTTTTATCATCTGTGGTTTTAAATCTCCAACCATAATATGTGACAGGAATTTGACTTTCAGGTCCTGTTTATTTGGTAGTGTGTAACCTCACTGGGGCTAAAAGAATATTTCTTTATCTGAGTTTGGGTAATTTCTTACTATTTTTACATGGAAAACATTGTATGCCTTTGCTATGGTGGTATTCTCCTTCTTCTATGCCCACAATCTAAATTCTAAGTCTTTCTCTAATTTCCTAAAGCTCTATATTGTTCTTTTAGTGTATTTTAATAATTTTATCATAGCCATTCACTGAGTGATCAAATTCATTTCTTTTGGTTTTTTTTAACCCTAATATTCTGCTTTTCACAAGATCCATGGTTCTATCTCTTTATTAAATTACACTTTTATATCTTGTACTGACTTCACTCTTCATTAACCTATTTGTTTTTGTCTCCTTGATGGACAGTCATGTCATCTTGATGTCCTCAGTAAGTTACAGTCACTCCTTGGAATTCTTAGCTGCAGGCTCTTTCAGCTGGCTCTTATTGGGGTCCCTTGCCACAGGGTTAGTGAATCTGGGAGGCCACATGTTGTCCTAGATGTTCATATTGTTTCATTTCTACACTGGAAATTTGACATCTGGAGTTGGTAAAAAGGAAGTGTGGACCTGAGTTTGGTGGCCTGGGCACTGCTCATCTTTCCATACCAGCTACAAGACCATTAGGAAAACTGCAAGGGGTTCACTGCCACTTACTGGCCATCTTCAGAAGTTAGGGCTGAATGGTCAGGGTCAGGAGACTCCTTACCTGCTTCTATCAAGAAATAGACTGTGACATTTATGTCTATATTCTTGCTGCTTATATTTGTGCCTGTAACCTAGGCACAAAAGGCTCATCAAACGAATAGACGTAGAATGAAGATAAGTTGAAACATCTTTCACTTCTGCCCTATCTTGCCCATCTGTAACAGTAACCTACATTATACATACGTGTATCTGTCTTCTTCCAGAAATATATGGAAGATAAATCTTATGAGTTATTCACTCCAAATTGAAACAGGAATCCCAGGCAAAAGTTTATTTTTAATGACAAATAAAATGTAAATAGGTAGTTTGAAAGAATAAACACAAACTTAAATGAGTGTAGGAAGGATAAGCTAAGAGGAAAAAAAAACTTATTAGTGTGCTATGGATAATGGAGTTGATATCTGTAGTTTGAAGCTATGGTAATTTCATTCTTTATTCATTCAGATATGTTCTTTAGCATTTATGTGTTAGTTCAAAGTCTATGTATGCACTGAATAGCTATGCATTATAGGGTTATACATGAAGGAAAGGAAATTAAAATCTTAAAATAGCACAAATATTTACAAGCATACAGGTAAAGATATATTATAAAATAAGAATAAATTCAACAAAGAAAAGGAGACTCAGAGATACCACTGAAGAAAGGAAACAAAACATGTTAAAATGAGGAACATTGTCAAGAGTGCCAGATACATAGAAAACTCATAGACGAACATTGAGGTGTATCCCTGTGTTGAGTTATCAGCTTATCCTGATGCTGTTTTGAAAACAAGTACCAACTGCATTCTCTTTGGTGAGATTAGATTTAAGAATGAAGTAATACATACAAAACATTATAGATTCTTGGGGGGAGAGGAATAAATAAATATTATACCTTGGTGGAAAGTTATTGATTTGAGGGACATTTTGTAGAGAGACAGGGGAATGGTGGTGCAGAGTGAATAAAAAAATCAATAAGAAACCAGGAAATTTCTATTTGTTTCATAAATTAGAAAACAAACCATTTGTTTATAATGATAGATAAAATTGAAGACTTAAATATTCTACTCATATCTTCAAATATTTCCTCAAAAATGAAAGTTCGCAAAGAAACTTCAGAGTTTAATTATACTATGGGTCAACTTATTTTATAGTTATATACCCAGTATTCAACCAAACATGAAATACATGGTTGTCTCAGTGACCCATGGAAGTTTCTCTAAGATTTATGATATTATAAGGCAAATCTTATAAAAATTGAGGCAATCCTCAGTCTCTTATGATATTAAAGTATAACTGAAAATCTGCAAGAGAAACCACACAAATTATGCATATACTTGGGGACTAAACAATATTTTCTTTGGAAGATCAGTGAGTCACTGAATAAATTGGAGAACAAATTGAAATTTTCTGTAATTAAGTTACAGAATTTTCCAGATCAAGAACCAGGCAGTTTTATGGACATTTTACTGCACTAAGTGTTTACACACACACACACACACACACACACACACACACACACACACACA
>OU015751.1:109452663-109475163 GCA_907169655.1 Acomys percivali
ACACACACACACACACACACACACACACACACACACACACACACACAGCCCTCAAAAATGTTGGTTAGGTAATATATATAAAAGATCTATTGGGACTCTAGATGAAAGAACCATGTGAGAATAGCAATGTAGAAGGATCCAGTGGGTAGAACATTATGATAGGCAGATTTGGGCCAAGGGGTCCCGCTCAAACTAAGGCACTAGCCAAGGACAATACAGGCGGTAAAATTTAAACCCCTACCCAGATCTAGCCAATGGACAGGACAGTCTCTACACTTGAGTGGAGAGTGGGATATGACTTTCTCATGTACTCTGGTGCCTCACATTTGACTATGTCCCCTGGAGGGTGAGACCTAGTGGCACTCAGAGGAATGGCAGCAGGTCACCGAGAAGAGACTTGATACCCTATGAGCATATACAGGGGGAGGTAATCCCTCTCAGGAACAGTCATAGGGGAGGGGAATAAGGGGAAAATGGGAGGGAGGGGAGAATGGGAGGATACAAGGGATGGGATAATCATAGAGATGTAACAAGAATAAATTAATTAAAAAAAAAGAAACATAAAAAAAATAGAAAAAAAAAAAGATCTAGCCAATGGACAGAACATTCTGTACAGCTGAGTGGAGAGTTGGGACTGACTTTCACATGAACTCTGGTGCTCCATATTTGACTAAATCACCTTGATGGGGAGGCCTGGCGGCACTCAGAGGAAGGATAGCAGGCAACCAAGAAGAGACTTGATTCCCTATGATCATATACAGGGGGAGGAGGTCCGCCTCAGTCACAATCATAGGGGAGGCGAGTAGGGGGAAAGCAAGAGGGAGGGAGGAATGGGAGGATATAAGGGATTGGATAATTATTGAGATGTAATATGAATGAACTAATAAAAATACTTATCAGACTGCTAAGCACACAGTAGCATTCCTCTGATTCATGCTAACTACACAAAATAATTTCAGGATACTTGTGAGCAAGTTTTTGTTTTAAATAAAAACCTGGAAAATCCGACTAATAGAATTCAGAGCTACTACACTGAATGATGCATATAAATATAAAACAGATATGGTTGCATGTGGCTTTGAGTACATAAAACACGTTTACTAACATGAAAACAATTAACATATTTTACATGTAAAAAGAAAGTATGCTCTGCTCTCTAAAAACACACATATTTTCCTTTAGTGAGACCTTGACATCTTTTACATAAAGTCAAGATTTTTCTCCACCCCACGAAATCAACTGTATCACAGAGAGAGTCAAAGTCAAAGCTGCAAGTCCAAACACTTCATATTTAAGAACTGACAGTGACGATGGCAGTATATTCATCTTCAGCTTTCTTTCTGGAAGTTGTGGTGAGGTATGGAGCCTCATGTTTACAGTACAACATTGAAGAAAGATTTACTTGTTCAATAAATCTCACAATGCACGCTGTGTTTAGTGATGGCCTTGTAGCCATAACCCAGCTATGTCGTACATAATTGGAAGCTCATAGTAGTATCAATCACAGTGTCCTCATAGTTCACTTGCTAGCATCACGACACTCTTTGAGAACAATTCGAGAAAAGTCTCAGATGGGCAACAACTCCAAAATACCTTTTACCCTCTATCTTTGGAGGAACAGAGCCTGATTTTATTTCAAGTAAACCTTAAATGCAAGTTTTTGTTTATTTTTTTATTTTTCAGTGAGCAATCAAATTGCCAAAATGGGCTTCTAACTGATACCCTGAAATTTTTTTTATGGATAAAGTGTGGTAACTAAGATTCAATGGGTGATTCATACTGGGATGTGTGTTGCTTGTAGCAAGAATTAGGAGAGGTTGATGTGGAGCACATGTGTGGGTTTAAGCAAAGGACATATGCTGTTTAAAAGAAAACATATTGCGTTTGGCAAACACTTTCCACATCTCTACTCCCAGCAGTGCGCAGCTGACAGAGACTCACCATCAGGGTTAAAGTACAGCAAGAGCAATCTGTCTGCCATAGGGAGTGCTTATGCTACAGGCTACACAAGTTCAAACAAGCATTACATCACATCTGCCCAGACTATTAGGAAGAAATGGGGTTAATACAGCTAATTTATCATGTCAGAACATGATGTATAAACATATTATAAGAGTATAATGAAACATGCTGTGGTGATGCATATGTTGACATGTCCTTTTCTTTTTCACTGTCACCTTGTTACAGTTGGTAATGTTAGATTATTTAAGTTAAATACATTTAATATGTTTTGTTTGCTCGTTTTGATTTTGTGTTATTGAGACAGAGTTTCTCTGTGTAGCTTTGACTGTTCTGGAGCTCACTCTGTAGACCAGGCTGGCTTCACACTAATAAGGATTCACTAGCCTCTGCCACCTAAGTACACAGAAGTGGCTGTCTATGTTAACAAGAGTTGATATTTTTATTTAAGTTTATTATTATGAAATCAAGTGTAAGCGTCTTGAATAGATTTTATTTTTAAAAGTAAATAAGCTTTAAAATGGTTGCCCACACATCTCAGTACCATTTACCAAATGGCTTCCTTTTCTGAATTCACTTGTAACACTCTGTCATAGTATTTTCTAAGCTGTTAGAAGGCAGTTAGGAATGTATTTTCTCTTCTGTCATGACTTTGTCACACATTAACTCCACATCCATTGCCCTAGCATGTGTCTTCCACTGAGTTCCTTGTGGCACTCACCATGGAAAGTTTTGCAGTCCTTACTTTAGAAATTCCTGGAAAAAATTTAACATTTTTGTCACATTATAATAATGTTCTAAATGGGTTAAATTCTACAGCAAGATTCATCTGCAGCAATAATAAATCATTTAGACATATGATATTGAAATACATTAATTATCATATAAATTGCAATAACTGTAATTTAACTTACAAATATTTAAATACAAGATAAAATAGTTATTTGTATAAAAACATAAAAATATTATTTAATGTTATAGTTTATTTAAAATATACATGTATGTGTCTTTTCTATACATGGGTATGTCCACCTTGCTGCAGGTACCCACAGTAGATATTCTGAAAGTGGAGGTACAAAGCTGCTTGTGAGTCGTCTAAAACAAATTCTTGGAATTGAACAGGGGTTCTCCAAGAGAACAGTAAGCTCTCACAACCCATGAACACTCTCTCTATCTGTGCAAAACCTTTTAAAGATATACAAAGTTTTAGGATGTATTTGTCTATTTTAGAAGAGGGTGCATTTTTTTAACCTCATCAATAGCATCTTTTTAAAATTTTTTTATTAATTTATTCTTGTAAAGTAGCTTAAAGCATGGCCTTATTTGAATATGACCATGTAAATTAGGAGACAGCAGATTCTGGTGTTAAAAGCACATAAGGAGCCATTTATTTGAAAGGAGAAATACATTAAAGGAAGGTTGTATGGATTAAATTAAATAATGTGAATGTCTTCATGAATATAATATAATGAAGTAAAGAGTAGGTTTATTATGAAATAAATGCCTGATAAGCTTTTATTAGTATATAGGGTTTTATCTTTATCGCAAGGTAAAATATTAATGTTATTCAGTTTGGCCAATATTATCACAAAACATGAAATTTACCATCACATGCTCAAATTGCCAGCCTCATCATTTAATATCTGAAAATTATACTTGTAAAAATAATACTATTTCCAGTGATATTAATTTAATATGTTTCTAATATGTGGTCATTTTTATATGATAACAGCATTAGATCATGTAATATTGTGTAGGATATGTTCTGAATGTCACTAAATTGGCAGATTTTAGCAATTGTAGGCAATAAGAAATCATTATTGTCTATGGAAATTTACACATGTTTAATAGGCTTTAGTTAAAATTTTAAAAAATACTATCTAGTAAAGATGAGGCTTGGTCATTGCAGAGATAAAATATGAGTGTGGAAAAATAAACTCATATTGATTTCTAAAAAAGAAGATGAAATCTTTCTTAATTTACTTTATTTTCTAAGGATAATATGTATATATTGTACATTTGAAGTTTACTAGCCTAATGCCGTATTACACAAGGCACATTTAGTATTTAATGACATATTTTATTTATATAATTTTAGGCATTCTAACTAAATTAGCTTTTGTATAGTGACATTGTAAAATATAAAGATCTCTGTATAAATATTGGATAAAAGCAAATGATAAATATGAGCAATAACAAGAAGTCCTGATTTGGGTACTTCAGTGAATCTAAACATCTATCAGTAAGAAATTAATTAAATAAATGAATAGCGCTTTACAGTGCAACACACTGGTATTACTAAAGTTAATGATGTTGGTCTACATGCATTTATATTTAAAGATATACAATGCTATGAACAGAAAAAGTAAGTTTTGTTTTTTTTTGAAATTACATTCAAAAATTTCAAAAGATATTAAAGAACACAATTGCCAAAAATGATGCTTAGAAGATATCACAGATACATTTTTTGTTTATTAAAAAAATATATATATAGTAAAAACCATAGAAAGTAATTTACTTTTCTTAGATACTATTCTAAAAATCCATGAAATTTTTAGTGATGGTATAGAGATATGGAGGCATTCTTTTTGAGATTTTATAATTCCAAAACCTGAAATAAGCTTAGTGAACTCTTGCTACATAACTGTGTGCTTAAGTTTAAAAAGTTACAATCATGAGTTTTTCATAACTTTCTAAGAGTTCTCTGAAAAAGAAATCATTAAGACATAATGTAAGTATACAAAGGATGTGCTTTGAAATACCCAGACTGAGATGAGAGGTCAGAATGAGACACTTGCCCTGAGTTTTTAAATGTCAACCTATGGAATGCACTTTTATTAATCATGTGCCTAAATCTCAGACTGTACATTACAAAACCTATGACTTATTCAGCAGTGACTGTGTTGGGTAGAAGTCTCCTTGTGAATGTGGAGAACACAGATTATCCATCCTTGATTCTGATTCTGAAAGGATGGACTGTGAGGAATGTGCCAGGCAGGATGGTTACTCTGCATCCTTATTTTACAACTACATGCATATTTAATGTGTGCATTATATGCGAAGTTTTAAATACTAAATATCACAACAGACACCTAAGTCATGCTTCAATTACATCCCTAATAGAATGGCCCTTCTCCATTTTCATCACCATCTCTCTAATGAGTCTATTTATTCTCATTCTTACCAATTTGAAAAGTGAATCTGCAAAGAATGAAGGAAAAATTTAGCTTTCCATCTCTAACATGTTCCAGTGGAGAGAGTTTGAATTCACACGATTGAGATTATACTTTGGAAAAAAATGTACATTGCAATTTTATTAATATATCATTGTCACATAAAGAATATAGTCTGTGTATATGCATAGGTGCATAGTATAGCTATTTATTTACTGATTGTGATTATGTTATTATTAATATTATGATGTAATTTCAGTGTTATCTTCCATAATAAAAAAATGAAACATCAGAGAAATCAATGTGCCTATATAAAGAATATGTTATCGTTTTTATTATTTGTGTATTTGTCACAGCAATAGAGTTGATGATGTGCAGACTGGCCTCCACTCCTTATATGCATGTGACTCTCTTCCCTCGACCTGAGCAGTGCAGAGACTAAAAGTGTGTGCTACTGTGTCTGAAAAGAAATTCTAATCCCTAAAATACTTGCAGGGATACAGTAAGACAAGTAATGCATGCGAAAGTACTATGCTAAATAAATATACACATAGTACATATGGACACACAGCCAAAGTGCAAATGTACCTGTAGCTTTAAGAAGACATTTCACAGACAGGAAAACCTGACTCTCCAATGCACTTATTCAAATTGCATTTGAATACCCCTTTAAGGAAATCTGCCTTAAATCCAAAAGGTAGTACCATTTCGCTTCTACAAAAATAAGAAAAGTTGAAATGCTGAACAAAATTGGGCCTGGAAAGCAGGAGTGGGTGCAAACTGTTGCCACCACTCTCCTGTTTTCACCCTTTGCAAATAGCATTGGCATAAACTTCTGGGCTTGATTGTGCATGCACCTCACATCCAGAAGGCAGGCACATCAGAAGCATGGGATTGGCCTGCATTTAGGCACTATGAAGGAAGAAAATGATCTATTCTGATTTCTTTTGTTGCTATAATTTTATAAACAAACACCTTTGGATTTCCTTCTCAAAATTTCATTACAAACAAGTTGATTTTATTTACATAAACTCTTTACAGCATCTATAACTTGATTAATGTAAAGTTTATGGCAGAAGGAGAGTAGGGTCTGAGTCTCATTGTGAAGTAAATATGATCTCAACCCATGATCTTTCTGCTACTGCCTAATCCTATGCTTGGATAATTTATGACATATAAATGCTGATAAACCATGAAAATTATCTGAATTGTTGAATTTCAGTCTTCACCATTCCTTTATTCATTGGTAGCTGAAAAATAGATACTCACGATTTTCAGTTTCTCATTAAGAACTCTTATTTTAAGGGGAACAAGGTATCTACAGAACGCAGTAAATTCTGTTTATTTGTGTTTTTACCTGTTACAACAAACATGTTCTTGATGTTTAGTCAATACTGAATAAATCATTTCTCCACTTTCAAAAAAGCTCAAATTTAGTTCAGGTTGTATTTATAATAAACCAGTGTATAATATGATAGCATTATAGACACATAAGCCAAGTGTGATAACTCAATGAAACAGAAAATGGTTGAAATGAGTTCATCAATCCCCACATCGGTTTAGAGACCTAAGAAAAGATGAAACCCATTCTGCATTAGCTTAAATTTGTGACTTCACTGTAACATTATTACAAAATAATAACCTGTAATTCATAAAATTGGTTATTATAGATTAACAGAGCAGGACAGGAGCGTTCACATTATGGAAAGCATGAATGCTCTATTCTGCAAATGCGAACCATTTTTCTACATATTTATTACTAAGACTTTTTTCTAAGATTTATCAAAATAAGCAAAATTTCATTTGTTGGGTTTTGCTGGAGTTTATTCTTAATACATAGCATTCCTTGTGTATGTCTTTTTTTCTTCTGAGTAGGAGTTAGCCAAATTTTAATCTCCATCATAATAAGAGAGTGTGTGTTTTCTGTTTAATCTCCGTGAACCTATGTATTAGAAACTCATTATGCTTTTCTGTTGTAATTAAATAATATGGATTTATAGTACACAATTGGATTATCTTATGCCCATCTTCTAAAGATTATTTGTCCATCATGTGATTTAAAAAATATACTACAACTTTCTTTATTAGCATACTTAGGATTCTAAGAAGAAAATCAGTATTTTTACATGAGCCCTTCCTACATAATGCATAAGCATACAAAAACAAGGACTGAGTATGTGTCAGGCTTCTTGGATTGGCTTAGTTAATCATGCACTTAAAACTACTCCTAAGCCATAAGATTCTGCTGTGACAAAGCCTAGGAGGTTAACTACCTGCAACCTTCCTTGTGCCTGTGTAACTTGGACAAACTTTGTACAGAGATAGTTTTGGCTATAGACTTCACTTGAAAACATTTTGTATAAAAGTTCAAGAAGAGTTGTTGGCCAACTCATCAACTGAATGTCAAAACATTATCTTACTTCCAATTGTTTGCTTCCTCCACTATATTTTCATGAAAGCATATGCTATTTTATATTTTTTGATTTACCTAAGAAACAGGTTTTCGTCATTGATGGTTTCGTAGAAATCAATATCTAGCGAACATGGTGATCTGATATCCTTGGCAGTACTTAGCTTATGCAAAGAGATTAGAAGTTTTGCACAGCTGCAATTATCATTATTGGAAAGCATAAAATAATGGATTAAAAACCACTATGTGAATGCAATTGTCAGAATTATATTCTGGATATGAGACATTTAAAGAAAAAAGCTGTTTGGTTATTTTACACTTAGTATCAAAAACTTTTAAAGTTAAGTATTTAATAAATTACTTGCCTCATATTTATAAGGGAAGGTACAACTCTTTGTTTAATTTTTTACTTTAAATCTTAGATATTTTATTACTGTTCAAAGTAACTAAGCTATTGTTTCATGTTTTATATTTACACAATACAGTCTTATTGAAATTTGAAATATATTTCAAGAACATAAGATTATAATTTTATTAAATTGTGGTCATTTTCCTTCTGATAGTATGACTGTGAGAAATATAGGAATTGAAGGGAAGCTCTTTATAAATCTTGTACACTAATGCCTGACAAGACGTTATTTCTAGAGTCTGTATGCTTTCAAGTGATTGCACTGAAAACCTCCGCAGAAGACACCAGTGATCTTTTTCCTAATGCTTCTCTCCAGACTGCTGTGCTGGCAGGCTGGGCATATTTGCTCCTGTTTATTCTCTTCACATCTTTCACCCGTTTCCCTTGTGGTCTGTCCTAGTAAAGACAACTGCTGGAGTGTCACTGCTGGGTGTCGCTTATTTTCATCCACCCTGTGGTGCCGAGAGTAGATGAAGCAACGTTATTGCATTGTTTTCTTATTAGTTCAGATGCTATTGTTTTGGAGCATAGTTGGCAAAGAAGTGGAGAGCCTCAGCGAGAACTGCAGAGAAAGGGCAGGGCATCCTCTTGGCCCTTTTCCAACGTTCATCCTCTAGTGAAGGAATATGATGGAGGGATCCAACTTAGTAGAATCATTCATATATCAAAGGGAAAGACCAAAGATAATTTAAGCCACAGCCTCTAATTTGTTGGTGTAAATCTGTGGGACAGCATCGTCTCCATTTTACTCAGTCTTAGATATCAATGTTTCTTTTTTTTAATCAATATTTGTTATGCATAGAAGGTCATCTCTAAAATTAATGCGGAATTTGATTATTAATGGATGCAGATTAAGCATGACCTGGACTTGGATACCTTGTGTTAAAATTTTCATGACTGACCTTGACTTGAGCTAGTTTCTCCTGCAGTTTGCATAGACAAACCCAATGTAGAGGTTTGCGGAGCTCTACCGCAGAAACTGTTCTTTCTAATATTAGCTTGAACGTAATCAAGTATATTTTGGCTCTGCTGAAGCTCATGTTTCCCTGACATTATGTATACTTATGGCCCAAAGAGAAAAGCCCTACTCAGTTTGTTTAATGACAAAGCTGAGAATTTGTGCATGTTTTTTAAGACTTCTGTCATTGAGTTGTATTTTCAAGGTGTCCTCCTGTCCTCAAATTTTAGAGACATGTAACTTTGAATAGCTAAGATTGTCCTTAGAAGTCTCTAACGTCCCCTGCATCTGCCTCCCAAGTGCCAAGAATGCAATATGCACTATATAGAAAACCAAGATAATTCTATTTTAATGTTTCTATGAGGTAAAAATAGAATCTTAGACTTTGTTCATTTCATGCAAGTCTTCTCCTCAGGAGCTTATCAACAGCTTTTATAATAAGACTTTTTTTTTTTCTCAAGATCCTTGATATTTCAGTCAACAACAAAGTATCTTTGTCTTCAAAGATGTTTCTGTATACATGATTTTGCCTAACATATGAATGTATCTATACATATGCAAATGTTTCACTTGTACATTTGTATAGGTGTCCATACACATTTACACATGTATTTTGTGTATGCTAAGCACTTTAAATTTTTATCTTATTTATTGCTCATAAGGCAAATGCTGTCTTATTCATCTCTCACAGTTCATCCAATACATTTTTTTTCAAAAATATGTTATAATGAGGTTCGTCAATGTTACTTCATAATCAGCTTTTTCTTTTAATAAAACATGCTTTTGTCCATATGAACATGGGTCACATAGTGTCATGCCAAATGCATTTTTGTT
The DNA here is from genome assembly GCA_907169655.1 of Acomys percivali. Lineage (NCBI taxonomy): Eukaryota > Metazoa > Chordata > Mammalia > Rodentia > Muridae > Acomys > Acomys percivali. The sequence continues at coordinate 109,462,407 of OU015751.1, forward strand.
ATTACCTTGTTGTATCTGTTAATGATTCCAGAAGGAACATTTGTAACATACTTCAGAGACTGTCCTGTTTATGATTTGTTGACCTGGTACCCATTTACTCTCCCCTGTTTTATAACTGTAAGGTTAAGCCAATTTGCTAATTTATAAATTGTGTTTGCCAAAATGGCAAAGCATTAGTCTCTTTAATTCATTGTTTTTGAAATTACAATTTGTTACTCCCTGTTCAAAATATATAACAATCTGTATTAATCTTGATGAATTATTTGTAAAGATGTCCATTTCCTTTAAAGAATGGATATTGTTTAGATGCTATGTTTTTATATAACTAGACCTGTATGTAGAGTTATATTGTTATGTAACTAAGCTAAAGACACATTTAAGCAGCACCGAGCTTGAAATAAATGTTCAGTAGTAAATAATATTATAAATAATGGTCTTTTACCAAATTATATAGTGTAAGCATCAGTTTTAGAGAAACACTTAATTTACTAATTAGCCTAAATGTTAATTCGTATCAAACTGGTTGTTGTTTCTCTATTACTTTTACGTCTCTGCTAATAAGAAGTAGAGATGCCATATTTTTGGACTAAAATATACATTTCTGCAGTGCTTCAGTTTTGACATATTTTTATTAGTTTAATCATCTTGAGCATTTTTCCCGCTGTGATACACTTATCTTCACAGTATCTTCTGAACAGCTATTATATGCCAAGTATTTAAGGTATTTTATAAGCATCTTAGTTTACTTCTCTGGTTACATTAGCACTGTGGTGTATTTTCTAGAAGAGCAAACAATGAAGTCTTGTCTCTCGGCACATGATGACGGGGTACGTAGGCAAGTTACACGACATTATAGTCAGCCATGAATATGCATTTCTTAATGTTACTATTTATTGCTTGCCATTAGCAATTAGTTGAGTGATGAAAGCTCATCCATCCCTCCTGACCATGGTGAGCCCACAATTTCCATGTCTAGGGGAACTTGGGTGCTAGCAGTCTGGATTTGTGGGTATTAGCTAATATGTATTCATAAATTTTGTTTTCTTATACTAAAATATTTGAGCTTCAAGGTGACTTCCTAACCATTTATTTACCTACTGTCTTTGATATTTCTGTGCCCAAGCTTGGGATCACTTGTAACCCAGATGCTGGGAAGGTCTCAGTTGTGTAGGTTGGATATAGGAGAATCATTTTAGAGAGGGACTATAAGATCATTATGACCTTTGCCCGATAGCTTCAGATAATTCATTTTAGAGGAAGCTCTCTGACAAAATGAGAGGACACTTAATTGCCAGGGGTGGAAGGACAGTGAATAATTGAGAGCCTTTGCCTTAACCCAGCATCAAGTTGCTAGCCTTACCAGTGAGCCTGTTTAGAAGCTGACCCCACAGCCCATTTCAGTCTAGGTGACAGTGGCTCGTGGAAGGATGTTGTCGAGGACACACTCACTCTTACTGGTGTCACGTAATGCGTTGATGGGAGGCTGGCTTGGTACTACTCATCCACATTGTTTCCATACTGTTATTAAAAGGCTGCTGATCAGGACTTGGTTATACATACTTATTTCACACAGTTTTTTTTTTTTTCAAACCAGTAGGTTAGACAATTTTCGAAACCATGATGTAGCCTCCATATTTTGTATGTTTGTTTACAAGTAGCACTATATATCATGTAGTTTGAAATACGAAACTTTTACAAAGCCATGACTCTCACCTCATCTGGGATTTATTCACATGCAATTACTTGCCAGTTACTACTTGCCCTGTTTGAATAAATTATTTCTTACTTTAAAACTTCTGAGTTCTCTAAACTGACATTATGCAGTAGTCAGTGGTGGACTCCTATCCTGTATCTGAAAGCCTACACTAGACAATCAGTTACTTACCCCCTCCCATTGATTCCTTTTTGGCTTATATAGAATACAGCACAGCTCCATCTGCTATGCAATATTACAGTGCCTGTCTTCTTTACTCTCCATCTACTGACATGCCTATTATATAACCCAAAAATTGGATTATCCTATCTCATCACTTTAAACCTGGGACTGCCATTTCCTGGTCAGTTTATGACCATCTTCCAATAGACACACTAGATGCTGTTAATATAAGACACAGGTTTGGACTCTGGGAACTGGGAAATTGCCTACATTCAGGATGAAAAGAAAATTAGTTTCCTTTAAATGTATCTTTTAATCAGGCAAGTGGAAGGCAGTGAACTTGATGTAGACAGTGTAGTTTCTAGCCTAAAAATAGCATGTAAAATTATCTCATTTCATTTCCCATATGAACATTCAGAGAAATTTAATGTCCTATAATGCTAACCATACATATTTTTAGATACATTAAATTTTTATCTTAAGCTTTTCTTTTTACATTTGCTTGGTAATGCAAATGTTAAGTCAATTTCTTAAATTCAAAAAGAAAGCAGACAATAAGACATTTAGCTTCAGTGTTATGCTCATACAAATGCACTTTATCCAAAAAAAAAAAAAAAGTCTTTCAGACATTAAAAACTCTAAGCTTTCAGACAAGAAGAAAGGCAAGAAACAGAAGTGCTTAGGGAAAACCAAGGCAGTTTACACAGGAGTAGACAAGAGAAACAGCTGTGTTTTACTATAGCACAGTCTTATGTCACTAGCTGTCCTACTATTGTTGCTTTTGTAATGATATTCCAACTCTACAAATGTACTGCCTCACAGAGCATATAAATATGAGACCCATGGCTTTAAAGAAAATCATAGGGTATCAAGTCTCTTCTTGGTAACCTGCTGTCCTTCCTCTGAGTGCCACCAGGTCTCCCCCTCCAGGGGACATGGTCAAATGTGAGGCACCAGAGTATTTGAGAAAGTCATATCCCTCTCTCCACTCAAGTGTGGAGACTGTTCTGACTATTGGCTAGATCTGGGTAGGGGTTTAAATTTTACTGCCTGTATTGTCCTTGGCTGGTGCCTTAGTTTGAGCGGGACCTCTTGGCCCAAATCTGCCTATCATAATGTTCTACTTGTAGGTTTCTAGGACCCTCTGTATCCTTCTACTTTACTATTCTCCCATGCTTCTCTCATCTAGAGTCCCAATAGGATGTCCTCATAGGGGAGGGGAATAAGGGGAAAATAGGAGGGAGGGAAGAATGGGAGGATACAAGGGATGGGATAACCATTGAGATGTCACTAGAATAAGTTAATAAAAAAAAAAAAGAGGAAAAAAAAATAAAATTGTACTGCAAAAAAAAAAAAAAGAAAGAAAGAAAGAAAATCATAACCCTCTAATATATAAAGTAAAGGAAATCAGTAAAAAACAATTACTTTTTTTGGTTGTGAACACAGTCTTTAACAGCTGAGCCATCTCCTCTCCAGCCTCTGGCCCCAATACATTGATCACTTTCCCCTTGCAGAGTGGCCTTGCCAGGCCACAGAGGAAGAGGACACAGGCAGTCCATATGAGTCTTGATAGCTAAGGTCAGATATTAGGGGAGGATGCCCCTTTTTGTGAGGAGGGGGGGGGGGGGGAAAAGTTTTGGGGGGGGGGGGGGGGGGTTCGGGAGGTGACAAAGGAGGCAGCTACAATAAGTATATAAAGTGAATAAATTTTTAAAAAATTAATAACAAATACAAAAGTATCAATGCCTGGTATCAGTCCTGTTAATTTTTCATTTTGAATAGAAAATACTTATAATGTTCTGAAGTATTCTTATATTCAAGATATTTAGTAACTAAGTACTGAGCTGTGAGGTCTATAATTTTAAAAATAAATAGCCAAAACACTATGAATGTAACATTTATACGATTCCTGATCGTTTCTTGCTGTAGGTAGTTTATTGGATATATGTATAATAATATAAATGTATATGTAAAAAAAGGAAAAAACGAGTGAAGAGATAACAATTTGGATGTAATGTGAAAAAATTATAACAAAAAAGAGAGAAAGATTAAGAAACATGGAGTTGGGCACCTACAAAACTATAAAGCATTAATATTATCCAGACAAAAAGATTTCACTATGATTATTCATGAGTGTTGATTTTGACCAATGTATTTCTACTGATCACCCAAAATTTCTGGCCAAAGAAAGTGTATAAAATTCAAAAAGAAAAGCTTATTGTCCAGGAGTTTAGAACTAATAATTTTTATGTCATATTACAGAGTAAGTTAAGTATGTCATAAGATCATGGGAATGCAAGTTATTTAATCTAAAGTCTCTTTCCAGATAGAGTAGCTGCAGGTAATATAATAGAACTATATTAAAATAAAACAATAAATTTATTAAAAACATACTGCCTGAGGACATTTGATGGTAGATTCAGGAAGACATAGTCTTGCGTGTAAAAGTTTGGGTTCTTTTTGTTTGTTTGCTTGCTTTTTTTGTTTTTCGAAGCAGAGTTTCTCTGTGTAGCCTTGGCTGTCCTGGACTCATTTCCTAGACCAGGCTGGTCTTGAACTCACAGTGATCTGCCTGCCTGTGCCTCCCGAGTGCTACACCATGGAACTTCGTATGTGCTGAAATTGTGGCTCAGAAGTTCAAAACCACCTGCCGCTCTTCAATTCCCAGCACCCACATCAGGCAGAGCACAACCATTTGTAACTCCAGTTCTAAAGTTTTTGGTGCTCCCACTTGGCCTTTGGGCACACTTGCCTTTACGTAGTGCCTACCACATCTATTCCAAGTTCATTGCCTTCCATGTGCCTGATAAAAAGATACGTTTAAAAGAAACTAATTATCTTTTCATTCTGACAGAAGGCAATTTTCCAGTTGCTAGAGTTGTGCAAAGCACACCTTACCTATTAATAGAAATATCTTTACAAATGACAGAAGGTTGTGGAGCTCCATCACTTTGTGGTATCCCCTAATCCCTGATTTTATTTCGATTAAAAAAAGGGAAAAATAAAAATACACACAAGCAGATACATTTAAATAAAACATTTTACAAAGAATTTTTACAAAGAACTTGCATGTGTGTATGACTGTATTGTGAACACATATATACAACTGAATAAAGCCATTTTAATGTATAAGTATGTGATCAAATTAAAAATATATCACTAAGTAATACCACAATTATAGGATTAATGGGTTGGTCATGTAAGTATGACATTTACTCATATTATTTGCAAACACATTTTTAGATCACTAATTTTGAAGCATATTAATGCACTATAATTTATATTTGAGTCTTCAAATTTAGTACATTTTATTCACACTTGTGTGCAAAAAGCCACATAGCAGTGATCATCTCACTCAATGAGGAATTCCCCAAACAGTTCCTGGAGCATCTGAGAACATAAAAGAAATCCCTTAGCTGAAACAGTTCCGTAGAGAAGAGCATACCAATCAGTTATCCAATACCAAATGGCCTTTCTTCCTTGTCATATACACAAGTTACATTATGTAGACTGAGCATATCTGTGTGCATGTGACAACAATAATAAAAAGAGGTCATCAAATTGAATGAGAGTAAGAACAGGTATATGGACAGGATTAGAGAGGGAAAAGTGAAGGGAAAGGTGATGTAATTATATCTTAATAAATAAATGTTATAAAAGGTTGTTAAAATAGCCACACTATTTGGAGGAATATGTATTAATGGAATTAGCTAAAAGGGTAGACGCCACAGCCACCATGCACACACCTTCCGTGTGTAAGGCACATATCTTAACAACCTACAGAAGTTTGTAGAGCCACATCGCTTTGTGCTACTACCTAATCCCTGCAACATATTTAGATTGGTGAATGAGAGAAACAAAAATGGTACTTTTTAAATGGTGGAAATCTATGTTCTAGAGCTTAGCAAAATGGAATATATGAAGAGGAGGCTAGATATCCTAATGTAAATGAGTGAGCACACTGGACATTTTTCTTCTGTATCACATACTCATGAATGGATCAGAAAAATTCTTCTCTATTGAAAGAATAATGGAAAGAAGTGAAAGGGAGGGGCTTGGTTGTTTGACTAAAGTAATTAGAGTCAAAGTGATTTTTAAAATGTATACACTGTGGTAATGATAGGGTGTATTGCTAAGTGGCTACTCTGCCAGGGTACTGCACTTCTAAGCACTGTTATGTGCATTTCAAAATTCCATAATATTTGAACATTTTCTATCTGTGTCATAAATACAGTCCTAGTCTTGAAAACAAGTATGATAATATTAAGAAAATGAGCATAGTATTTGATGTACTCCACATTTTTTATAACAGGGAATCATCAATATACTCTAGTGTTAAAGGTGTGAAAAACATTTTATAGTGTCCTCTAGTTCTTCCAGAAAAATATGAATTTGTCATTCTTTATTTTTTACCTCCTTCATTACTACCCTGTTGGACAAACATGATTCCCATTTCTTGTGGAATGGATTTGTTAGCTGAACAAGGTGGCTCATCCTGGTAATATCAGCACACAAGAATCCAAGAAATGTAGACTGAAAATTTCTGACCAGCCTGGGCTACCAGACCAGTTTCAAGGCAGTCAGGGGTACAGTGTGAGATCCTGGCTCAATAAAACAAACAAAAAAACCTGAAAACATATAAATAGTTTTGGCTTTATGTGCATGGATTTGATTTAAGAAAAATGAAAGTGTCAAAACACTCTGGGAATTATTAGATATATATGCAATTCCTGTTACTTAAACCTTTTATAATTTGTATTGTTTTTTTTTTCACAAAAAATATGAAGAATGTTAGCTTATAATTATAAAAGAGATGAATGGCATTTTCTGGTACTTCTGTCCTAAAATTTTAATTGTTTACTTAGTATTAAATAAACATGTTTTTCACAAACACGCAGTTTGTCCTGAAATCAGCAACATATTTCTCCGTATATTGTCATTATGTCTGATTTAAAACAATGAATGCACGTCACAAACAAATAAATACAAACTGTTTTCAGAATTCTGCTTCATTAGGTGTAGTTAATAACTTTTTGGTGAACTTACACTGTCAACTAATACGATACTCCTAATTGCCAACATATGCTCTCTGTATATGTAAGTAAAAAGCTTAAATATTCTCTTATTTTAAAGGATATAAAACCGTTCGTAGTCTGTTCCAAAATCATTGTTCCAAAAACCTGACTGCTTCAAAATCTACTTCTTGCTGAGCTGTGGAAGACTTTGAACTACACTTTACCACTCACACACATTTTGTCCTGATATTTAACCATGCTGCTAGTTATTCATGACTATCACTAACTTTTTGATTTGTTTTTCTCTTCTCTTTCTTTTTTTGGCATGCTGCAGTAGCTAACATATTATGGAGGGAAGAAGGTACTGAATTCAATTATTTTTTATATTGTTGCTACTTCTTTGTTTGACTTTTACTGTATTTGCACACCATTATTCATTTCAATATAGCGCATTCTCATTCTGATTCAATATTGTATTTGCTTGCATTATAGTTTTCTAGTATACACATAGCACTATTAAAATAGCTATCATTTGAATGAGACAGCAAACTGGCTCAATAGGTAAAGGCTCGTGAAACCAAACTTGATGACCTGAATTTGTTCCCCCAGACACATGCAGTGAAAAGAGAGAACCAACTTCTGTAGGATGCTTTTTTGCATCTTCCTAATGTGAACACACACACACACACACATACACACACACATACACACACACACACATGCACGCACCTAAAGTAAATGTAAAGCATAGTAATTACTGCTTCATGTTACTGTGACACATTAATAATAGTCATAATCTTATATTATTAAAGTTTTAAGTGTTTTTAAAAGTTTAAAAGTAGGTGAAGATAGTAAAAAGCAATTGTAACTACCATACTTTCCATAGAAAACCTTGGTCTAATCAAAATAAGAACTATTGTACAACTATCTTTTGAAATGATTATATTATCTTATATAAAAATGAGTTACCTGATGACTAAGGAGTAACAAGAATAAATTAATTAAAAATAAAAAAAAAATGAGTTACAAAGTTGGAGAATAATTCAAATAGAGTTTCATTCCAGAACACAAGCCTGCCTCTTTATATAATTTTTCTTAATTATTTCCAAAATAAGTATAACTGTTACTAGTACTCAGTAGGCCTCTTTTTTGGCTTTTAATAGTAATCCACATTGAATAAATATTATACAATAAAACTCATGACTACAATTTTTAATGTCTTCTTCAATTAGTCAGAGACTGTGGAAAATTGCCTTTTTCCTTCTGTTGCCAATGAGAAGGCATTCTGACTTTCTCCCTTAGGCTCTTCAAGCCTTCTCCATGAGCTCTTTCCCTAACGGACTGTGGAAGCCATTCTACTGTGACCACGCCCCTTTTATTCAACCTGAATATTTCACCTTCAAATGCACATTAGCTCAATAATGCTGAAATCAGCACTGACATGTCTTTTAGTGTTTATTTATACCATATTTCCTTTTGAAAGCAAACAAATATTGATTTGAACATGAACGAATTTATGTCAACTCATTGAGATGGAAAGCACATCTGCAGAGCACGAGATTAGTGACCACAGAGCCAGTCCTAGTAGTGGACTGTTGGGGAAATGAACTGTTAATTCGTTTAATGAAATTAAATGAATTGTTCTATCTCTTAGTTGAGCCAGCTACTGCTCACAGCACTTTACATATACTGGGTACTCCCTCTTAAAATCTGTGGTCTGGGAATCAACTTAAAGTTCATGAAAAATCCATATATTTTAACTTTTATAAATGTCATCATTATTAATTTATGGTAATAAATTCACAATGATAATGTAATATTAATATTTTTATTATTCATTAACTGAATTATCTCAGGTAACCATTAAAAGGCAACTATAATATAAATAATTCTGCATGATTCACTATTGAGGTAGTCCACTCTCCTTTATTTCTATTGCCTGAAAATAGTTGACACCTTCATTTCCAAAAAACTTTAAATAAAAATGAAACATTAAGCAAGTCTTATTTTTCTGTTATTCTTGGAATTGAACCCAGGGCTTTATATATAAGTGAGTCTTACTCCAGGTAAGTATAATAAAAATATTATTTTCATGTACTAATATGACTCAGTGACTGAAGACTGTTTTAACTGAAAATCATAATACAAATGAGGGTAACTTTCAAAAACACAAAAGAAAATATTTTAGTCAAGGTGGGAAATATCCATATTCATTTTTAGCTAAATATATATTGAGAGCTTTCTATATATATTATCTTTATGTATACATGCAAATATATTAACAGTCCCCAAAATGGGAAAGATAGCATCAATTAATGAAGTATTTCATAGGTAATTAAACCCATTAATACAACTTTTATCACAAAATCAGAAGAGAATCTAATTTTCTCTACATGTTTATAATTTATAAGTCCACCAGGTAGTTTAATCCAGCAAAAGCATCACCACAAGTTTCCCCCAACATCAAGAAGTGACTCAAATCATATTGGAACAAAATTCATCATGTATATGTTGCTTATAGTTAATATCAGAGTTAATAGGATTTACAATCACTCTATCAGTGTCCTCTCTCCAGGACACACCAAATACCCTTCATATTTGCATTAATAATGTATTACATGTTCAGTATAGATTAGGAATAGTTCCTGCTTATAAGCATACATAGAATTCTTTCTATGTCTTCTATTACTTCTGTACAGGAAGAAACCAGAATACAGAGGAACCAAAGTAATCATGAACTAATTTCTACCATCATGATACACAACTGGATTACCAATTGTTTTTGGAAAAACATGATTCATGAGTTTGTCTCCAGCATTGTATGAGAAATGAAAAAGGATTTTAAAAAAGAGACTAGTAGTTTAACAAGGGAGGTACTTTTGCTTAAGGGTGTTTGCAAAGTGCCATAGCACTGGACACTCATTAAAATTCAGTATAATTGATGACTGATTATTCTTTAATCTGAGACTCAGGACCACTTTACAGGACTAAAGCTTAAGAGCAGGTATATAGCATAGATACAATCCTATGTTCAGTACTAGAACACAAAAGTAAAAGGAAACCAAAATATTATCTAACGACCATATAATTGTCTTAAACATTACATTTTCAAAAGTAATTAGCAGATTTCAATTGTTTTATATTGTGAGATACGTTTATGATGGCCTTGGTAGCAGGTACTTACCTTTCTCTGAAGGGAGTTGTGATGTTGCAGATGACATCACACCCATCCCCCCTTCAAGAACAACACACCTTTTTTTTTGTAGAAGAATGAGCCAGAAAATGTGAATGGCATTTTAGTTCACTATGAGCATGAATGGAACGCTTTTCTCTGAAAAAAAGGAATTATGAGAAATGTTCTATAAGAAAATGAAATTAAAACTTAAGCAGGATCATGAATCCTGGGGAAAAGTAGATATAAAATTTGGTATCTTGGGGAAGACAGAACTTTAGCACAGATTGAGGAACCAGATAGGTTCAAGGAAAAATGAAGTCAGGGGAAGCTGACTTCTCCCCTGATCTGTCCATCCTGAACAGAGATAGCATTGTGAAATTATCAACTGTTTCTTAAAACACTACTGTGTGCCAATCATACTCCTGAATCTGTACCGCTAGATCTTCTTCGATACTGATGGCTGTGTGAGATGTTTGTGACCAATTTATAACTCTTATATTTATCAGCAGCTAATTTATTAGATAAAATATGACTTAAGTTCCATAAACAGATTTTTTTTTTATAAATCAAGATATCATTTTGTTACTCCATGGGTGTAAAACCTGAGACTCAACATATCTGAATGGGAGGTGGTCTCAACTGAGAAAACGTAACATTTCAGAGTCAAAGTTTGTTGTTAAAAATTAAACGAATTACTTTAACAGTGATTAATTAATTAATTAAATCACTTTACAGCCTGATTCCAGCCCCCTCTCTCCACTACTCCCAGTCCTGCCCTCATGCCCTCCTCCCCTCGTCCCCCCCTCTTCTTAGAGAAGGGGAGACCCTCAGGGGTATCAACCCCCCTGGCCCCTCAAATCACAGCAGGACTAAGTGCATCCTCTTCCACTAAGGGCAGACAAGGCAGCCCACCGATGGGAAAAGTATCCAAAAGCAGGTAGCAGAGTCAGAGTTAGCTCCTACTCCCATTTTTAGGGGACCCACATGATGACCAAGCATAAATGGTTTTAGAAATAAAAATTTTAACCAATATTTGGCCTTCCAACTTATCAAGAATTAGTTACCACCACTCATCTTTCAAAGAACACGTACTGTGTGAAATATAATTGAATAAATTAGTTAAATAAATTAGAAGTAAACAGTATAACTGGAAGAAAAGAACTGCTAGAAAATGGTTAGGAAAGGAAGATCCATGGGCATAGAGATCAGTATATTGAATATAAACAGAGACTGAATCCATAAAGAGAAAAGACTGCTTGATTATTGGTGTCCCAGAACTAGTGTGTATGCTGCCACACAGGGGTGAGTTGGAATACAGTACCTGAGTGCACTCTCACAGGACAGATTTTCATGTGTACATGAGTGCTCAGATAGATTTGTACAATCCCACACTTGTGTACACAAAGGTATGGGAGATGCTAGTCAGATGTGTATTTTTCCAAGACAGCTGTGCATGAGTATATGATATCTCTACACAGATGTATCATTTCCATGAACATGTTTATATGAGGACATGGGTGCTCCTGGACACGGAGCATTTCCAAGACAAGTTTTAATTAATATGTGAAGCCCGCCCATGCTACATGTATGTGCTTTCTCAGTCAAATGAGAATTTTTTTGTATACGGAAGACATGTACAGGTCTGTACACTTTCAAAAAGTGTGCATAAAAATGTGGGAAACCTGGCCAAGTGTGTGATCTCCAAGGAAAAGTGTTACTTAGGATGTGCTAAGAGAATCAGAGGTTAGACTCCATTCAACCTCACCCATGCATCAAGTGGCATCCTCTCAAAGTCCTGTGCCTCCTGGTGTGGATTTTTAAATGAGAGGAAATTTTATATGTGATGCACTCAGATCTGTAATAGTCAAAATTTAAAATAATCATTTAAAAAATTTAACATACTCTTGTAAAAAAAAGTTCAATTATGTTAATGTAGATTGAACATATAGACTTTCAATGCTGTCAATTTAACTGATATTCCAGACCTTTGTGTAGGATGTTTGAGAGTATATATTCTCAAACATCCAGTACATGTGGCCTTTTCTTGTTTCAAAAAGTCTTTATAGAAAATTACCTCCAAAGGAGTGAAATTTCCTTCTTTCTAGGGAACTACAATAAATACTACATTGGATTATTATTCATTAGTGACTTTTAACATTCAATTAATGCACACATAAATTAAAGAATTTTTATAATTTCTGTGTCAAAGGGTTCATAATTAAATGTGTATTTATTTGAAGACACATGAAATATATACTGGTTTATACAAAGCGATCCAGTTCACTGCAGATCAGGAGGACCAAGAAAATGTCTCTGTGTGTTTCATGCAAGAGAGGCACCTGTAGTTTGTTTTATTTGCATTATACAACTTCTTAAATGTATGCCTGCAAGGGAGATTATGGGCTCCGAGTTTCTGTTGTAAAGATTTTTTTTAATAATTCTGCGTTAAAATTTTTATATTTGTTTTATTCCTAAGGTCTGGGAATTGGAAACATGTTCTATGTTTTTTATGAAGATGGAATCAAAGTAATACAACCCACAGAATGCGAATTTCAGAGGCACATTAAGCCTAGTGAAAAGCTTCTTGGATTTCAGGCAAGTATCTGAAAAGTTCCTTTGCACTTTAGTGAAAAAAATTTAAAATAAAATCATATTTTGGAAAAACATAGCCTAGATGTTCGTAAAACTTGT
>OU015751.1:109491204-109503100 GCA_907169655.1 Acomys percivali
TTTATTTATTTATTTATTTATTTATTTATTTATTTATTTATTTATTTATTTTTGCCTGCTCTTGATACTTTTTCTCTTCTATTGGCTTGTCATGTCCAGTCCTGATATGAGCACTTTTGTCTTGCCTCTTTATATCTTGTTTGTCCTGTTTGGCTGTTGTCTCCTGGAGGTCTGCTCTTTTCTGAGTAGGAAACAGAGAAGGAGCTGATGTAGAGGAGAGGGGAGGTGTGGGGAGATAGTAGACCTCGAAGGAGGGGAAACTGTGGTTGAGATGTATTATATAGAATGAGAATCTATTTTCAATTAAAAAAGGAATAAAAAGAAGAAAGAATTTTTGCATTATGTTTGTTCTGCTAAAGACTTTTAACACTGGGAGGTCTTGGGAGAAAATTAAATTTGTTTTTTTTTTTTCTGTTAATCTGTTGCATTAATGAAAAAGAAATAAAAATAAAGTGGTTTGCATTTCACCAGAAAAATCAATAACTGGGTATCAGGTCCAAAGGGTACTCCATTACCCCCAAATCATCAGGCCTACTGACTTGGTCCAAAATTGAGTCAAGGCTTAGCTGAAGCTGAACTGTAGAAGAGTTTCTGGTAGTTAGACAAAGGACAGCATTCCTCAGAAATTGTAAAACAGATCCCAGTCTGCCCAAATAAGTCCTTTACCCTGTACCTGTCAGAAGAAACACATGACTTTATTGGCATATACCCGCGATGCCTTTCAGCATATCAAAATCCATGCCAGTCCCCAGACTTACTCATCTTCTAATCACATGTACAAGGTTATTGTAATTCACAGGCTTTCCACCTTGCAGATATCCTTCATTCATTCTATATATAATGGCAAGATGCTTCCTCCCTCCTCACCTATTCTCACTGTATTCTTTCTTGCTAGTCTCTACACTTCATTTTCCCTAGACCTGGCCATGTCCAGTCAACTTTTTTATGTGCTCTGGACTCTTCTACATGCCTCTGGATGTTTCCTCTCTCTTATCTATATTAAAACCTTCCCTGTAATCATCAGAAGTCACTTCAGTTGTTTTTTTTTTTTTCTGTTCCCTACAGGAATTTAATTTACATTGATTTCTATACATAGGTAATGAACTTAAATTTGCTGTGTATTCCATTGACTAACTCTTTTTATTGGCACATTTAACATCTGTTGTTGGGTATAGTAAATCACCAAACATTAATTCTACTCAGGACACTGTCATCACCATGCAATGTTTTAGGGTGTGAATTTGCTTTTCTGCTTAAAATACAGGATGAAGTCTGCCCCAAAGCTGATGAGGATGAAGTTCAGAGATGTGTGTGGGCTTCTGCTGTTAACGTCAAAGACAAGTTCATTTATGTTGCTCAGCCAACTTTGGATAGAATCTTGATTGTTGATGTACAGTCCCAAAAAGTTGTTCAGGTATGACTGATGGCTAGTTTTGAAAATGAAGCTTAAAATAAATAAGTTATTTGCTTTAATCATACAGTCTCTACTACCTATGTTGTCAACTCACATTTGATGTCATTATAAATGTGTTTCATTAATTTGATGATTAAAAACATTAATTCTTTGAGAGGTTTACCTCTAAGTCTTCTGTCTGCATCTAAAGAATTATATGAAATGTTCCATAATCTTTTATTTTGTAATGTTTTATACTCATATAATATTCACATGACTGGTCATCTTTTTATTTTTTCTTCTATACCATCCAGGAAAATTATGTTTGGAAGTCAGTTAAGATATCTCTAATTACTACCTTAACAAAAGCTGACACAATAGTAATATTTACCACAAAATTTGAAAAGTTAATAAATATTATTATGTGACTATAAATAATAAAACAGATCAATGATACACAGGCAAAACTTTAACAAACATTGCCATGGTGATGTATTCCCAACATGTGTACTTCATGCTTCCAATACAAACAATGTTTGGGTTCTTATTCATTTCCAAGACTATGCTTTGAGTCAGTTTTCTTAAATCACAAGAAAATTATCAAACAGAGGTTACTGTATCTTGGGTATCTGTGTCCAGAATTTAGACCTGGACAGTTAAGAACATTAGTTTAGAAAATAACTAAGCTTAAGCTAGAATTATGAGATGCATATACTCTGTATATGCCTTTTATAATCGAATTGAAGCTAAAATAAAACTATGCAGGTAAAGCATTCACTGCAGACCATGACATATGAAAAGCTAATATATCTATTACCTATACACTATCAAAGTGCCTTAGAAAGAGTAATGCTAAACAACCCCTTGTATATATAGATAAATTTTATAGTCAATATTGTTATGAAATTTACTCACATATCTTGGTTCCTATCTAAAAGAAAAGATGCTAAAAGTAAAATGCTATTAAAACTTCACATGAATATATCTGTCCGTCCATCCATCCATCCATCCATCCATCTAATTATTCATATATTCATGTTATAGTCATGGATTGATGGCTACTGTGTTGGCTATACATAAGTGACTGCCAAAGGTTCTAATACAAGTCTCTAGTACACGTCTCAGTCTAAGTTCCCAACTGACTTTGGTTCTAATGGTTCAGACTCTGATATGAGAACAAATAGTGAGATCTTGAATAAAATTATGAACAGTAGTCTATTAGAACTTTCTAAAGCTTCCAGGCTTACATATTTACTACGGAGATCCAATGTAATGGTCCCTTACCTATTGTGAAAACAAATATATGTTAGAATTCATGTGCATATGATTTGGAGGCTTTTGAGTTTTGACAAGGCTAGTTTTATTTTGATTTACTCTGATATAGGCTAGTATATATTAGAGACATTTGGTTTGAAATGCCCAAGATACTTTGCCAGAATTTTAAAATTATATGTATGATCTGAGACTAATTTGAAACTGATCTTGAAATTCAATTTTAAATAGAGGCTGATATTTGCTGAATATATATTTCCTACTAGATATTCAAAAGTGGAGAAAGCCAATATCTCTTAATATTCATAGACTTTTGCCTTCAGACAATGTTGTCAAATTAAAAATTAATAGAAGTAATAATACTAAAATGGTCAAATGTTATGCAATTATCACATAAATAATATTATGTGCTAAGCTTCAAGTAAAATGCTGCAATACATGATCACATATACAAACATCATATATATACATATATATATATATATACCCAATTATACATATGCAAACATGCATGCAATATATAAGGTGAAATATGTAAAGTAACATTGCTTTTAAGATTGTAGCATTTGCTAAATTTTAATGGGCAAAATTTGAAGATATCATATATATCATATTGTTTACCAATTGAAAATAGCATGGGTGTTTGTATTACTGTTTCTTTTCTGTGAAAAATATTTTAAAAACTCTAACACTATAATGAATCTGCTAGTAAAGTTAAAAAGACATTTCTTTGGTTGTGTTCTTTCTCATAATTCTACATTAATGTTCGTGAATTCAGGTTATTAGCTTTCCAAATCAAAAGATGACAGAGACAGTTTGCTACCTGAATAGTCATTCTTTAAAAATGTGGTGTAACTACCTTTGGGTTTCAAAGCAATCTTTGCATTATACTCAACTTTCAAATTGAAAATGCTAAAGTATAACTTAAAATTTAATCTGATTAAAGTAAATGCTGAAATGATGCTAAATAAGTTTAAAGACAACAAAAGTTTCAGCAAAAATTTAAAAAGCAGTTATTAATTAATAATAGTTCACGTAAAGTATTCAACATCACGGCAAAGCCAGCTTGGAGAGGCAAGTGAATCACTGCTGATAGGAAGTGAGTAGAGCTGAGAGCTTATGCAATGATCCATACATACAAGGCGAGTGAAGCCACAATCCTGAAAGACTGAGTAGGAGAAAACAAATCTTTTGGGTAGTATTCAAATTCACTGGGAAAATTGTAAAACTACAGCCTAGTTTGGTTTTTTTTTCTGTGTTGCAGAAATAAACATTTTACCACAAAATGAACTATAATTGAAATTGGGACTGAAATTGCTTAAATTAAGAATTTAAAAAATTACTCAAGCTTAAACTTCATGTGCTAATGAGCAAAGAAATTGGCATTCATATACTATATTAAAATTTAACTTTCAAAAGGATATTCTTTATACTAAAGTTGAATTGTAATAGCATTGAGGAATGCATGGAAAACAGCAACAAAATATTTAAATGTTATACAAATGATTGTAGGATGGGATACTGGGTGAAGACTCTTGCTGTGAATCCTATGTTTGATCATCAGAGCACACATGGTGGAAGGACAGACTGTACTACACAACTTTGTCCTCTGACATCCACACGTGAGACCCAGCATGCATGTACACACACACACACACACACACACACACACACACACACACACACAAATTTTAAATGTCTGCAACCTATAGTTAGGCATTGGAAAATATAACAGTTTTGGAAAAGTTGTACCTGAACTTAAGAGAATCAGAATGGTTGAGGGTTATAAAGAGAAAAAAAACATAAATGAAAGACACATAGATATAAGGACCGAGAGAGATGTCACAATTCTGACAGACATATTGACAGTACAAATTTCAAAAGAAAGAGAGGTAAAAATGAAATTTTAGAACATTTAGAGAAATAATAACGTATCAACATATATATAGTAAAATGAATCAATTAATACAAATAACAAGGAGTTCATTAATCTTAAAGAAATAGTTGTAAGTGACCAACACCATGATTTCTTGTACAAATATTAATGGTTCTTAGAAGCAGTAAGAAAATAAACAAGGGCTCATCAGTAGGTCAATTAACAAGTAAACCATCAGAATGTGTCAAAGTAAGATGGAAGCATTAAAGGAAAACAAAAGTAAAACCATTTGCTGTGAAAACATGAGGACTTGAATTTGAATATCCAGTATGAAAAAAATGTGAGCTTGGCCATTGTTGGGAGAATGAAGTATGGAGGGACATATATTCAAGAAGCTAAGTAGTCAGACAGCCTAGTTAAATGGCAACCTTCATACTTATTAGCAGAACCTCTCTGAAGAGAATAAGAATGAAGGAAGTAGCAGTAAACTTTCAATGTTCTCCTCTGGCCTTTGCATGCATGCACATAGGTATTCCCCTAGACATGTGTGCTCTCAAAAACCCAAGTGCAAACACACACAACACAGTAAAAACTTAAATAATAAATCTTTTAAAATACTTGAAAGAGAATAGAAATAAAGGAAGGGAGAATGGAAGAAGGGAAGGATCAGAACAATTCAGAAGCCAGAGAAAATTGTCTTCTACACACGAGAAAATTTAAGGCCTTCCTAGATAAGTGAAAGCCCATAATGCTCATTATTCCTGGTGTTCACTTTCAGAAATTCCACTGAGAATCATGATAATATGAAGACACACTCACTCAACAGAGTATATATATATATGTAGACAATAATAAGATCTAGGGATTATACCTTTTCAAAGTTGGTTTTCAGTTTTGTAAATGAAAGGAATATATTTTGTTTCATTTTTGTAAATTCAAATGCTATGCATTTAAAAGCCAATGTGCTTTAAAGCTAGTAGTTTAACAATGCTTTCTAAATGTACCGTCAGTTTTTATTTCATTTAAGAGAAAATTTCAGGCAAATAGATGGAACTAGAGACAATCATACTGAATGAAGTAACGCAGACCCAGAAAGACACGCACAGTATATACTCACTTATAAGTGGAAATTTAGCCCAACATAGATTGTCCTCTGAGAGACTGCACCCAGTGGGGAACTGGGAAAGATACTGAGACTAAAAGTGGACTCTAGGTTAAGAGCTGCCAGTTGTTTGGAAGAGATGGGGGATGGAAAGTGGCGGGTCCGGTCAGAAGCTCCACACGAAGACTATCAAGGCTGACAGATTTGGAACCCTGGGTGAAGGGGCCTGCACAAACTGATGCACCAGCCAAGGACATCACCAGATGCTTGTTCAGATGTAGCCAATGGACAGCTCATTCTCAACATGGAGAAGGGGAGGGGAGAGTGGAGGACTGCCTCTGAGAAGAACTCTGGTACCTGCAATTTGTTTTATTTTCTGTTTGTTTTTCTCTGTGTCACCCTGCCTGTCCTGGACTCACTTTGTAGACCAGGCTAAACTTGAACTCACAGTGAGCTGGCTACCTCTAGTGCTGGGATAAAAGGAGTGCACCACACTGCCCCTTGAAAACACAGAGGAAAGAATGCATACTATCCAGATGAGAGCTGATGGGCTGTGGTCTGGTGGTGAGGAGGATGGTCCCACAAGGGTCTAGGGGAGGGCAAAATGGCAGAAGAGGGAGATAAGAGTGAGGAGATTAAAAGCAAGATGTAATATAAAGGTATTATAATAAAATATGTATAAAACAAAAATTAAATTATGAGTTCTAAAAGAAACAAAAACAAAAGAGAGAGAATTACAACAGTAAAATATAGAATCAGTTACTCTTAACTACAAAGAAATTGAACATAAAAAAAAAATTGTAAGGAAAAAGCAAAGTTGTGAGTACCAAGAAAAGTCAAATATTGAAACTAAAATTCAGACTTCTTTTTTTTATTTATTCATATTACATCTAAATTGTTGGCCCTTCCTTTATATCCTCCTATTCCTTCCTTCCTCCCACTTCCCCCCCTTCTCCCCTCCCCTATGTCTGTGACTGAGAGAGACCTCCTCCCCCTATATATGCTCTTAGGGTATCGAGTCTCTTCTTGGTAACTTGCTATCCTTCCTCTGAGTGCAACTAGGCCTCCAAATCCAGGGGACGTGGTCAGAAAAGTGGCACCAGAGGTCATGTGAGAGTCAGATCTCACTCTCCACTCAATGGTGGAGAATATCCTGTTCATCGGCTAGGTCTGGGTAGGGGTTCGAAGTTTACTGCCCATATTTTCCTTGGCTGGTGCCTTAGTTTGAGGAGGACCCCAGGACCCAGATCCGCCTGTCATAAAGTTCTTCTTGTAGGTTTCCAAGGACCCTCGGGATCCTTCTATTTCCCCATTCTTCCCTGCTACACTCACCTAAAGTCTCAATAAGGTGTCTTCTCCTCTGACCCACTTTCCTGGTAAGTAAAGTTTTTCATGGGACATATCCCTTGGACTAATGTCTCGATATAAGTGAATATACACCATTTGTCTTTTTTTTGCTTCTGAGTGAACTCACTCATTCTGATAATTTCTAGTTCAACCATTTGTTCAAAAATTTTGGTAATTCCTTGTTTTTTATAGCTGAGTAGTATGCCATAGTGTAAATGTACCACAGTTTCTTAATCCATTCTTCTACTGAGAGACAGTTAGGCTGTTTCCATGTTCTGGCTATTATGAGTAAAGCAGCTCTGAACATGGTTGAAGATATGTCCCTGTTGTGTGGTAGAGCATTTTCTGGGTATATTCCAAGGATTGGAATAGCTGGGTCTTGAGGAAGCCCTATTTCCATTTTTCTGAGAAAGTGCCAGATAGCTTTCCAAGGTGGTTGTACTAGTTTGCATTCCCACCAGCAATGCAGACTTCTAAAGGATAAACAACACCCAAACAACCTTACTCAGATGGACAAAGTAAAAGGGGGAACTCTCATATTATAAAAACTGTTTAATAGTGAATAATTTGAAAACATAACACAATTTGATTGACATAGAGCTAGATGACAAAACACTTAAATAAGAAAGTGAAAATAATATATATAAACAAAGCTATAGCATATTGCAGAAAGTAATTAAAAGAAAACAAATGGAAACATATCTAATGCCCATGATTTGGAAGTTCAGATGCTAATCTCAAACACAGTGATCTATGAACTCAAGGAAAAATCTGAGCAGAAATAGGTAAGAAAAGTGGAAAATGCCATTCTAAAATTATATGGCACCCTAAGATGCCAAATCTCTATATATGTGCTCAAATTATTTTTGAATAATTGTATCAGCACGTTTCAATGAGGATATCTTAAGGTTTTACTAAAAGTGGATATATATATGTATATATACATATATATATATGTGAATATACAAGAAAGCATGAAGACATATACCCTTACTCAACACCACAGACCTCAAAATGGAAGAAAAATATATCTATAAAGTATAAATTTTTAGAGGAAACCAAGCATCAAGCTAGATGATTAGATTGCTGAGCCCATTTTGGATATAAAACCAAAGATATGCATAGTCAAAAATAGTGGAAAAGTTGGACATCATGAGCTTATTTAAAGATTTCATAGCAAATGGTATAAACATATACTCCATATTTTGATATGGATAAATATACAGAAAATGTATCAACATATAAATAGATGACTAGACTTGAACAAGTCTAAAGACTTAAATATATATTTCCTTATAGAATACATGTAAGTAGCCAGTAAACACAGAAAATGGTTCTCCTAAAATTATGAGGTATTATAAAAACAAAATTAAGATCTACAGTGACATTAAATTCACACTTATCATTAAATAAACATAACCTGTTGCCAAGAATGCACCAAAACCTCTCTTCGGCACAAGATAAGTAGGGAGAAACACATCAGATCTACTTAGGAATCAAGCACCACTGTTTGTCAAAATTTAAATGGCATTACTATGTGACAAAGCAATGCCATGACTGCTTACTGTATACATCATCAACACAGTACTGAAAGTGGGATAAGGCCTCAAAAGTGATGCCATTCAGTGGATGAATGCATAAATAAATTGTGGTGTATTATATAATGGACTTTTAATTCAGTCATTATAAAGTGGTATTCCGTCTCGACCCTGCAATACTGGAATTATAAACATCTCACACCCACCCAACATCTCTAAGGTTTGTGAAATCCCAACTTCAATCTCCTTGTTTGTGTAACAGATTTAAACATTTAACCACTTAGCCACCTCCCTGCCCAAACCCTTTTCAGTATGTATATTTTACTTTTTTCTGATGTATATTAAGACCTGTCATCTCTAAATAACCTAAAAATTATCCCTCCTTTCTTTTTTTCTGTAGCGGAGATGAAGCTCTGGGTCCTGAGCTTGCTAAGCAAACCCTCCTCCTCCTGCAACTAAGCTCATTTTAGAGAGATGCTACTAGAATACAAGTATCTCTTTATTAGAAAAATAATAAAGTTAGGTAATTTTGAATTTACTTAAGATCTCTGTTTGCACTCCACATGTAATTTTAGCTCATTCATATCTTCAGATAATGAGTTTCCTAACTCTGTTACCTGCTATGTGAAATAATATACCCTTATATTTGTCTTAAAATTATTTTAGCAATATATGCATTTCAGTGTTGAAATGTGTTTGCTTAGAAGCAAACTGTGCATATCCCGGTGACTTCATCCTTTTACGGGCTTAAATCGTCTAGTGAACTTTTTCTAAATTAAGAAAAACTAAGATGGTTGATTTCATAAATTTAAGTATTCTGATGATGAAGTGATAATTCTTGTAAGAAATTTAAAAACAATATGCTGACCCGTTAAAATAAAAATAAAAACATATTGTTTATTTTTAAAATTTATCCAGTGACAGAATACATAAAACTTATTGTGAATTGTAGGGTATAAAGAAAATATTACAAAATATATCCTTTCTGGGTTTGGCCACTTGTGAGGTTTAAATTTAAAAAGCTTTTGCCCATATTCAAATGCTTTATCCTTCCTGCCTGTACCCCTGTCTTTTTCTATCCCTTGAGTAGTATACTGCAACAAAAATAGTAGCTGTAATAAAAATTAGTTGTCTCCTAAGCACTACAAAAAGTGCTATAGAATTCATTATACTCTTTGTAAATGGAACAGTGCAGCCCAGAAACAAGCGCATTGTTCCTGGAATTAACAACAGCAAAGCCAGTATATTTAATTAAATGTGTCCTTAAAGGTTTCTTCTTTGATTTGAGTTCATCCATGGTAACTTTTATAGGGCTGTAGTTGGCACAAAGGCGTTGGCTAAGCTAAGTCTCTCTGCCCCAGAGGTATATATCCAGGCCTTGCTCTTCTTGACACAAGATCGAGAGACGTGTCTCTAGCTTTGAAGGAACTGATGATATTCTTGTGACCTCTCAGGAGTTCTGGGATTGTAGCCGTGCACAACCATTACCTCCCCTCACCAGAATTATATACTAATCTATGGCACCACATTTATGTCTTCTTCCTTTGCATTAATTGACTTTGTGGTCCCGTAGTGTATTTATATTTGAGCACTACAGATTTTTCAACTTTAAGCTGCATTCATTGCCACCACATGTTAGCTTTAAAGAGGTGAATAGTTTCTTGTGATATACAAATTTCCAGTTTTCATCTAAAGCTGGTAGTGATAAGAAAACATTTGTACATTTGTTTTTTAATAAATCCATCAACATTATTTTTATCTGTAGCTAAAAGTATAAAGTCATAATAATTTAACAGTATCTCTTAAATTAGTATTATTTTATTTTATTTTATTTATTTTTTTTTTTAAAAAAAATAGATAAAGCTTTTAATGCAGTTTGCAAACACAGGAAACTCCTAGCATATTTGATATGGTAATTTGACAATTAAGCCAGATAATCCAACTCATGGTTTTAACAGTTTCCAACCAATAGGAAACATAGTTTCCTATTAGTATTATTTTAAATGTCAGATGGTTTCAATTACTTCCTAGAGCTACACACAGATGATATTTCCCTATATAGGCGACTAACTAGTAAAAACCGGACCTCATTTTATTTTCTATGGAACAAGATTCTGTTCTGCCTGGGTACAGAAGTGGCTTAGTGTGTGATACCTCAGAAGAATTCTCAGGATCATCAGCAGTCTCCTCCAGCCATTAGCGCATTATCTTGAGAATCTACATCATTAGTTTAAATTAGGTTCACTTAATTAGGCAGCTGGTACTCTCCTTGTCAGACTGGTAAACAAGCTGTGCTCCACTGTTCCCTCATGTCAAGTCTCAGCCTTTCTTCCAAATCTCACTGCTATTGTCAATGTTTCTTCACGACACGGTGAACCATCTTCGCAGAATCCGAAGCATCTTGTCTATGAGCGGTGTAGTGTGCCCTTAGGTTTTTACAGTTGTTACGCTTGTCCAAAAGAGACTGATAAAGACTCATTACATCACTACGTATATGAACATTATTGACTCTAGGTTTGCAAAGATATAAACACATATAAAAAAGTAAATTAAACCTGAACAAAAGTTTATCTGTAGTTTGGCTTTCAATGCCTTTCAAAAATAGTGTTAGAGGAAGGACGCTTCTGTCAATGCCTTTATAAAGCTATAGTGCATGAAACAAATCTTTGTTTTTCTGCTACAGATTCAGTTTACTTTCAGAAATGTTTATAAAACAAATAGATGAGTTTAGCTCACCAGAAAAAAAATATAGCACTGAACATAGTACTTACATGACAAGTCTTTCTAGAGCCTGCAATTTTTAGACAATAACACGCTTGTTACTTGAAAATATTTCGGAAGATTAG
Organism: Acomys percivali; assembly: GCA_907169655.1. Classification (NCBI taxonomy): domain Eukaryota; kingdom Metazoa; phylum Chordata; class Mammalia; order Rodentia; family Muridae; genus Acomys; species Acomys percivali. The sequence goes on from OU015751.1 coordinate 109,502,579, forward strand.
ATTCCCTTCCTGATCTTAAAGCATCATTTACAAACCTTCTTGTTTTGTTCTACTATTTTCTTAAAAATCAAGTATCACAAAGGCTTTCCTGGTTGCTACTGTTTACATTGAACTACTTTCTTTAATAGGATGGTGACCTCATGATTACTCTCTCTTAGATTTCATGCAAACAAGGCTGCTCTAACCATATACAGATAAAAATTTATATACAAAATTGCCAAGGTCATCTTCCTGCTTTATCTCTACCTCATTGACAGGAGAAATCTCTTTTGCTGTACATGAATAGAAGTTATTAATTAGTGCATGAAGAAATTTACATGCAACATCTGGCATTGGTGCAAATACATTTATGTTAATACAGTTGTAGCCATTTTATGAGCAATAAAACTACTTAATTGCTTTAATAATGACAAGCCTTCTTAGTTTCTGTGGGTTTGTGCAGAAGCTGAATTTCATCAACGAAAACCCAGGCTTTTTCTTCTTCTTCTTCTTCTTCTTCTTCTTCTTCTTCTTCTTCTTCTT
>OU015751.1:109503110-109588643 GCA_907169655.1 Acomys percivali
CTTCTTCTTCTTCTTCTTCTTCTTCTTCTTCTTCTTCTTCTTCTTCTGATAACTCCTCAAATGGTTGTCTTTTCCTACTTGAACTTAGTTTCATCAATTCAAAATTGCCTTGGGAATCTGGAGCAATATTCTCTCAAGGAAGCATTCAAAGCAGGAAGGTTATGAAAAATGGGGCAAGGAGGACATCTCATTGCTCTCTTGGCTTATCAAGTACACTATCATTCTCCGAAATCACGGACCAGCTTGATGGTTACAATACTGGAAGGCCAGGAAGCTTAGAATCTGTGAAAGGGAAGGGTAATTTCTCATGAATTTTAGTGGAGTGGGACTCATACCATAACCATAACATTTCTGCTGAGGTGGCCCACAACTATGATATAAGTGTAATATCCAGGAAGAAAGGAATAAGAATGTCAATACAGAAATAATTAACTGGCCTTTCCAGAAATTTCCTTATTATTTTACTAGGTTTTGAATACTGTGATTATAAATATATAAAATGTACCATAAAGTTTTAGAGAAAATATATAAGTAAACCTAAAAATTTTAATATAAATTGAAATATCAATTTCCTTATGTCCAGTCACAAATGTAATTTACCTCTTACTAACCCACCAAGAACTGCATATGACTGTGATTTACCGGAGAATTTTGCTAATATTCAACAGCTTGGAATAAAATTATCATTACTGAATAAAGTTAGATTGAATATACTTTATTTCATATTAAAAACTTAGAAAACACATATAAGTAACAACTACAGTAATCAACTACTTTACAGCTATTAGTTTTATAATACTAACACTCAGAAAATAGGGAGGAGAGATGAACTTTCTCGTATCAATTTGTTCTCTCATAATTGTATTTAAAGTAGGTGCTTAATGTTATAAATATTGTTAAAAAATACATTTACTGTACCAAGTATGTCACAAACATTATAAAATTATCACCCATTTTTTTTGTTTGGTAACATTGTACCTCTCATTAAAGAACTTAAACCATGTAATCAGGTAGTAGGTTTAATCCCATTGGTCAAGCTGTTGCCATTTTGAGATCACAATTTGTCATGTCATCCAATGTAGTTCTCAGATCAAGAGAAGTAAGAAACTGCTTATTCTAAGCCAAACGAGAAGGCAACGGCTAAGAACAGGGAGTCATGTTGTCCTGAATAACAGGTTCCAACGTGAAAATGATTGCATAAATGATGACAGTGACAAAACACGGCTTTATCTGACCGTTGGAGGGCCATTTTTCAAACACAGATAAGCACTGAAAGGCTATTAGATTCGCTAAGATGACCCAGGTTGCTTCAACTTTGGAGCTGCCGCATTGAATTCATGGAGTTCGAATCTCTCCTTAGGCTCCATAAGACCTTTAATACAGATGTGACTTTTATTTCCTGCTGATGTCAGTTCAGTTAGATCCTTTATGAAGAAGGTGAAAACTGAAGATATAAACACAGCCAGACTGTCATCAGTAAACTGCAATGATCATTCATACTATATTTTATAAACTTTCATTTTCTAAATAGCCCTCCTTGACTCTAAATTTACATGCAGACAGTTGAACACAATAATATTATGTAAAATTGTGCAAATATTGAACAGAAATAAGGTTGAATACAATATTTTCACGTTAATCTAATCGGTCTTAGAAAATCAGGTATTGGCCAAATACAACTTTAATTTTGTTCCTGAAGTGCCTGGATTCTTCCTACATTTCTTGTCCAATTTTCCGATAATGCAAAGGTTTTAAAACATATTTCCATTTCTTTTATTGCAGGCAGTAAGCACAGACCCTGTTCCAGTTAAACTACACTATGACAAGTCCCATGACCAGGTTTGGGTGCTGAGCTGGGGCAGCCTGGAGAAGACATCACCAACTCTGCAGGTACAGCATGTAGTCATCATCTGTGCACAGATTTTCATGGCCATATTGCTGCCTTTGCTGTATAGAAAAAATTGTATCCTTATACTTATTTTATACTGCCTTATGTTTGTTTCTTTACAATTTTCATAGCCTCTACAATGCATAGCCTGCGCATGTGTTTTTATAATCTTGTGTCTCTTAACAATCAGATGTGTCCTGGAAATGTTAAGTCCTAAGATATCATCTACTTTGTGCAAAAGTCATATGCTACAAGATTTCTTAATAGAAACAAATTTTCCTGTGGAAAAATTAGCTACATATTACAGACCACAATTGATTATTAAGATACTCTCTGAGAAGGAAAATATAGTCTGTGCATACAAATGTATTTTAGTGTGAATAATATTAAGCCCCATAGTCCACACGGCTTGGATGTAAGCCTGGTGTATTTTGTTTAGGTGATAACCTCGGCCAGCGGGAATGTGCCGCACCACACTATCCACACACAGCCAGTTGGGAAACAGTTTGACAGAGTGGATGACTTTTTCATTCCCACCACAACACTGATTATCACCCACATGAGGTAAGTGCTAAGATGAATGGTCAGTTTCGAACTCTTTCTATCTAATTTTAATAAAAAGGATGCGTAAGATCAATAAATAATTGATTTATAAATCAAATGCAAAGAATAGTCACATATAAATTTTAGCTTCTCATGTCTGCTTGATGGGATTTATCAGTATTAGTGGCTAATTCGCCACTATAACTTTCTTTTCATGTCTAATGAAAAAACTTCTGACCCAAACAAATAAGATGTATTCTGTCATTTGTATCAATTTAATTCTTGTGCTTTCCAAATTGCTATTAAGGTTTTTTCCCCCTAGGATCTTATAAAATGTTCATAATTTGTGAAAAAACTTAAATGATTCTGATGAATGAATTACCTCTCAAATAGAAAGAACATCTTTTTCAATGTGTCCTGAGGAAGAACCACAGGTTCAGATGTCTGTTCCATGTATTTTACCGTACCTATACCACTCACCTCATGTTGATATTAATATAAAATTCACCCAGGCAGTATAGTAAGTTCATATAGAATGTTTGAAGCCTGAGCTTTGGAAGCAGCTTTGGAAGAAGTCTCTCTTCACAATTATTTACAAGCTGTGAAGGTAGCATTAACTCATGGCGCTATCTGCACAAAGGCCTCACAGCAGTAGCTTAAATGTTTGAATGTACAGAGAATGTTCACATCAGTGTAATGTGCCATTCTGGGTTACTTCGCATAGATAACATATCTTCAGAAAACTGTGTGGTTTTAGGCTCTGAGTGATTTCCACAGAGATGGTTATGGGAGCTAACAATAATTAGAAAAACAGCAAATGTTGTCTATAAACAGTCAAGATATCATTTCATTGCTACATAGAATTAAAATATTTCAAAGTTGTAGTTGATGATCTTTTAATTTTTGATACTTTAGGGCTGTAAGTTGATATGCACGCCTGCCTAAACTGTGCCCTATGAATAATTAAATTAATAGCTATTAAATATTAATAACTCTTATTTCACATCAAAATCAATTTTAATGAAAAGTGGTGACTATCAATTTTCTATATTGCAGCTTAAAAGTAGTTGTTACAATTAGGGCAAAAATGATGATCAATAACAACAACAATCAAAATATCATTTCTGTTCCATAAATTAAATTATTCTCGATGTACTATTTCTTTAAAACAACAAAAATTATTTTATGCTTGTAATACCTGGACAATAGATCTGGTTTGTTCTACTGATTTTGTGGAATAAAATATCAACCCAATTTTACATGTGTGTAAATGTGTTGGGACTGACATTTTGTGAACTGCATGTTCATAATTTGACAGTACTTTCTTATGCTTGCATTTCAAAGGTATTTCCATATCCTCAGCCAGAGGGCCTAGCACATAATATGTTTGATGAATATTGGCTTTCATTTTCTGACCTGGCATCCCATTAATCTACTTTATTCCCAGATTGCATCATCCTCACTTCATAGAAATTATATCTTAATGCATGAAATACACCTGAGCCAGAGTCAGGATTTAATATTTATGGTGCCTAAAATGATGGATAATTAATTAATTTTTCTCATGGGGAGGAGAAAAGCATCACATATACTATGATTGTGCTTGAGGAAGAGCAGTCTTTCAGACATACTTGGTTTCTTCATGTCTAACACAAGACAACATCCAGGACAAAAGAACTGTGTGGAAATGGTGAACAATTTTCTAAACTCCTGAGATTACAGAGAGAAGATCACAAGGGAGGGGCTACAATGCTGAGCTTCTTGTCTGGGAACTTGCCATAGCATTTATGGCAGAATGTGGATAAAGACTAAGGAAGGCTATGCTGTGGGAATTAATTCTTGATGCATACCTAGGACCCAGTCAATGCTTTCTGTACATACCCTTTGGCCCCTAAGATAATCAAGGCCTGCAATGCACTCCTCATCCCAATTGGGGGCCTAAAAACCTCTCTTTTCCTGTTCATCTTTCACTTGTCTTGTTAGTTGCTAGCCTTGGTTCACCCTCTGACCATTGCAACAATGGCTGTCCTTGCCAGTCACTGCTCTTGCAGGTGTTGGTAGTCTCCAATGTTGGCTTCTGTTTTCTTTCTTGTGACGTTCATGTTACCAGCTTATAAATATTTCTTGAGCCTTTGCTTTACCTGGCTTATGGTGAGGCAACTCCTGTCTCACTAGGAACGCCATTGTCACTGTATGGCAGCATCTACTTCATTTCCTTCTAAATATTGACATGAGATTTTGCTCTGATAGCTTTTGGACAATTCAAAGCCAACTCAGGTACACTAGATTATTTTAGGATTAGTTAAAATTATGCTACAACTCTATATATTTCTGGGTCTGGTTTATTTCACATATTTACACCATCCACTTGCTGCTCCCCTCCCTCAACCCTGACACACAATTTCTCCATTTCCTATCTTATTTCTATACCTATAATCTTCAGGACTCTTTAGTCAGGTCTCTAATATAGGTCAAGAATGAAGAATTTAAAATAACAAAGTGTATATGATTATATGACTTCAAAGTGACTTTAGTATTCACATATCTTTGTATTTTTATTACTTTAAGTCTATAAAATAAAACATAACATAGGGTTAAATTTTAACAATCAGTACTGATTATCAATTTTCTATTTTGAGATGCATATGTCCATACTAATTTGAATAAATATATAATTTTGAATAGTTACCTTGTATCCAAAGAGATGTACCATGTGCATACATAGACAGTATGTCCTATTATAAATATTAAATGTCTATAATCAAACATCAAAATAATGTCATGTATTTTACTAGATTTTTATATGCATTTTTATAATAATTATTATTTATTAATTTGTGTATTTATTTTTTGCATTTCATTTTTATTTTTTATTTAATTAATTTATTCAGATTACAACTAAATTATTATCCCATCACTTGTATCCTACCATTCCTCCCTCCCTCCCACTTTCACCCGATTCCCCTCCCATAGGTCTATGACAGAGAGGGACCGTCTCTCCCACTAATGGACATTGGCTATCAAGTCTCACGTTGGTAGCCTGCTTATTTTTCCTTTGAGTGCCACCAGGCCTCCCCACCAAGGGGAGGTGGTCAAACACAGGGCACTAGAGTTCATGTCAGAGTCAGTCCCCACTCTCCACATAACTGTTGAGAATATTCTGTCCATTGGCTAGATCAAAGTAGGGGTTTGATGTTTACTACTTGTATTGTCCTTGGTTAGTGCAATAGTTTGGGCAGATCCCCCTGCACCCCGACCCATACATCACAATGTTCTTCTTGTAGGTTTCTAGGACCCTCTGGGTCCTTCTATTTCCCTATCTCCTATATTTCTCTTAGAAAGAGTCTCAGGAGGATGTCCTCACATCTGTTCCAACCTCCTAGTAAGTGAAGATTTTCGTGGGATATGCCTTTTAGGCTAGTGACCAATTATAAGTGAGTATACACCATTTGAGTCATTCTGCTTCTAGGTTAACTCTCTCATTATGATAATTTTTAGTTCAATCCATTTGTCCACAAATTTCTGGATTTCCTTGTTTTTAATAGCTAAATAGTATTCTATAGTGTAAATGTACCACAGTTACTTTATCCATTCTTCAACTGAGGGATATTTAGGCTGTTTCCAGGTTCTGGCTATTACGAATAAAGCTGCTCTTGTTGTGTGGTGGAGCATTTTCTAGGTATATTCAAAGGAGGAGAATAGCTGGATCTTGAGGAAGCCCTATTCCCAGTTTTCTGAGATAGCATGAGAGAGATTTCCAAAGTGGTTGTACTAGTTTGCATTCCTACAAGCAATGAAGGAGTGTTCCTCTTTCTCCACATCCTTGCCAGCATGTGGTGTCACTTGAATTTTTCATCTTAGCCATTCTGAAGGGTGTAAATTGAAATCTCAGAGTAATTTTTATTTGTATTTCTCTGATGACTAAAGATATTCAGCATTTCTTTAAGTGTTTCTCAGCCATTTTAAATTCCTCTGTTTAGTTCTGGTTTGGTGGTGTTTACTTTCTTGAGTTCTTTATATATTTATATATTTTGGATATTAGACCTTTGTCAGAGGTAGGGTTGATGACAATCTTTTCCCAGTCTGTAGGTTGTCGCTTTGTTCTGTTGACAGTGTTCCCTGGCTTACAGAAGCTTCTCAGCCTTATGAGGTCCCATTTGTTAATTGTTGACCTTAAAGCCTGGGCTGTTGGAGTCCTGTTCAAGAAGTTGTCTCCTGTGCCAATGTGTTCCAGGCTCACCCCCATTTTTTCTTCTATCCAATTTAGTGTCTCTGGTTTTATGTTGAGGTCTTTAATCCACTTGGACTTGAGTTTTGTGCATGGTGACAATATGGGTCTAATTGCATTTTTCTATATGTAGACATCCATTTAGACCAGCACCATTTGTTGAAGGTGCTATCCTTTTACCATTGAATATATTTGGCTTCTTTGTCAAAAATCAAATAACCATATGTGTGTAGATTCATTTCTGAGTCTTTGATTCAATTTCATTGATCAACCAGCCTATTGCTGTGCCAGTACCATGCTGTTTTAATTACTGTTGCTCTATAGTACAGGCTGAGATCAGATATGGAGATTCCTCCAGGGGATCTTTTATTGTATAGGATTATTTTAGCTACTCTGGATTTTTTGTTTTTCCATATGAAGTTGAGAATTGATCTTTCAGTGTCTTTAAAAAATTTGTATATCTATTCTGATAGGGATTGCATTGAATCTATAAATTGCTTTTAGTAAAATGGCATTTGTACTATGTTAATTCTCCCAATCCACAAACAAATGCATTCCTTACAACTTCTGATGTCATCTTCAATCTCTTTCTTTGGAGATTTGAAGTTTTTTTCTAGTAAGTCCTTCACTTGTTTGGTTAGAGTTACTCAGAGATATTATATATTTCTTGTGGCTATCATGAAGGGTGTAGTTTTCCAAATTTCTTCCTCTGCATGTTTGTCATTTGTATATAGGAAGGCTACTGACTTTTTTGAATTAATTTTATATCCAGCCAATTTGTTGAAGGTGTTTTTCAGCTTTAGGAGTTCTCTGGTGGAATCTTGGTGGTGGGGAGGTATACTATCATATCATCTGCAAATAGGGATAATTTGACTTCCTCTTTCCCATTTGGATATCCTTGATCTCCTTTTATTGTCTTATTGCTCTGGCTAGAACTTCCAGTACTATATTGAAGAGATCTGGAGAGAGTGTCTTGTTCCCAGTTTTAGAGGAATTTCCTTGCGTATCTCTCCATTTAATTTTATATTGGCTATTGGCTTGCTGTATATAGCATTTATTATGTTGAGATATATGCCTTGTATCCTTGATCTCTCCATTGATGCATCAATGTTCATAAGAGAAATTGGTCTGAAATTCTCTTTCTTTGTTGGGTTTTTGTGAGGTTAAGGTATCAAAGTGACTGTGGTCTCATAGAATGAATTTGGTAATGTTCCATCCAATTCTATCTTTTGGAGTAGCTTGAAGAGTATAGATAATAGCTCTTCTTGGAAGATCTGGTAGAATTCCATGCTAAATCCATCTGGCGCTGGGCTTTTTATGGTTGGGGGACTATCAATGATTGCTTCTATTTCTGTAGGGGAAGTGGGACAATTTAGTTTGTTTAATAGTTCTTGACTCAATTTTAGCAAGTGGAATTTATGAATAAAATTGTCCATATCTCTCAGATTTTCAAATTTTCTATATGTGCCTTTGAAGTAGGATCTTATGATTCTTTGCATTTCTTTGGTGTCTTTTGTTATGTCTCCCTTTTCATTTCTGATTTTGTTGATTTCAATACTGTCTCTTTGCCTTTTCATTAGTTTGGCTAGCGGTTTGTCTATCTTATTGATTTTCTCAAAGAACCAGTTCCTGGTTTTGTTGATTCTTTGACTTATTCTCTTTGTTTCTAATTTATTGATTTCATCCTTGAGTTTGATTATTTCCAGACGTCTATTCCTCTTGGGTGTTTTTGCTTCCTTTTTTTCCTAGGGTTTCCAGATGAGTCATTAAATTGCTTATGTAGGATGTTTCCAATTTCTTTATAAAGGCACTTAGTGCTATGAATTTTCCTCTCAGTACTGCTTCCAATGTGTCCCATGAAATTGGCTATGCTGTTCCTTCATTTTCATTGAAATTCAGGAAGTCCTCAATTTCTTTCTTTATTTCTTCCCAGATTCAGGGGTTATTAAGTAGAGAGTTCTTTAATTTCAGTGTGTGTAGACTTTTTGCTATTTCTGTTGTTCTTAAAGTCCAGCCTTAGACCATGGTGATCTGATAGGATACAAGGTATTCTTTCAATCTTCTTGTATTTGTCGATGCTTGCTTTGTGACCTCATATGTGATCAATTTTGGAGAAGGGTCCATGGGCTGCTGAGAAGAAGATATAATACTTTACTTTTGGGTGAAAAGTTCTGTAAATATCTGTTTATCCATTTGATTCATGGCGTTGGTTAATGATGTTATTTCTCAGCATAGTTTCTGTTTCAATGACCTATCCTTCAGTGACAGTGGAGTGTTGAAGTCTTCCACTATTAATGTGTGGGTATCAATGTGTGGTTTAAGCTTTGTTAATAGTTCTTTTACAAATGTGGGTGCCCTTGTATTGGGAGCATAGATGTTCAGAATTGTGATGTCATCTTGCTTGACTTTACCTTTGATGAGCATGAAGTGTCATTCATTGTTCCTTTTGATTAATATTTGTTGAAATTCTATTTTATTAGATATTAGAAATGGCTACACAAGCTTGCTTCTTGTGACTGTTTGCTTGGAATACCTTTTTCCTGGTTTTTGTCCTGAGGGAATGTTTGTCCTTGTCACCAAGATGTGTTTCTTGAATGCAGAAGAATGTTGATTCTTGTTTATGCATCCTATCAGTTAGTCTATGTCTTTTTAATGGAGAATTGAGACCATTGACATTGAGAGATATTAATGACCAGTGACTGTTAAGTCCCTTATTTTTTTATGTTGGTTACAGTAGAAAGTTTGTGTGATTGTATTTTTGTAATGGTGTAGTTATTTATTTCCTGTGTAGTTTTGGTTGTAGCTTGTCCCTTTGGGGTGGAGTTTTCCTTCTAGTAACTTCTGTAAAGGCAGATTTGTGGATATGTACTGTTTGAATTTGTTTTTTCATGGAATATTTTGTTTTCTCCATCAATGGTTATTGATAGTATCACCGGGTATAGTAGTCTGCTCTGGCATCTGTGGTCTCTTATGATTTGCAGGACCTCTGTCCAGGTCTGTCTGGCTTTTATGGTCTGTGCTGAGAAGTCAGGTGTAATTCTGAGAGGTTTGTAATTAGATGTTACCTTTTTCTCTTGCCACTTTTAATATTTTTCTTTGTTCTGTTTATTTTGTGTTTTTATGGTTATGTGACAGGAAGATTTTCTTCTCTGTTCTATTTGGTGTTCTGTCGGCCTCTTGTATGTTTATATGCATCTTCTGTTTCAAATGGCAAAAACTTTCCTCTATGACTTTGTTGAAGATATTTCTGGGCCTTAGAGTCAGGTGTCTTCTTTCCTCAATGTCTATTATTCTCAGGTTTCATCTTTTCACAGTGTCCTTGCTTTCGTGGATATTTTGTGTCAGGAATTTTTCAGATTTAGCATTGTTTTTGATGGTTACTTCAAGTTCTAAAATTCTATCTTCTAGTCCTGATATTTGTTCCTCCATTTCTTGGATTTTTTAAAGAGAATCTCACCTCTGTGTTGCTTACTTTCTTCTCTAAGGTCTCTCCATCCCATTTTTCTTCTATCTGTGCCTTTATCGCTGTTTCCATTTTCATCTTCAGATCTTGAACTGTTTTATTGATTTCCTTCTTTGTATTTTTCTGAAATTTTTCCAGTGCCTCTCTATAGGCATCTTTTATGTCTTCCACCTGTTTGACTGCATCTTCCTGTGTTTGATTATGGATTTTGTTTGGTTCCTCCATTATCATCTTCATTACTAGGGATCTGAGGTCATTATCTTGTATTTCCCTTGTTTTTGAGTTCTCAGGGTTGCTTTCTTTGGGCTAGCTGGGATCTGGAGATACCGAGTTGTTTTGGGTTTTGTTGTTTGCATTCTTACACTGTCCCTTACTCATCTTTCTATCTCTGATGTTGGGTGGTAGCTTCTGGTGTCCTTCACTGGTCCTTGAGAGTGTATAGTTGGTAAGTGATTATAGGTCATGTGCCCTTGCCTGTGGGAATCAGGGAGTTCTTCCCTGGAACCAGCAGGTGACTTGGTTTCTGCTCCAGAAAACTGCACTACACCTTAAGCTCCTAAGTGGGTGAGCAGAGGTAGGCTTCTGCCTGGTCCCAATCATGCTACTGAGGGGATTCAGACCAACTGTGTTAGGGGGCCACTGTTTAATTTTCTGTCGTGACCCTTTGAGGCAGTCTGGTCTCTCCCAAGCATGTGGTAGACCCTGCCAGGCCATGGGGAGTTGCCAGCCCAGATTTTATCTGCCCTATTGTGCAGTCATGGACTGCTGTGGCCAGTAGATAGGTTCCTGCGTGGACCTGTTCAGATAGCAGGACTGTTGTGGCTCTGTCCCATTGAGTTGTGGTCATAATTCAGATGCTGTCCAAACCCCTCAGGGTTGTCCAGCTTCTCCCAAGAGCATGGGGGACCCTACCAGGCCATGGGGACTGGCTGGGCTAGGCATTATAGGCCCAATTGTTCAGGCCTGACTGCTATGTCCTGCAGTCAGGTTCCTGCCCATAGCAGTCTACATAGAGGACCAGTCTGTTTCCATACCTTTGGAGGTTCTGTTCTACTGAGTTTTGGCCACAATTCAGACCCCCTTCCAGACCCCTCAGAGCTGTCCAGCTTCTCCCACGAGCGTTAGAGTCCCTGCTGGACTTTGGGGTCTGTCCGGGCCAGGTTCTATCAGTCCAACTTTGCAGGCTTGGTCGGCTGAGGCCAGTTGCCTGGCTCTGGTCTGGACCCGTTCATACTCTAGTGTGCTGTGGCTGGACACTGGTGTTCACCTCTGCCTGGGCTTCCCTGAGGCCTCGGGGGCTCTCTGTGGACTGGCATGGAGCAGGTGGGGGGGCAGTGTCCAAGGACAGATTCACCTGTTTCTCTGAGACTTCCCCAGGCCAGGAGCTCTGATGTTCCACCTTCCCACACACTGCCTTTGGGCTACAGAGGCCATGTGCAGTCTGCAGGTGGGTTTCATTCCAAAGTCTGGGGAGGGGGAGTGGGTTCAGGTCCTCTGTGGGCTGTTATTTGACCCGGGACAGGCCTGCCTTTGGTCTGCACTGGCAGGAACCCATTCACCTAATGTTCTCCAGTTGCTGCAGCGTGTGGCTCCCAGTCAGGTCCCTGGTCTCTGTGTGGTAGATCAGATACAGTGCGTGATAGGCACCACCATCTTGGAACTCTTATTTATTTATTCACTTTACATCGAGGACATAACCCCCCACATCCTTTCCTCCTAGCCCTACCCTCTCTCCTTTCCCCCTCCTCTATTCCTCAGAAATGTGATCCCCACTACCCACCCACCCCAGTTCACCAAGTCACATCAGGGTTAAGCTCATCCTCTTTCCCTGTGGCCTGGCAATGCAGTCCTGTCAGGGAGAAGTGATGAAAATGAAGGCAACTGAGTCCATGTTAGAGACAGCCACCGCTACCCTTACCAGTGGAACCACATGAGGCCTAAGCTACCCACTGGCTACATCTATGTAGAGACCTAGGCCCAGTCCATGCAAGGTCCTTGGTTGGTGCTTCAGACTCCCCAGTCCCTCTGGGCCTTGGTTAGTTGGCTCTGTTGGTCTTCCTGTGGTGCTCTTGTTGCCTTTAGGTCCCTTTATTTCTGCCTCCACCTCTACTTTTCCACTACACACCCTATGCTTCACCCAATGTTTGCTGTGAGTCTTAGCAACTGTTTAGAACCACTGCTGGGTGGAGATTCTCAGAGGACAACTCTGATGGCCTCCTGTCTGCAGGAATAGCAAAGAATCATTAATAGCATCAGGGGTTGCCTCTCTTTCATGGGGTGGGTCTTGGGTTGGGCCACACAATGGTCGGACATGGCCTTAATCTCTGATCTATCTTCTCTGTTTTTATTCCTGCATGTCTTGTAGGCAGGTTAAGTTTTGGGTCAATGTTTTCATGAGTGGGTTGGTGTTGTCCTCCCTCCACCAGGAGTCTTGTCAAGTTAGAGGACATCCCCTTCAGTCTCCATGGCCCCTTCCACAAGGAGTCTCCGCTATCCTCCCAGAGGCCTTTTCTGACTTAGTTCCCCACTTTGTCACATGGATACCTCCACCCACAGTTTCTCCCTAAGGAAAGCAGGAAACTATGTGATCTCTCAGCTTGGGCCAGATGGGAGGAGCAATGCCATACAACATTTGACTTTTATTGTATTTACCTTAATCTTTTCAGCTCTGGTTTAAGGATCAAGCTTGTGTCTCTACCTTTTCTTTTCCTGAAGAAGCTTCACTTGATTTCATTTTCTGGAGCAGGATATCACAGCTTGTGGGATGCTTCAAATTCTGATGTCCACCTATAACCTGATGAGCTATTGAAAGTACATAAACACTTCTTGATAAACTTTAACTTCAATAACCCAAACTTTGAGGTGATTTATTTAGTCTCTACCCACTGAGGAAAATTGTAAATATGTTTAAAGGGCATGAATATCACAGAGATGTCCTTCAGGTATTCAATGAAAATATATTTATGGGCTGGGGAGATCATTCAGCTGTCAAGAGCACTGCTGCTCTTGAAAATTACTCAAGCTTAGTTGCAACATTCACATGGTGGCTCACTAATCATCCATATTTTCAATTGCAGGGGATCTGATTAGTAGTTCTCTTATACCTTAGAATCAGCATTCATTGTTAAATTGCGGTAAAGAAAGCATCTCATTTAAATGCTTTAAACTTTGCAATAAATCAACAAATTGAGTAACGGTAACAAAGTTCAAGGCTTTATATGTGCCCAAAGCCATAGATTTTGCAATAACTAAAGAATATAAATAAAAAAAATCTCTCTAAATCATTATTTTTCATAAGCATACAGACTGATAAAACTGAATGAGAGACTATTAAAATAAAAATATGCAATTTTATAGGAATCAACTGTGTAAACTTAATGTAATAAATACTGAAATGTAATTCCAGTAAATTTGAACCAAAATTGCTCTGTAATTTTGTAATTTTTTTGTAAATATTAGAAATCATTTATTATTTCACTTATAATTTGCAGTCAAAGAAGTTATGATATGACCGTATTGTTAAATTAAAATTAAATTGTCGTATATATCCATACATTTGTATAATTTGATATTTTTATTACATTTAGTTTCCTATGCTCTGAGAATTGCAGGAAATATTCAATATTTGTGCTTTTCAATCTTTATTAGCCAAGAAATCAGAAACAAACTAAATTATTTTCAGAAATCATTTTTAAAATCAATTATCATAAATATATAAATAAAAAATATCATAAGTCTGAAATTAAGAGGAGGAGAACTGACAGATAGAAGAAAAGCCAAGGGGTGGGCAAAGTTCAGGAATGTGCTGCCACATTGTTTTCAAAGCACTTTCCAAAAAATAAATGTTTTCAAAACTATTTTCCAATGTAGCTAATAGTAAAAGATTGAAGGTTAGAACTAGACAGAGGCAGATATGAGAAGAGAAGGAGATGACAAAACTTAGTCAAGGCTTTCATTAATGCCAGACAGTGTGCTCTATAACATATGCAAAATTTGGAAGGCTTGAATGAATTGTGTTGGAATTATGAATGGAATTGTGTAGGGGCCTGCAGGGAGGGCTCAGAACTTAAGAGTACTTGCTGCTAGTTCAGAAGACTCGGTTTCTGTATGCTCAGTACCATCAACATGGCTTATTACCATTAGTGACTCCAGCTCCAGGGGACCTGAGGTTCTGTTATGGTCTCTAAGGACAGCAAGTAAGAACATTGTGCAAAGACATACATGTAGGCATAACATTCATATACATATAAATAAACAAATATTTATTCCTAAAAGGTATATTCTATGTTGCAAGGGCATAGAGAATTCTTGGGTCAAATGATGTGGACAGCACAAATTATTTATGGTCTTCTCTGACTAAAATGATACTTTGGAAATAATTATAAATGAATGACACACACACACACCTATGTTTTCTATCACTTTTCAGTCATCTTTCTTTCTCTTCTTTTGTATAGTTCTTTATGTTAGGAGTTAAATAGGAAAAAAAAATTAATCCTGCTATGCTGAATATGCTGATGTCATGGGACCCACTTTCAAAGAAATGATAAGAAAGTGCTGATGCTTGAATTATGTGTCTAATTTTAAGGCACATCTTATAAAGAGTGACAGAAACAGCATTAGAAAACTGATATTATCATGATTTTTTTTTTGTTTTTGTTTTTCATGAAACGTTTTAATATATACATGCCCATGCATAGGCTTCTTTCTTTTATCAATGACTATAGCTTCAAATTGTACTGTGGAGATCTTGAAAACAACACACTTTAACACGGACTATTGAAATGTCAGTGTCCACACTTTTATATCACTCTGAATGAGATCTTCTAAGTACAGCAAGCAAATACAAACCATAGCTCATGTAAACAGATGTTTCTCTTAATTTCCTTCCTTTCTCCATTCTTTATCCTAATATGATGCTCTTCTGGACTGAATTTCCTAGCCTAGATGACCCTTCCATTTGGAAAGAGTGGGGCTGGTTGGTAGCCATTCCTTATAATTTGATCCTTATAGTCACTTGATTGCTAAGAGTGTACATAGGAGTGTTTGAGGCACAAACAGGCAATAAGACACTAAAGACCTGTGAAGTTACAGATGGATCATAGCCCTAGTCCAGCCCATTTCCAAAGTTACTTTTAAATGCAAATCTTACAGCAGCTGAGACAGCAGCGACCTAAATTGGGAAGCAGAAAACACTGCCCTGCCATGTGAAAGTGTCTATAGTGCCCTTCCTGTTATAAAGCAGCAAAGAAATAATTAAGAAAACATTGCGTTTGATATATGTTTCCTTAAAACTCCTCCAAGGAGGAAATTTTTTTTTCCTGTTGGGAAAATAAAAATTCTTTGAAAGTTAAAGTACATCATTTCCTTTCATATTTTATGAAATATGTTGAAGTAAAACTCTAAGGAGATATATGCATGTGTGTATGCATGTATGATGACACATAGATCAGTAGAGCTCTATTGTTGTCGGACACAGACCAGATGTTTGGAGGTACAGAGGTAGCACTGAAATGGAGAAGATGTGTTGTTCAAGAGCACTTGATGACAATACAATATCCTGATGACCGGCAACAAGTTACGGGATGATCGTGTAGCTTTTAATTCCAGCCTTTGAGAGGCAGAGGCATATAGATCTTTGTTAGTTCAAAGTCAGCCTGGTTTACATGCGTTTCAGGCCAGCCACGTGTGAGACTTTGTCTCAGAAACAAACCAACAACAAACAAACAAGCAACAGGTAAAACAGAAAAACAAAAACAAAAACAAAAACAAAAGAGGACTGCAAAGTTATTTGTAAATTCAAATCTCATGTAAGCTTCAATTCTGTGCAATAATTTTCTTATTTCATTCATTCTTATAAGCTAATTGTGTCATAAAGAAAAAATAAGATAAATAAATAAACAAAAACCTGTCTGAACATGTAGGCTCTTTCTGCTTCATGTGATTAGTGGAGCAATAAGGTGAAAGCACTTCTAGTATATTTTTGACTGAGAGTCCTTCATGTATAATAACAATAACTAATATATTCTTCTAGAAGCCTCCATGATGTCCAAAGTGGTGGAGACATCTTAGTTTTGAAGAAAGAAGGATGTTCTTCTTTTTGGCTTTGATCTATGTTTTCAGTCTGCCTTTTTTTCATGATCACTGAATAAATCTTTATTAGTAACAATGCGTTCAACCTTTTTCAACCTTCTTCAGTATAGCAATGCTATAGAATCTAAGCACGTAAGACAAATTGTGTGCCTGTGCACGTGTATTTGTGAATGGTTGTGTGGGGTGACAAATTGTTACACATATATATAGAGAGAAGGAGGGGGCGGGGACGTAGGGAGGAAGGGAGGGAGAGGAGGAAGGGGAAGAGAGGGAGAGGCAGAGAAGGAAAAAGAGACGGATTCACTTTCTTATTTTCATTACTTCTTGAATTACAGGGTCCTGAACTTTTCCCTGCTTAGTAATTCCCTATAATTCCAGAACACCCTCAATTCTACTAAAGTCTGGTTTAAAAAAAAAAATTATATGCCCAGATGTTTGAAATAGCAATTCTTTTAAAGAACTTTTATAGTTAGATTAGTACTCTGTCTTTTCTGAGAGATTTTGTTGTTGTTGTTGTTAAGTGGAGAAAGTGAACACAAGCCCCTATCTTTAACCACTTGATAACCACTTCCAAATGAAAAATTAGTTTCTCCAAGGAAATTTATATGGGGAAACAAATCACTCTGAGGAGCAGTCTCCATGCCTGTCAGTAAACGCCAAACACAATATTAACTCAATGCCATCTTTAGAGGGACTTTGTCTTGTATTAATTTGTCAGGAAATTTTTTACACCTAATAGGTCCTTTGTGTATACATAATGGCTTCCTGTTTTGTATTTTTATGGGATTCCTGTGTGTGCTAACCTGTGTCTCTCTGAGTCTATATGTGCTTTGTTGGTGTGTGTGTGTGTGTGTGTGTGTGTGTGTGTGTGTGTATGCGCACGTGCGCACTGTTTCTTTGACTTTTTCTTCTGTTTGTTTTTTCCTATTCTTATGTGTACTTTTCTGTTATTATTATTATTATTAGAGAATTACTTATTTTTAAAAAGAGACAAAAAAGTAGTGGATCTCTTTTTGTTTTATCTATCTATCTATCTATCATCATCATCATCACCTCATTATTGTTGTTATTGATATTATTATTTAGATACTTGTTTATTTTCTAATGAGAGACAGAAAGGATATGGATCTGGATTGGGAAGTTAGGAGAGGAAACTAATCAGAATATGTTGGATAAAAATTCTATTTTTAATCAGAGAAAAATGGAAAAGGAAGGTGTTTTCAAATATGGAGAGGTAAGCATTTTTAAAAAATTATGTAAGACTTATCAAACTCTAAGTAGACTAATTCGGCAGCAATTTATGGTTAGATCAGAGCACTAATATCATGCCCCTTGTAAGGACTCTACATTGTTGACCTGACACTTTAGTTTTGTTATAGAATGTGAAATGACTCTTGCTTCTTCTCTGGGACATCCTTATGCTAACAACACAATCATGTTGGTTGACCTTCATTGTCAACCACACTGAACATAGAATAACTTAGGAAACACACAATTGTCTTTGAAGGAGTTTACAGGTATTTTCCTTAAGAGACAGCTGTGCTGTACACGTATAACAAACTTTTATCCTTTCATCTCTTTCTCATATATTTTTTGGGGTTTTCCAGAAACAATAATTCAGTTTTATTTCAAACATATATATGACGTATTTTGTAGATTACTTGTCTCAGTTTACTCTACATAAAAACCCATTCACTAAATAATGAATATGTTTAAAGAAATGCATATTTTTCTCAACTTACGCTGGAGCTGTGTCCTGATAGACCCATACGAATCCCGAACTATATTAAGTTGAAAGTGTGAAAATGTACCAAGCCTCCGTTAACCAGTGTGAAATCATGTACAATGTATGGTATACAATACTAGCTGCTTTACTCACATGATTACTTGTCCAGCTAGGAACTGTGGTTTGATGCTGTTACCCAAACCCCAAGATCCACAGCACCTATGCCTAGTCTAAGAGGAGATCAAAATTCAAAACTGGAAGCATGGCGTCTAATGAATACACTTTTCCCCACATCATAAAGTTGAAAATTTGTGAACTCAACAGTAGGAAGAGGAGACGATCTGAATGTTTCACCATAAAAATATTCACCATAAAAAAGGTGCTGAATGTTTGAGAGTTCAATTTCTGTTACAAATTCATATGTACATTGGTTGGCCTATTTTATGCAGAAAAGGCAAAACAGAATCTTTTAAAGTCTTCCCAAACTCATATAGGTCTCTGTTAAATAATTTGGAGATGGTCAGAGGTAGTAAATTGTTTTCTTTTTGAATACTTGTACAAGACTATGAGAATAACATCCATCCAAATGCAAGAACAAACCAAAAAAGTAAGAAAAAAAAAAAAAAAAAAGAAGGAAAGGAAGGAAGGAGGGAAGATTGATTCTGTGTGTTTTCTTGTTCTTCATATGATTAACTTGGAAGATTATTTTCCTCTTTCAGGAAAGTAGCCTGTGATATACTTCAGGATAGCACCTTACCTTACTGGTATATGAAACTTTTCTTGATGTTGTTTCTCAAGTTATATAACTAAGATGACCTTTCTCAAAGTATGCCCTTATTTTAGGCCCGAGAAACAACAATATTAAATAAGTAGCTCTCATTTAGATCATATACATAAGCTAATGGAAACAAACAATATAACATTTTCTCATAATGTGACTAAATACTTGCTTTACATATGTCATTTTTAACTTTTTTCTATACATTAAAATTAATATAATGCCAAAGCAGAGATAGTCTTTGCATGAATCATATTAGTTAGATAGAAAATTTTAAAACTTGAAAGTATAAAAATTATTCATAGGCCATCAAATTAGATAATATATTTTGATCCTTTTCATTTAGTTATAGCCTGTGAGTATAATCTTTTAAAAGTTATTCTTCCTTGCTATTGAACCTACAAGTGGAACATTATGATAGGCAGATTTGGTTCAAGGGGTCCCGCTCAAACTAAGGCACTAGCCAAAGACAATGCAAGCGGTAAAATTTAAACCCCTACCCTGATCTAGCCCATGGACAGGACAGTCTCCACACTTGAGTGGAGAGAGGGATTTGACTTTCTCATGTACTCTGGTGCCTCACATTTGACTATGTCCCCTGGAGGGGGAGACCTAGTGGCACTCAGAGGAAGGACAGCAGGTCACTGAGAAGAGACTTGATACCCTATGAGCATATACTGAGGGAGGTAATCCCTCTCAGGAACAGTCATAGGGGAGGGGAATAAGGGGAAAATGGGAGGGAGGGGAGAATGGGAGGATACAAGGGATGGGATAACCATAGAGATGTAACAAGAATAAATTAATAAAAATAAAAAATAAAAATAAATAAAAATTTAAAAAAATTAAATTAAAAAAAATAAAAAAATAAAAGTTATTCTTATAAATTTAAAATAAAGAGGTCTATAAAGAACATTTACAATGGGCTTGAAGATTTTGCTCAATGTATAAGAGTACCATCTGGTTTTCCAGGGTACTCTGATTTGAACCCAGCACCCATTACTGACTCAAAACCATCAGTAATGCCAGTGCCATGGGATCTGATGGCCTGTTCTGGTCTCTGGAGCACTCTACAGCTATTATACACAGATATTCATAAAGGGAAGACAACCATATACAAACAATATTTTTCAAAAAATTAAAATAAATTTTCTCTAATCTTTTACAAATATCAATGAATGAAGCTTCTAAATATTTACTAGTTATTCCAGACATGTAGCCCAATTAGGACCCTGCATTGCAACAATACTTTTGTAGATATTTTTAAGTTTTCTATGGTTGTCGAGTCCAGCAGGAGGTAGCCATCTGAGATATGTAGCTGGTTACCAAAGACAAAGCCTGGGTATGATGTCAAAGTAGTAGCAGATACAACTTTTTAAGTTGATAAAAATAATGCTATACTTATATTACTCTAGAACAAAATTTCAGGTATCATTGACTTAATTCTAAATTGAAATTTGCTACTTTTGAATTGGCAGATTTTACTTAATTTAAAAACATTTAGATCTTTCTTTTTCTTTTTGTTTTGTTATTTTGTTTTGTTTGCAGTTATTTTTAATTTAATTAATTTATTCAGATTACATCTCAATTATTATCCCATCCCTTATATTCTCCCATTCCTCTCTCCCTCCTGCTCTCACCCTATTCCCCTGCCTTATGTCTATGACTGAGGAGGACCTCCTCCCCCACTATATGGTCATAGGCTGTCAAGTCTCATCTTGATAACTTGCTTATTCTTTCTTTGAGTGCCACCAGGCCTCCCCACCACAGGGAGGTGGTCAAATATGGGGCACCAGAGTTCATGTCCGAGACAGTCCTCGCTCTCCACATAACTGTGGAGAATGTCTTGTCCATTTGTTAGATCTGGGAAGGGTTTTGATGTTTACTGCAAGTATTGTCCTTGGTTGGTGCAGCAGTTTGAGCAGAACGCTTGGGACCAGATCTGCCCGACATGATGTTCTTTTTGTAGGTTTCTAGGACCCTCTGGATCCCTCTGTTTCCCCATTCTCCCATACTTCTCTCACCTAGAGTCCCAATAGGATGTCCTCACAAGTATCCCAATATCCTCTTAAGTGAAGATTATCATGTGACATGACTCTTTGGCTACTGTCCACTTATAAATGAGTATAAACCATGTGAGTCTTTCTGCTTCTGGGTTAACTCACTCAATATGATCATTTCTACTTCTGTCCATTTGTAGTGGATTCTAAAGGGTGGTTCTCTTTAGATTAAAGCATGCACTTGATATTATTAGGAGCAGAATCTCTACAGAGTTCTTGGCATACAATATGTCTCTAACAAATGGGATAATTGATAGTTCATTATAGTACCTTCCACAATGGTTAAAATAGCCAAGAGTATATTTTTTTTTGAAAAACATTTATCTGAACACCTACTAGCACAGAAATTTTCAGGAAAGAAAAAAGAATTGGGGATGAAGTCTCAATGTTAGTGTATTTCACATTTCACCATGGCTTTAAGTACAGTTTTTAAAAAGGAGTGTGGGGGGGAATTGTCACCAGGAATTTTCTGTGTAACACTGCATGGTGGCAGTCAGTGGCTGGGCATATCTGGGTCACCGGAGTTAACTCAAGAGTAAAACCATACATACACGCTTGTTATCTCTGGAACTTTTCTTAGTGCCTTTTACATTATGATCAATGTCTATAAAGCTACTGTTTTCCTCTTCTGGGTCCCTGATCTATGAAGCTTGTAAAAATCCAGAGGTGTCTTTCTAATTTATGCTAGGAAATTAAGAGGCACATTCTCACATGGAAAGGAAGTGACAATATAAACTGTAAAGTGTTAATCTGGTGAAACAATGGATCTGGAATCAGGAATCCCTGACTGAAGGTGTTTCTTATCTTGCTGAGGGAGGACAAAGAGTAGTCTGTGACAGGAGAAACAGAAGGAAACACTTGGTGGCACATATATTAATCTTTTATTTGATTTATTCCTTTCTAAAGGTGGCTTCTTTTTGGTGAGCCTATGATCTGCTTCATTTTCATATGGCATTTTGGCAAATATACCAATATCCACTCAGGTTCACCAATAGCCACAATATATTTCAATTATATTTGAAAATTAAAGGAAGTCAGAGTTTCCCAGATGGCATAACTGACCTGGTTCTGTCCATAGAGGGTTTTCAAATGTCACCTCCACATAACACTTAACGACAGAAGAAGAGAGCTCCTTGGACTTTCCTCAGAGGCCAATTTTTATTTCATTTAGGCTTTGACTAAATCTTGTGATTGATCAAAACCTTGAACATTAGAAATACTATAGACTTCTTTTAAGCCTTAGAGAATCTTTATTTTCTAAAACTCAGCTGCTTGATTTCATTACAAATATTCCAGATTGCTTGTTTGAGATTTATATCTTTCATGACATTCTAAAAATTCCCTAGGAGATATTTACTCAGTGAAGTTTTCTTTTCCTTATTCAAAGCAATACATACTAGAGTGAATATTTCATTGGTTTTCTATTTTTATTTGCTATCAACCCACTTTATAAAAATAAGGAATGATAGATTAGGCTTATATGTAAGCCAGTAAATCTACCAGCTCATGGCTAATATTTCTGAAAAATGAGCAATTTATTTTTATAAAATGAAATATATCAAATTGTAAGACAATGAAGGAAATGCCTTTTGTAATTGATATTTGAAACATTTATCATTATTCTAAATAAAGCAGTTGGTGCTCTGGCTGTGAAGTAGAATGCTTCTTGAGCAATTGTAAGGCCCAGGGTTCTATCAGCAGCAACCACAAGAATAGAAGCAAATTTATAAAGCTTGAGGAACATTGTTCTTTTGTTAATTTTAATTACAAGATTGATATTGATATGCAATGAAAGCAAGTGAAAATTTTTCATATCTTATGTCTGATCAGAAATATTTAGATTGAACTTTGTGTAAAAATAGACATGAGAGAATTCTGAAAAAGACTAGATCATTTTTTAATATTGAAGTTATCAAATAACAAACCTGTACTTATTAACAAGTATGGATTAGGAATGTAAATGATTAAATAGTCTCAAAACATACTACACAGTTTAATAAGAGTGTCAATATTCACTGAACGTGAAAAGGTCATCACTTAGAGGTACTCCTGAATTGCACAATATGTCCACTGATCTAAACAATACACCAATTGTACAGTAATTCACCTCAGAGCCTTTGAGGTAAAAAGCTATTAGTGAGTTGAAATATAGTTTTGATGGAGACCTTTGTTTCCTCGAGGCGGAAAGGGAAAATGTGTCAAAACCACAAATTTCTAAAATAATCACTGAGATGTGATATCTAGAATTTCCTGAGGCATACTGGTGTTTTTATGAGAGTCCCCATCTCGGCAGCGAGGCAAATGTTCATCAGAAACTCAGTGCCATGAGGGAATCATGGAAGCCCCTTTAGCTAGCGAACAAGATTGGTAGAGATAGTCCGTGGGTGTATCGGAATTAAAAAGCACAGACATGTGATATCACTGTCATTAGGCTCTCAGGATAAATGAATATAACAGAGCCTGTGATATCCAGAAGACCCTGAAGCATGGTCACATTCATATGAGAATAACAATCTCTGTAATATGGTAGGTGTTATTTGAACCTCCGTCCGTGCCCACCACAGTGCATGTATTGTCTGTGCTGGTATGGAACACGATGAACATTGTCTTTTCCACAAACAAAGAATAAATAGTGGGCATGGCATTGCTGGGTGACCTGCATATCATCTTTCAGCTTTTTGCAACTGTGATGATAATAGTAGATGGTGTGGGGTTTGACGGTACCTGTGTTTCCACAAAGGCTTGGTGTTTCTGAGGTCACATCTTCATTCTGTGCTACCAGAAAATGATGCTAGCTAGGAGTGAGACAATTCTTAACTCAGAGACAGCTGGCTTTGGCCATTAATTGGTGCATAAGTGGTTTGAGAAATACAACTCTTCAAGTATCAGGTTGTTTTAAATGACACTGTGTGTACACCTGTTTGTCTGTGTTCACATATATAAATGTAGGAAAACCTGGAGCTATGTGTGGAGCAGATGTCATACATACTAATTACTTGGTCTATGTGCCAGGCAAACTTTTTCCCCTTGTGTTTTTACTCTTTATTAACCATATCTGCCATACTCTTCTCAATTCATAAATTAAGAAATAAACTCTGAAAGAAATTAAGTAGTTTACTCAGTATTATATGATATTAAATTATGGACCTGTTAAACAAACGTTGATATTCTAGAGATCAGATAGTATCTTCCAAATAACTCAGTTATGTGAGTGGAATTCTCCCTTTCACATAGACATACACAGATACACACAGACACACAGACACAGACACACACACACACACACACATGCACAAAATGAAGCACACATCTATGTCTTCTTCTGATTTCTGTCTTTTCCTGTGTTGTAAGGTAACTTCCTATTATGTGTTTCTTTGTTTTATGAAATCATATTGAAACTATTATGTGATCAGACACATTCCTGAAACTTCTTTTACTTTGATATATATCTATTGTTATGATGTACAGTAACTGCTATTTCATATTCTATGGAATTGGCCCAATTTAGCTACATAAATTATAGTATATTTTATGTGATACTAAGGTAATGACTACAATGTGCATTTTTATAGTTCTTATTCCATTGGCTAGATAAATTAATATGTATTATTTTTAACTGTATCTCAGAACCCCTTTTGTAGTTGTTGGGTTAAAAGAAAACGACTATGGACATTCATATTTGTACTCACTTAGACCTAATACCACATAAGTTTCAGAAAGGAGACAAGTTAACTTCAAGAATCAGAAAAGGTAGTGCATAGTCTTACTGCAACTGGATAAGCCATGTTTGGGTGATATTCTTCAGAGGCTTGCCATTTTCTAAAGGAAAATCACAGAGAAGTGTACTGCAGAGTGATGGGAGCCAGAAAAGAGGGAAACTGTAGTTGGGATATAATTATTAGAGAATAAAAAATATCGGAAAAGCAGGAATTTATAGTTTTATTTTTCATCTATTATACATATTCTATTTCAAAATGTAACTTAATATATGATAATTAGTCTAAAAATTAAGCATTTAAAGGTTAATAATTAAATGAAAATTAAGTTTAAGTTCCATTTCACACATTAATGATATATTTTAATCCAATTCAGGTATACACTACTCATTTATACTTAGGAATTGTGTAACTGAAAAATAATCACCCATTTCTTAACCCTTCATAAATACTTTCCTCATGAAACACTGTAAATACTCCATTCTGTAGCTTATAAGAAGATAATTAGGTTGCCTTCTAAAGAAATCATCGGCAAGCGATAAAGGTGTAAATTAAAAGGCAACACATAAAGAGATTCAGATGAAGTGGGGTTTTCATTTTTACCGTTCATGGTTTTAGCATAGTGTGCTGCTCACCTGCTCCTGAAAGGCAGTTATTATTATCTCCTTAGGACATTATATATATAAGGCAGAAAACAGCACTGCTATGATTTTGCCCACTCATAGATAAATGCAGGTAACTTCAAATGATCAGATCAGCTAAAAGTCAGAGAATCATTTTAAATGGCTAAAATTATGTATTTTATGGGCAGCTGTTTGAATTAAATTCCTTTCTACACCTATGCCTACAGGGGGCATTTTTATTCATGCTTGCCTTTAGAAGTCCTCAGCTAAAGAAATCGTCAGCTACCTCTAGACAAACTTGATGCTTGTGAGCATGTGGGGTGAAACTGCTTGCATTTCTCAGGGTTGCATGCAGACAGCTAAGAATATTGGTCCTTTACCAACCTCTTTAGAAGGTTGAAGGAAGAATCCTCCTTATACACTCTTGATTCTTCGCACCAATTTTATGACTCTCAGAGCTGCTTAAGTGTTATCTAAGCCTCTCTCTTCCTCCACACACTTATTAGCAATTTCATGTGACACTTTTCTTTCCATGTCAGGTCTTTGTGATAATTAAATCTGCCTGATGCACAATTGACATGGTAACTCATTTTCGAATTTTCACAAGATCCCCAAATGTCAGTGCATCCTCTAACCAACATATACGGCTAAGCTTCCTGTTTTTCTTTGTCACGCACTATTGCATTTACAATAAAGCTCCTATTTCATAATAGTATCCATGTCTGTCAAGTATGTGTTAAAATTATGTGTTAAGTGAATGATAATCAATCTACAATCCACAAACCCACAGAGGTTGGGTAAAGAGTGGAGTCTTGGAGGAGACCTGAATGTCCCTAGGAAGGGAAAATAGGATAGATTTTTGCAGGTGGTTTGAGGGCTGGTGTAGATGGAAGCAGAGGAGCAGGTTGGGGAAAATGGAGTACAGGGAAAGACAGCTGGATTGGGAGTGGGGAGCACTAGGGGACAGTGTGGAAAAAATCCTCTTCATGGAATTAAAATGATTTGGGACTGAGTTATTTCTTATTTTATCTTCTAGATGCTACTTCCTTGTATTTATCTCCTCCCATACATTTGCTTATTGTGGTTATCTGGTGTCAGTGTATCCTGGGATATCTTTATCCTCTTGAGCCTATTCCAAGCCTCATGTTGGTATTAAACTGTAATTCTATACAAGCTGCCTCCAGTGTCTGACAAAGGAACTTACTACTTTTAAAATGCTGTTTATTAAGATATGTGTGTGTGTGTATTTTATTTTTATTTCTACATTTACTTAGTTATGGTATGTGTGTATGTATATGTGTTTCTGTGTGCGTGTAAGTGCACTTGTGTACATGTCCCTTGTACACATGGAACATTTCTCTCCTTCTGTCATATGGGTCATAAGGATTGAGCTTTCCACCTTGGTGTTGAGTGTGCTTACCAGTAAGCCAACTCCAAGTCTTTTCAAAGATTTTATTAGTGTTCCTTTTTGTTTTTGTTATGTTTGGGGCACATGTATGATTGTGTAAATTAGAGGACAACGTGTAGACGTTGTACTTTACCCACAGAACATCTCCTTGCACTGTTGCCCCCCAGAGCACAGCTTTAGCCTGATTGATAACATAAGTTCATAATGTAATGGAATAATTAAATGTAATAGTGAATTTATTGTCAAAGAATTTTATTTTTTCTCTTCAATCTTAAAGCTGTTTTTTTTCTCTCATTTTCATCTTAATTATATCTTTGATAGCTCAGTGGGAAACTAGAATTAGTTATTTATGGGTTTGAGGGTGGCTTGGAATAGCATGCAGCCACTGAACTATATGCCCATGCCTAAAATGAAGACAGTGAAAGAGGACAAAGAATGTCGGAGAAAAGAATGAAGATAACCTAGAAAAGGAGAAAGAGTGGGAGGTAGGAGAAGAAGAAGCAAGAGATATGATAATATAGAATGAAACAACTGAAAAGATGGCTTTGAGCCTGGGTAATTATGAGCAGTAGAATGCTTGATTAACATGCACACAACCCTATGTCTTAATACTAGAATTAGACTAGGAATCAACAACAGTTTATAAAAGGAAAAAAATGGACAAAAAGAAGAAAAGAAAGAATGAAAGACATTATTCTGACTAGTCCAAATATTTCAATTAAAATATTTTATTGTTTTGTGTCATGGGCAAGGTATTTTACCTGCACATATGTCTGTATACCACATGACATATGCCTAAGACTTCATCAGATTCTTTAGGATTGAAACTACAGTCCATTGTGAGCTAGGATGTGAATGCTAGGAATTGAAGCATGCCCTCTGGAACAAACAGTATGTGCTCTTAAGGAAAGTTATTTCTCTCTCCCTAAATATTTCAGTTTTTGACAGGCAGAATAGACATGTAAAGGATTATCTTAACTGGTATGCTTTGATATAGCATACTATTATTAAATATATGTTTTAGTGCTGACTGTCCCTCATTTCCTCATTACCTAGTAAAGGAGTTTATATCTCACAGGTGCAGCAGATGTCGCTGAGATGAAAAATCATCATGCTAGAAAAATCAGAGGTGTGGCAAAAGCAGTTATCCCTATCATGACTTTTTAAGAATGACAAAGTGTGAAGCTGAGCATGTGAAAGTATTAGTGAGTACATGTCCAGAAACTTGAATGCAAGGCCTCCAGTTCTTGTTATCACCAAAGTCTTAATTTCTTTGCTTTTAAGTAAATTCATTCTGTTCTTTGAGTTATGACCGCAGCCTGAAGAGGAGTGCAGGTGTATGACAGAAGTTGACTCAGATTAAGTTTGGTGCTAAGTGACCCTCACTCATTTCTGTAAACCAGAGTTAGTCCTTATTAAAAAAAAAAAAAAAACTCTTAAAACTGTGTGTTATTTACAAAGTATCTTTTGACTTTTTTCTGTACATAAAAAAGGGAACAATATCAGCAGCTAAATGTGTACTCTATGTGCATATTGAAATGTTCTGCTAATGCCACTGCAGAATTTACCATGCTGTACTTTCTATCACATGCTTTTGTCTTTGAATTTTCAGACATTAAGGTTTTAATTGGTACAATATTAACTTGCTCACCATGCAATGACCAGCAACCTTTCTTAACTAAAATCACTACACATACTGCATTGTTATCTTAATACTTAATTCTTGGGTTTAATAAAGACTTTGTATATACAAACTATTTATGAGTTACACAGCATAATTCTGGGCTCATGACATAGATAACATGTTAGTTCAGTTACATTTACCAGTTCTTCTAAGTGAAGAAACTTCAAGAATCTTAAAACACTTTAATTTTGCACTGGGCAACAAATGATTCCTTGGAAAAATGCCAACAGTAAGTTTTAATAATTTCACCTTGACCACCTAACTCCTGAGCGAATAGAACTCAGGGAGGAAGGATCTAATGCAAGCTCTTCAATAACCAGGTTGTGTGACTTCAGGAGCATCCTCTAATCTCACTGGGTCTCCAGATATCCATGGGTAAAATGAAGGGATTGAAACAGATCATCTTGAAAGTCCTGTTGCTCCAGAGCAAACTCTGAGGTCTTATCCTTGCCTCAACCAAGAACACGCAGTTGTCTCTTCCTCAGGACATGGTTTGGCAGCAAGCAATGGCCAGGATAGTGATGCACTCAGAATGGGCATGAATTCTGTGCAACATGCCTCCCTGTATCTTAAGTACTATTAAAAAGACGGTGCATAGTTTTAAAAGACATATGCCATCTCTATTGTAGCTCAGTTTACTATGATGGCAAGTGTGTGTGTGTGAAGATGTGTATGAGTAGGTGTCTGTGCATATATGAAGGCCAACAGTCAAACTGGGTTTCTTTTTCAATTCTTCTGCTCCTTATTTTTACCAGACAAGGCCTCTCAGAGGACCTGGTGCTGGCTAATTTGGCTATTCTGTGACCAGCAAGCCCCAAGTCAGGCTTTTCTTGATTTGGGTGCTGAAAATGATTCTTGTACAGAAAGTATGTTACCAGTAAATCCATTCCCCTCCCAACCACTGCCTCCATTCCAGCTCCCTGAGGACACACTTAAATATAAATAAATCCCAGTTTTACCTTGTTCCAATGATATTCTACTAGACATTCACAGGTCCAGGTACTATGTACCTGATGTCTTTCATACCTTGACAAAATGAATGTTTACCTGTGGTACACATAAACATTAATGTAGTGACATTGGAGGTATTTTTTAAATACTGTTCCTAATTTCCTTTTAACATTAGGGCTTACCTCTAGAACTTTCATCCTCACTTAAATTTCTTATAATTTTTTTACTTTCTAAAATTGAATCTCATTTTCAGAGTATCTTTCTGTAAAGATTCAAATTAGTGTTTTACCACCTTAGGTACAGAATCACAAAACATTAAAATTGGGTCCTAAGAGAGAATAAAAAAGAGCAGAAAGGGAAGAAAGATAATGAAAAAATCTGAGAAAGTTATAAAGTAATCTGAAAAAAAAAAAACCTATTAAGACGATTTAGAAGAAGACGAAAAAACTTTGGCTTTAAAGACAATTATACTCAGGTACTTCAGTCAAGCTTCTTTGAAAACTATTCCCTATCTCAGACATTTAAAACCCTAAGCCTCATATACCAGTTACATCTACAACATTATGATGGTTGACACAGTGACCTATATCCTCAGTAAATGCAGGGCCAATATTTTGAAAAATGCTTGAACATTTGAAAAACCAATTGTTCGTGAGATAAAGTGATTATAGGAGCACAACATAGAGAATTGTTCTTGCTAAAATGTGTTACACACACACACAGGAATTTTGTGACATTTTCTGAGAAATGGATCCTACTGACTTACTATATTAATCACAGTTACCCAGACACTGAACGATAAATACTATATGCTTTCTTTCATATACCGATCCTATATTTGAATTTCTGTGTGCTTGTATTGTTCCCTGTCTGTGGGGGCACAGGTGATGAAACTACAAAGGGGACCAAGAAAGATAAAAGTAGTTGTTTCAGGAAGTTCAAAGGAGAAAATAAGTAGAAGGTAATCTACATGTGACTGCATGTGACGTAAAAGCAGAGAGAGGGCACCTCGTGAGGAACAAGGGCATCAGCAAAAGGGAAACAGGCTGACTAGGGGTAAGGAATAGGAGAAGGAGATCAGAATAATAAAGCATGCATGAAAATGCCTTTGAAAACTACCTCTTTATAAAATAGAGAAGTATTGTCTCTTTACGGATGATCTGGTCAGGTTTTCAGGTTTATTTGAACCTTATTTCTACTCAGCCTCAGTCGGCTGAGGCACAGTATAAAATACTAGAAAGAGTCAAGACCTGTCTACTGCCTTGGGCATCCTTCAAATTGCCTTGGCTCAGCTGCTGTTGTGGCTACACACAGCTGACATCAGCGTCCCAGGAGAACAAGAGTGTAATTCTGTCCTGGATCTGTCCTGTTACCCTGTGATGGAAGGCTCAGTGCCACTTCCAGAGTAAATGGGAACTACTGTAGTCCTGAAAGAGAAGTCTTCTTATTTGAAGAAAGTAAATGTAAGCAAAGTATTATGTAAAAATAAAAAAGACACAGAAGAAGCTGCATAGGCTCAGGGGGGAGATTATTTACAGTATTTTGCCTTGTCTTATTGTATATTGGTTTGTCCTGATGCCTATCATCTCCTGAAGACGTTCTCTTTTTAAAAGAGGAAACAGAGGAGAAGTTGATCTGATGGAGAGGAGAGGTGTGTTTGTGTGTGTGGGTTGGGGTGGGCATGTTGGAGGAGTGGAGGGAGGGAAAACTGTGCTTGGGACATAGTGTATGAGAGGAAAATATGACTTCAATTAAAAATTATTTAAAAAGATTCTAAATTGTTGGTTTAGATAGACACTATTTCTGAGACACAGCATGAAGCATTTTCCTAGAAATAATTCTTTGGCATGATTTTTCAAGACAGCATTTTTTTGGAAGTCTTTAAAGGAGGATTATCACATTTGCTATTGAGCTGAATGCTGTTTTTATTTCATTTTTACTAGACAAGACATGAGCTTGGAAAGAACTCTCCATATGAGAGAAGTGGTGATTACCCAATATGCTTTTGAAATCTGTTTCATGTAAAGAAATGGAGTTTTGAGCCTCATCAATTTTTAAACACAAAGGAAGTACTTGACATACTGTAGTGAAAAAAAGTTATAGTCTCTCATTATTAATTCACAGATCAGCTGTTCAAGCAAAATTGTTTCTGAATTTATAGCAAACTAAAAGGAGCATAAAAGTTATTTCTTCCTTGTGGTTTCCATAAACAGCTTTAGCAGGTACTAGGTAATAAGAGCAATATAAAATGCCTCTCCAAACAGATAAGAAGCGCTGCTATCAGGCTGTAATGCACGGTAATGTTTTCAGACCACCAGTCCATTCCGAGGCAACACTCTGGCTTCTTCCATCCTCCTTTTTCTAAATAAGAAATGTGATGCATTATATTATTACCTATTTCTGAAAAATAAAACAAATTCTCTGGGGCACTTTGAAGAGTAGCATTTAGGGCTCCTACAGGGATGCTCAAATCATGTCTGTTGTGGTTGCTATTATTACATAGTCTGTTTGAAGAAAACAAAAGCAAGTTAGATAACAGCTCTAAGGCCTTCTGTGGATACCTAGGTACTCAGAAATATGTTGGTATTTCGAATGTGTACTTTAGACCCCAGGAATACCACCCTCTTCTCCTTTACTGTTCTCAAGTATTTACTTTTAAAAAAATTCTCAGTCAGTGTAAGTACTGGTAAATAGCACTGGATTTATGTGTCTCTTTAACTCAAGAGGAAAAGCTAAGTGTTCATGGTCAGAAATATCAAGGACTCCATCGACTCTCAGTAGTAGAAATATTAAATGTTCTAAGTTAGCAACCACCTGCAATCATTACTGGGCAAATATAGATAGGATTCTGAGTTCTAAGTCAGCTTGTGCTACAATGCCAACTCAAAGCCATCCGGCACTCTGAGGCTTTATCTAGTAAAAACAAGCACTGAATTTGTAGCTCAGTGGTGAGCATTTGGATATGTCCAAGGTCTGGGTTCAATATTCTGTATTGCACAAGAAAATCTTTTCTATTTTATTTTACTTTTGGTTTTTATTTTACACCCATTCACTAATATGTCTATGTTTTGTAGTTGTTCTGAAGGCTCAGAAGTTAGAAACAAGACTTGGGGAAGCAGATGGTATGATTAGGGAAACATGCTTATGTTACATGATAAGAAAGTACGAAATAAAAAAGAGTTGTCTAAAGACACTTGTTTACACATACTCATAATAAAGTGAAGAAGAAGCTAACATTATAGTCTTCCTGTCTAGGTGGCCACATGGACACTATAGTATATATGCACATGTGCTAAGGTATGTGTGTGTGGAGCTTGTCAGAGTTGTCTCCTTTAAGAATGTGGATTAAAGAACTGAATCAGATCATCAGAGTTGGCAGCATGCACCTTTACTCGCTAACTCTTCTTGCTAGCCCTTTTCATAGGCGTTTTAAGACAGTTCAGTGAGTATTTAAAGTATAACTTGTGAGCTGTTCTCAATAACTCGACACAAGAGGAATCTATAAACATTAATCAAGAAATAAATATCTAAAATTATACAATATCAAAGCTGACATGGTAAGATCTCAAAAAAAAAAAAAACCACCCAGCAATGGTAAGGCTACAGGATATGATTTATTATAAGGTCCTTCTTCATGCCGCTACAAAGGCTAAGTAGATGCAACATGGAGAAGCAAGAAAGTTTGTTTGCAGGCCTGAGAGTTAGAAAGCCAGTGATGTAGCTCTGATCTAGTTCTGAAGGCTCAGAAGTTAGAAACAAGACTTGGGAAAGTAGATGGTATAATTAGGGAAACATGCTTATGTTACGTGATAAGAAAGTAAGAAATAAAAAAGAGTCGTCTAAAGACACTTGTTTACACATATTCATAACAAAGTGCAGAGGAAGCTAACATTACAGTCTTCCTCTCTAGCTGGCCACAGGGACACTGCTGATATTTCTAGATGTCAACAGTAGCCACATGGGCACTGCAGCTATTCCTGGCTGCCTTCCTACACAATCTAGTACACATTCTTTGCCTTCAGCGTACACTTTATTGGGCTTTGATTTTACCCTCCGAGGATGGCTCAAACTCTCACCTCTGAAGTGTTATGATGATTGAATAGTATAGTTTTCTTTTGACCTTACTCACAGTGTAAGCCAACAAGGTACACTACCATGTCATGGGCTATGAAGAACAGCTGATTCTTCTTGATAATTCAAAACAACAACAACAACAAAAACATATATAAATTATGTATAAACAGTATGAGATTATTTTCCTTTTGGTAATTCAGCTACTAGAGGTGTGAAATTTGTTGATGACAAGGTCATGCTGTATTGTTAAGACATTGGATATATGTAGAATCTGTCTCTGATGTTCTAGATGGCGTCTTGCTTTCTCCACTGGATAAAATAGGTCAGTTCTTAATTGACTTATGGTGATCCTGAGGTGCAGTGCCTTTCTTTGCCTGTGATGCTGAGAAATGAAGTAATTTTTAGTTTCATTTCTGTTGTAAATCTCAGGTTAAAATACTTGACAAAAAGAAATTTAGAGGAGAATACTCAAAAATCAAAGTTACGTCTGTTGCACGGAAGTTAGGATAAGAAGTTTAAACAGTGACTCACTTCATATCCACAGTCAAGAGTAGCGAGAAATAAATGCCTACATGCTCTGTTACTTGATTTTGCTCATCTCAATGTCTCACAGATCAGGATCAAATCACAGGGGAATGACGCTACCCACAGTGTGCTGTGCTTTTCTGCATACATGAACTTTAAGACATGACTGGTGTCCAAATCAGTGAAGACAACTCCATACTGAAACTCTGTTACCAGATGATTTTAGGTGGTGTTCAGTTGACAATTAAAGCTAAACACTCTAAGTACCCAATATGACCCCTTTATAGGTTGAACTTGTAGTTGGTTCTCAATGTAATCATTGTTGTGTCTCTTCACTGCTTTGCTCTGCTAGGCAAGCATAACGGAATGTTCCAGAAAAGGAAATGATCCATCATTGTGCCACCATGCAGAATCACCTCACTGGCATGCTCTTTCATGTGTGCATGGTGGCTTTCTAGGTAGGAAGTGAGTGCGAAGAGGTGAGAACTGCAGTGTTTCCTTCTCAGTGAAGGGCCAGGTGTGCTCCACAGTTGTGAGTGAACCTGAAGTTCATTGGCAAAGAGCCACTGTTGGAGGCAGTGCTTCAATTTCAAGAGGCTGCTTGGGATACTTCTTGCTTTTTTGATTGTTTACTGGTATTTCTTTCCTTTTTCTTCTGTACTTCAAAAACCTCTACGCTTAAAGAATGATGAGCAAACAGTACGTATCATTGTCAGAAAACTTATATGTAGTCTATGTACAGGAAAATAAATATGTGTGATTTAGAGAGAAGGACTCTCAACTAAAGCGTAATGAGGTCATAAGGCAAGAAACACATGCAGAGTGATCACAGAGTAATGTGTCTCCAACACAGCTGGTAATCCACAGCAACTGAAGCTCTATACTTCACTCTCCTCAAAGAGTATGTGTGCACCATTAGTTATTCCTGAACCCCTGCATGAGCCCTGCGAAGTAGTGGAAGAGAACATCCAGCACATGCTGTTGAGTATCTTTTTGTTGGAGCTCAGCACCAGAAAGAGTCTGTTCTGCAGATAAACCTGCCCAAGCCTCACCTCTCAAGGGGCTTAGAAAAGAGCTTAAGTAAGCAGTTCTTCATCATGTCTGTATTTCACTTGTGCAACTCAGGAATCCTGTTTGCTGTTAGAACATGTTGCCTGTCTTGTTTTGGGCATTTATTTCCCACTTCTTCACTGGACCCACACTTTGTCACTCTTGGCTTTATTTCCTGAGAAAGATGTTCATATTCTCCAAGAGTGTCTGGATAGTTTTCTGTCAACTTGACAGAAACTAAAGTCATTTGAGAAGAGGGAATATCAATTGGGCACAGGCCTTGATAAGATCAGGGTTGTGATCAAGCCTGTAGAACATTTTTTAAATTGGTGATTAGATAAGGAAGATTACAGCCCATTGTGGGTGGTGCTGTTCCTGGGCTAGTGGTCCTGAGTCCTATAAAAAAGCAGATTGACATGCAGTGATAAACATATCAGTCAGCATCACCTCTCTATGGCCTCTGCATCAGCCTCCAGTTTCCTGCTCAGTTTGAGTTCCTGTCCTTACTTCAAAATTAAATAGCAATGTAGAAATATCAACTGAAATAAACCTTTCCTTCTCATATACTTCGGTCATTGTGTTACATCACAAATATATAACTCCAATTAAACCAAAGAGTATGTATGAAACCCTGCCACGCCAGAAAAGTTTGTACCTAATAAACTATTGTGTACACAGCAGTAAAGGAATTCATAAAATCATGGCTATCTTAACATATTTAGTTAATTATTGTATGAGTTAGTGTGTATATTTATTATCTTTATTTATCACTTGGTTGAATTAATATTGTCTTTGAAATCCTTGTATGAGAGATCACCTTGCTGATATCATTTTACAGATAGAAATTTAGATCTTGAGAATTAAAAATTTAGCATGTGTTGAGGTCTGAAAGCACACAGGCCATCCCTACACCCATATTTTTAGTCTTTATTGGTAAAATCCTTAGGAGTAGTCAGTGATAGATTTCTAGCCTCCAGTACAGATTTCAATGAAAAAGAAAATTAAAGGTCAAGGAGAATATAATTCATTAAATGAGTCATAAATAGTACCCTTTATGTAAGTGAAGCTATCACATAGTGAGAGAAGTGATAAGAATCTCAATAATATTTGAGATGAAGCAGACAAAAACTGGGCATTGTCACGGCTTGACTGATTTTTGTGCCCTCTAAAATTTTTTACTGCAATTTAAACTACAATGCATCACTTTGGGGAAGTTTAGGATTGAACAATGATGCTCTGTTTTATAAGTAGAATTAAACACGGGAGTGAGGCTCTCTTTACCCTTCTAACTTCCCCTCGTGTGAGGATTCATGAGACAACACATACTGGGGCTCCCTGACCACACTTCACAGCCCCCAGAGTGCTGTTTCCATAAACTACTCAGTGTCCAGTGTCATGGCAACAGAGATGAAGGCAAGGACGAACATCTTAAGAAGAAACAAAAAAAAAAAGTAATAGGAAAAGCTTTTAGGAAGGATACGCTTTCAATAATAACAACACAAAGACATTAAAGGAACTGGATGAAGGGCCAGTGGCCTCCTCAGTTCTTTTAAGTGTTTGATACATTGGAACACATCAATCATACAACACTCCAAGCCTTTTCTACTTATCAGAACAGTGTGTGGTTATGCACAATTACATGAGGCTTCAAATATTTTCTTTTAG
The DNA here is from genome assembly GCA_907169655.1 of Acomys percivali. NCBI lineage: Eukaryota > Metazoa > Chordata > Mammalia > Rodentia > Muridae > Acomys > Acomys percivali. The sequence goes on from OU015751.1 coordinate 109,539,583, forward strand.
AATAGTAATCCTGATGATATTTATTATAGTAGATCAGTAGTTTTCAACCTTTCTAATCCTGTGTCCCATTAAAACAATTTCTCATGTTGTGTGACTCCCAACCATAAAATATTTTAATTACTACTTCATAATAGTAATTTTACTACTGTTATGATTCATAATGTAAATATCTGATATGCAGCCTGTGTAAAAGGCTCAATACACACAGATGTTCAGAACCAGAGCAATAGATGATGATATTTCAAGGAAATCATTTACTACCTTATATATTGATATTGATGGAAAAGCCCATAAACAAATTTGAATGTGCATATGTACAGAATTAATGTAAATACTTCCTCAAATTCTTAAATATGTAAAGTAGGAACATTTCCTTATGGCTGGAAATTAACAAATTACTCAAAACTGGCCATTCATCATTTCCTGTCCACTGTTGACATGAATTAAAAACAATGTCAAAAGCAATCAACAGCTAATGTTCTTGAGTGCTGTATATGATGCTTTATCTGGTTACATGCATCTTTTGTGTAATCAAAGGTATAAAATTATTCTAAAAACACTCAATGAACGATAAAATTAAGCATATAAGAAAATGAACCAAGGAGAAATTTGTGCCCCTAAGTCTGTCTGGGCATCTGTCTTTTTCAAGAAAACAATCTAAATTCCAGGCAAGAATAAGCCTTTGTAATTTCAGTCTTTGTAATTTCAAAACATTTTCTTGACATTTTGTTATTCCTCTTAATGATAGTAGCTATAATTTACTGAGTACTTACAATATATCGGACTTTGTACACACAATACCTAATTCTTGTTGATAAAGCACTATTACAAAGAAACCAAAGAACCACTAGTTCAGTAAAAAGACACAGTAGAAAGAAAGTTATGACTTTCAGAAAGAGATAGGCCTTTCAAGGTAAGAGTCCAGAACTCAAAGTCAGCCTGACTGTAAAGCACACTTTTTCAGTGTCTAAGAAAGCAGTCACCAGTAACCAGGTCAGAATATTCTCTTTGAGCATCAAAATCTGTATCTCTTAATTGGCAAAAATACTAAGTCACTGATAAATCCAGATGGAGGACAAAATGGGTTGCAATTAAAATTACCTAAATTCTTGATATTTCTTTATTATTTTAATTTATATTTTCTTAGGTCTTTTATAATCTAACTTATTCTTGAATACTAACACTTGTCACACTTTTGTGTTAAATTTAATTAGTGAATATTAGACCATCATTTTTCTCAGCTTATATCTGTGTTTAATTATAAATTATGAGGTATACCATGGACCAGGACATCTATGAGATATTCCTAGGATTCATAAATGTCCTCTGAAATGATTAAAACCACACAAAATACTCTAGAAGAACATATAACACAGATACATTAAACCCAGGGGATTTTTATCCAGACATTAAAATGTGCTTACTCTTTATTCTTTCCAAACAAATATCTGCTTAATTGAACTGGCAACCTTTATTTTGTTTCTATGATTATTTACTCAGACCATTTTCTATGGGATGGTTATGTTTCTCTTTAAAATCTGGTGAATAAATATAATATTGGGCCTAAGATGCACTCAATACCCAATTCTTTATTATAAATCCTTACTGGTTTTTCTTACAAAAAGACAAGTCAGTTGCATGAGATGGATTTTGAAACACAGATTAGTAATAAAGGCAGAACCAATTTTGCAAACTCTCCTGGGAAGTGAGTAAAGAAAACTAGCTTGCTGACAATGAATCATTTCAATGCTGGTAAATTTGAATAAGCTTGCTGGAATAATTAGTAGAACTTCTAAATTTTGAAGAGTTTTATGAAGTTCATTAATTTAAAATAAACCTTCTTTGTTCAAATAAAAACAAACTTGATTTTATAGAGATTGAGTTGCAAATGCCTAGAAAAAGGGAAACTATAAAAAGACTAAGTGGAGAAGTGGCAGTGCTTTTACCAGGTGGTAAAGAGTTCAAAGTACTTGTTATGATGGTGAGTCAACTTTTTGATTTTCATTTATATTTAGTAATTACTAACAGTTCCTGGAAGTTTCAAATACAACTTTGATGTTTCAGAAAAGCATGGCACTCAGGAAATGTAAATATAGATTGCACAAATAGATTTTTTAGTCTATGTTTTAAAAATATTTTTCATTGAATTCTTTATTTATTCACTTTACAGCCTGTTCATAACCCAATCATCTACTTACAGTCTCACCCTCACAACCTCTCCCCCATTCCATCCTCCCCTTCTCCTCAGAAAAAAACAGGCCCCTCCATCTGTACCAACCCACCCTGGCACATCTCATTGCAGCAGAACTAAGAGCATCTTCTCCCACTGAGGCCAAACAAGGCAGCCCAGCTAGGGGAAAGGGATCCAAAGGCAGGCAACAGAATCAGAGAAAGATCCTACTCCAATTGTTAGGAGACCCATAGGAAGAATAAGCTGCAAATCTTATATATGTATATGTATATATATATATATATCTTGGGTGTCAAGGTCCAGCCCAATCATGCTCTTTGTTTGAAGGTTCAGACTCTGAGAGCCCATGGACCTTGGTTAGTTGACTCCGTAGGTCTTCTTGTGGTGTCCTTGATCCCTCCAGCTCCCTCAATCCTTCTTCCCACTCTTACACAAAACTCCCTGAGCTCTGCCTATTGTTTGTCTGTGGGTCTTGGCATCTGTTTCCATCAGCCACTGGATGAAGCCTCCTCAGAAAATAGTTATCCTAAGCTCCTGTGTACAAGCACAGCTGATTATCAATAACAGCTTCAGGGGTTGGCTCTCTTCATGAGGTAGGTGTAAATTGGGCCAGTCATTGGATGGGCTTTCCCTCAGTATCTGTTCCTGCTTCATCTTTATCCTATACTTCTTGAAGACAAGGCAAATTTTGTGTCAAAGAATTTATGAGTGAGTTGGTGTCCCCCTCCTCAACTGAAAGACCCTCCTGGCTAGAGGAGGTAGTCACTTCAGGCTAGGAGTTTTAGTTAGGGTCAACTTCATAGACTACCAGGAGACATCCCCTGTTCCAGAAAATTCCCCCCACAACGATATCCATTTCTCTCTCCCAGGCCACTCCTTTCCACACCTCCTACCCACACCTGATTCCCACCCTCTTCCTCCTCCTCACTCAGTCTCCTACTTAATTCCCTGCTTCCATGTTCTTCAGGTGCCTGTTTTACTTTCCATTCTGAGTCAGATTTAGTCATCTCCATGGCCCCTACTTGCCTCTTAGCTTTTTTGCCTTTGTAGATTGTAGCATGATTATCCTGTACGTATGGCTAATATCCACTCATAAGTGAGTGCATACCATATATGTCTTTCTGGGTCTGTGTTGCCTCGCTCAGCATGATATTTTCTAGTTCCACTTAATTGCCTGCAAATTTCATGATGTTCTTGTTTTTAATCGCTGAGTACCACATTTTCTTTACCTATTCCACCATTGAGGGACATCTAGGTTATTTCCTATTTCTAGCTATTGCCAATAAAGCTGATATGAACATAGTTGATCAAGTGTCCTTGTACAGTGCATCATCTTTTGAGTATATCGCCAGGAGTGCTATAGCTGAGTCTGAAGGTAGATCTATTTCCAATTTTCTGATAAACCACCAGATTAATTTCCAAAGTGGTTGTACAAGTTTATACTCTCACCAGCAATGGAGGAGTGCTACCTTTGCTCCACATCCTTGTCAGCATGTGCTGTCACTTGAGTTTTAAATTTAGTCATTCTGATAGGTATAAGATGGAATCTCAGAGATGTTTTGATTTGTATTTCCCTGATACCTAATGACATTGAACATTTCTTTAAGAGATTAAGTGCCATTTGAGATTTCTCTCTTGAGAATTGTGTTTAACTCTGTGCCTCATTTTTCAGTTAGGTAATTTGGTTTGTTGGTGTTTAATTTATTGAGTTCTTTATATATTTTGGATATTAACATTCTGTCAGATGTAGAGTTAGTGAAGGTCTTTTCCTTTTTGTGTAGGCTGATGCTTTGTCCTATTCATGGTGTCCTTTACCTTACAGAATCTTTTCAGTTTCATAAGGTCCCATTTATAAATTGTTGATCTTAATGTCTGTGCTGTTGCTGTTCTGTTCACGAAGTTGTCTCCTGTACAATGCTCTGAAGGCTATTTCATTTTATTTTGAAGTCTTTGATCATCTTGGACTTGAGTTTTGTGCCGAATGAAAAATATGGACCTTTTGCATTTTTCTACATCTGGACGTTCAGTTAGACGAGCACCATTTGTTGAATATGCTTTTTCCTCTATTGTATGGTTTTGGCTTCTTTGTCAAAATTCAATTGTCCATAAGTGTGTGAGTTTATTTCGGGGTCCTTGATTCTATTTCACTGGGAAAAAACTTTCTGTTGTTAGGCTAATATCATGCAGGTTTTATTACTATTGCTCTGTAGTACAGCATGAAATCAGGGATGGTTCATAACTCTAGAAGTTTTGTTATTATCCAATATTGCTTTATGTATCCTGGGTTTTTTATTTTTCCACATGAAATTGAGAATTGCTCTTTCCAGGTCTTTAAAGAATTGTGTTGAAATTTTGATGAGCATTTCATTGATTCTGTAGATTGCTTTTGGTAAGAATGCCATCTTTAAGATGTTAATCTACCAATCCATGAGCATGGATGATGTTTCCATCTTCTGATGTCTTCTTTGTGTTATTTGTTTAGAAATGGCTCAGCCATTAAAGGCTAGGCTCACAACCAAAAATATAATAGTCTATGTTTTTAAAGCCCTTTAAAATATGATGATGAAAGCCATAGAATGGGTCTTGGGTTAAGCCAGTACAAAGACTAAATTTTTCGGGTTATTGTCATATATAGAAAGATAACAAGGGAAGTATAATAGACTGAGGAAAGAATGAAAGTACATTTTTTAACATAAATGTAGCTACCAAAGTCCACTATGAGTCAAAACAAAAAATGCTAAACAGCCTATAGATGTTGTGAATACATTCTAAACAATTACATAACATTGCTTTGTTTCAAAGAGGCACTTCTTAACTCAGTAATGTCATAATAAATAACTAATAAAACTAACCTCTAGATTTTTTAACAAGGTTTAAAAAGTTAACACCAACAACTTATATATATATATTATAATTCATTTTCTTGCTTAAAACAATAATATTATTTGAAAAACTTAAGAATATAAATTGTGCAATATTTTACATATTATTTGTTAACATGTTCATATTCATTTTGAACACTATGTTTTCTGAAGACCACATTTGAATTTCTCTATTCAGCTCAGTCTCTGCAAAGGTCCACCTTCTCCAAAATTGCAGTAGCAGCACCATGAATTTTAAATTGCATGCAGTAAATTTTAAAATGAAAGTTATTCAAATGCTTTTAACAATTATAATTCAAATAATTAGCATAGGAACAATTTTTAATATAGAACTTGGGTTAAACAAGGCAAATTTTTTAAGAGAAAATGTCCTGGAAATGTCACATACTTCTATGATACCTCAACAAGATGGCTACCTATACAAAACATGAGTAAATACAACACTCAGAAAAATTTTATGGCCTCATTCCTAAACAAAGAATTGCAGCCAACTAAAGACGACACAGACAGGAAAAAATAATCTTCTATTGGACTGAGGTCCCTTAAAAGATTATTTAATCCCAAGTAATCATCCCAAAAAATCTTGTACATATAAACAACACTAAATGGATTCAACAGATTTATTTATATGTTTTATCATTTATATGCATATGTAACAATAAAAAAAAGAAGCCACAAAGATGAGAAACTTTATAGATAGGGATAGGAGGGAGGAAGAAAAAGAGGGAAATGAAGTAATTATGCTTAATTTTAAATGGTATATACACATTTAATTTAATAAAAAACAAATACTTAATCCAGTATGAAATTTCATTGCTATTAGAAATAGCATCCCTGCTTATTTTATGTAAATATGCTATCAGGAAAAGAGCATTTGTTTTGATTTCACCAGAATACGTTGCTAATATGGCCTTCTCCCATTAGAACTAGAAATGCAAGCATTTTCTACTGATGATACTTTAGTTTAATTCTGCTATGGTAATTTTTTCATGCTAATACAAACACTTTGCACTGATCATCAGTTTAGTATATTAATTTTTAACTACCTATTAGCTCTTCATTCAATCTACTTGCTCATTGATTGTACAAATATTCTTTGTATTTACAAATATTTTCCCTTTAACTTAGTATGAAAATATATCATGATAATTAAAATAATTTAACATGCTTATGTCTTAATGTGAAGGATTCATGTAAGAATCATTTTATTCAAGTGTTGTGAGTATTTCATACATATACTTACTTGTAATACATAATGATGAAGAGTAAAATTATGTTGGCCTATTATAAGAGTTACTAAGAACTAAAAGATACTTATATTTCTATGTAAAATGATCATCTATCTCTCAGTAACTTTCTATATAAAGTTTCTTGTCAAATACATAGACTGCTCTTGAACAAAGCCTATACAACTGACACAAATAAAACAAAGTAGATTTGATCCAGTCTCTGAACATGACCATAGCATACTCAATTGTCTCTTCAGTTCATGCATGAATATGTTTATTTTATTCTTAAAATATTATTTATTCCACTCACACATTATTGTTCTTCTTTATTTAGCTTTAAAAAAGAATTGTTAATGTAAAACTAACATTTTATTAAAAGCAATTTAATAGATATGTTATAGTACAGGACATGGATATATCAGCATTTTGTAAATATTCACTTATTTTTGTGCTTTTAAATTGCTTACATTTTTTAAGTTGTGCATGATGTTGTTATGAATGTATTTTCACCGAAACTTTCATTAATATTTATCATTATTTCTTCAGGGTTGTTAATGAGGAAATGCATTATTATCACAAGGGATATAAACATGACAAAGATCTTTCATGCTAAATATAAGTTACTGTTTACAAGTGCTAAATGTGTCTTTACCAGTGTGAGAAAATTCCACGTTTTAGCATCTTTACTACATTTCTGATTTTAGTATATGAAATTAGTGTCTCACTCATTGAATTTTATTCAATTGACATTAAGAATGTGGGTTTTGAACAGACACACAGAGACAAAGACATACATACATACAGATAGACAGACAGACAGACAGACACACACACACAGAGAGAGAGAGAGAGAGAGAGAGAGAGAGAGAGAGAGAGAGAGAGATTCTTTTTCAAAGATACTCTTTGGGTTTTCTTTGGGTATGGATGGATTATAGGCCTTCATGAATGCTAGGTAAACATTTTAACTCTGGGTTAAACAACCCTGAAACATTTTCTTTTTATACATATACACAGCCACCAAACCATTCAGAAATGTATTTAGTAATAATAAATAATCTCCTCTCGAATTTCTGAAGGACACACAGAACTTTTATATTCAGAGTAGTAGTGATTATTGAACGATCTTTGAGAAGAATTATTGAAGAGAATATACCTGAGTGCTTTAAATTTAAATTGTTACTTTCAATGTAACAGGTATTAATTTAAAATAAACATCTGGGGCTGGGTAAGGGGCTCTATGTGTAAGAGAATTTCAGCTCAGGAAAGAGAAGCCTAGTTTAGTTGATGGCATATACATGGCATCCACAATTACTTTTAGCCCCAATTCAAGAGAACACAATGTCTTCTGATCTCTGAACAACACATGTCGTTGTTCAAGTTATCTCTTTATAAGCTTATTTATTTTTACGTTACATCCTGATTATATCCTCATTCCTCATCTGCTCCTGGTCCCACCTTTTCTCCCTCTTCTCCCATCCCCCATTCCCCTAGTATTGAGAAATGAGGAGCCCTCATTCCCTACCATCTGACCCCAGCCTATCAAGTCTCATCAAGACTGCCTGCATCCTCTTCTTCTGTGGGCTTGCATGGCTGCCCCACCAGGGAGAATTGATCAATGAGTGGGTACCAGAGTCTATGGCAGAGGCAGCCCCTACTGCCCATATTCTGGAGTTCACAAGGAGACTGGGCTTCCTATCAACTACTTCAGAGCAAATGGTCTAGGCTCTTTCCACTCATGGTCTTGGTTGGTACATCAGTCCCTGTAGGTCCCCCTGGGCCCAGATTTGTTGATTATGTTGTTCTCCTTGGAGAGCACTTGCCCCTTCAAGTCCTTCTATCCCTGAACTCTTCCCTAAGTCACCCCATTGGCTGTGAGTCCCAGCATGTGCGTTGATCCTATGCCAGGTGGAGTTTTTCAAAGGACCTCTATGGTTGGCTCCTTACCTCTTCCCTCTCTTCAACTACTTCTGGTGTTCATTGTAGTTGCCATGCTGAATGAGCTTTAAGCATCCTCTCTAGTGTCTTCCTTGCTATTTAGCTTCTTTAGGTCTATGGATTGTAGTGTGGTTACGATATATTATACAGGTAACATATGTTTATTAGTGAGTATATATGATGAGTGTTGTTCTGGGTCTGGGTTGCCTCACTCAGGATGATCATTTTTAGTTCCATGCATTTGCTTGCACATTTCGAGATTTCTTTGTTTTTAATAGTTGGGTAGTATTTTATTGTGTAAATGTGCCACAATTTCTTTATCTATTCTTTGATTGAGAGACATTTAGCTTGTTTCCAAATTCTGACTATTATGAATAAAACTGTTGTGAATACAGATGAGCAAATGTCCTTGTTGTATGGTAAAGCATCTTGCGGTATAAGCCCAAGAGTGGTGTATCTGGATCTTGAGGAAGAACTATTTCAATGTTCCGAGAAAGCACCAGATTGACTTCCAAAGAGTTAGTACAGGTTTGAAATCCTACCATCAATGAAGGAATGTTCCCCTTTCTCCACATCCTCACCAATTTGAGTTTTTGATCTTAGTCAAGCTGACAGGTATTAAGATGGAATGTCAGCGTTGTTTTTATTGCCATTTCCCTGAAGACTAAGGATGTTTCCTTAGGTGTTTTTTGGATATCTGATGTTCCTCTGTTTGAGAATTCTCCTTTTAGTTCTGAACCACATTTTTAATTGGATTATTTGGTTTGTTGGTTTTTAATTTCTTGTGTTCTTTACCTATTTTGGATATTAGCTTTCTGTCTGATGCAGGATTGGTGAAGAACATTTCCCAGTCTTTGGGCTGTTATTTTGTTCTGTTGACAGTATCTTTTGCCTTACAGAAGCTTTTCAGTTCCATGAGGTAGCATTTATTAATTGCTGATCTTGGAGATTGAGCTATTGGTATTCTGTTCAGGAAGTTGTCTCTTGTGACAGTGAGTTTGATGCTCTTCCATACACTTTGTCCTAAGAGATATAGAATGTATGATTTTATGTCAAGGTCTTTTATCCACTTGGACTTGAGTTTTGTGGAGGGTAATAAATATGGATCTATTTGCATTTTTCTACATGTAGACATCCAGTTAGACAAGAACCATTTGTTGATGATGCTATTTTTCCATTGAATGGATTTGGCTTCTTTGCCAAAAATCTAGGCTCCATGGGATTATTTCTGGGTCTTTGATTTGATTTCATTGATTTACCAGTCTGATTCTATGCCAATACCAACAGTTTTTATTACTATTGTTCTATGGTACAGTTTCAGATCAGGGATGAAGATACCTTCAGAATATTTTTATTTTCATGATTGTCTTAGCTGTTGGGTTTTTGTTTTTCCATATGAGGTTGATAATTGTTCTCTCAAGGTCTATAAAGAATTGTCTTGTCATATTGCTGGGAATTTCATTGAATCTGTAGATTGCTTTTTGTAAAATGGCCATTTTTTACTATGCTAAGCCTACCAATCCATGAGGATGGAGGATGGAGGATCTCTCCATCTTCTGATATTTTCTTCAATTTCTTTCTTCAGAGACTTGAAGTTTTTTGATACAAGTCTTTCACTAGCATAGTTAGACTTACATAAAGATATTTTATATTTACTTGTTGCTAATGTAAATGTTGTTGTTTACCTAATTTCTTTCTCAGCCTATTTGTCTTTTATATACAGAAGAGATACTGATTTTTTTAGTGGATTTTGTATGCAGACAATGTGCTGAAGGAGTTTATCAGCTGTAGGAGTTCTTTGGTAGAACTTTTGGGGTCACTTATGTATACTACCCTATCATGTGTGAATAATGATATCTTGACTTCTTCCTTTCCAATTTGTATCCCTTTGATCTCTTTTAGTTGTCTTATTGCTCTAGGCAGGACTACAAATGCTGTATTGAAGAGATAAAGGAGATAAAGGAGAGAGTCGACAGTCTTGTCTCTGATTTCACTGGAATTCATATAAGTTTGTCTCTGTTTATTTTGATGTTGGTCCTAATCTTGTAGAATATTGCCTTTATTATGTTAGGTTGGTGCCTTGGATCACTGATCTAAGATTTTTAACATGAATGGATCTTGGATTTTGTCAAATGCTTTTATATCGTCTAAGTAGATGTCATGTGGCTTTTTTGCTTGTTTGATTGTATGTTTGTTTCAATTTGTTTATATTGTGGATTACATTGATGGGTTTTTGTATATTGAACCACCACTGCATGCCTGAGATGAAGCCTACATGGTCATGGTGGATGATATTTTGAAGTGTTATTGGATTTAGTTTGCAAATATCTTATTGAGTATTTTTGCATAAATATTCATAAGGAAAATTGGTCTAAAATTATTTTTCTTTGTTGGATCTTTGTGTAGTTTACGTGTCAAGGTGACAGTGGCCTCATAGAATAAGTTTGCAATGTTTCTTTTGATTCTATTTTGTATAATAGTTTGAAGAGTATTAGTTCTTCTTTGAAGGTCTGGTAGAATTCTGTACTGAATCCATCTTGCCTTCGGCTTTTTTTTTTTTCCGTTTGGGAGACTTTTAATGACTGCCCCTATATCCTAAGGGGTTATAGGACTGTTTAAAATGTTTACCTGATCTTTATTCAATTTTGGTAAGTGGAATTTCATCAAAAATTTGTCTATATCACTTATATTATCAATGTTTGTGGCATATAGGCTTTTGAAGTAAGACCTAAAAATGCTTTGGATTTCCTAGGCATCTGCCATAATGTGTCCCTTTTCATTTCTGATTTCATTTATTTAGATACTATCTCTTTGTGTTTTAGTTAGTTTGACATTTGTTTGTCTATCTTCTTGATTTTCTCAAAGAAACAGCTCTTGGTTTTGTTGATTGTGTTTTGTTGATTGTTGAATTGTGTTCTTTGGTTCTAAGTTATTGATTTCAGCTCTCTGTTTGATTATTTTCAGCCATTTACTCCTCCTAAGTATATCTGTTTCTTTTTTCCCCTGTAGGGCTCTTAAGTGTTCCCTTAAGTTGCCTGTTCGAGATGTCTCCAATTTCTTTATTAATGCACTTAGAGCTGTGAACTGTCTCAGGACTGTTTTTTCATTGTTTCCCATAGGTTTGGATATGTTGTGCTTTTTTTTCATTGACTTTCAGGAAGACTTTAATTTCCTTTATTTCTTCCCTGACCCAGATGCCATTGAATGTGGAGTTATTTAGTTTACATTAGTGTGTAAGCTTTCTGTTGTTTCTGCTGTTGTTCAGTTCCAGCTTTAATCCATCTTAGTCTGATAAAAGGCAAGGGGTTATATTGATCTTGTATCTGTTGAAGTTTGCTTTGTGACCAAGTATAGGGTTAATTTTGGAGAAGGTTCTGTGAGCTTCTAAGAAGAAGGTATATTCTTTGTGTTTCAGTGAAATATTCTGTAGATATCAGTTAGGTCCATTTGCTTCATGATGTCTATTAGTTTCATTATTTTTCCATTTCATTTCTGTCTCAATGATCTGTCCACTGGTGAGAGTGGAGTGTTAAAATTTCCCATTATTAATGTGTGAACTTTAGTACGTGATTTAAGATTTAGTAATGTTTTCTTTATGAATGTGCATATCCTTGCACTTGGAGCATAGGTGTTCAGAATTGAAAAGTCATCTTGATGGAATTTTCCTCTAATGAGTATGAAATGTCCTTCCTCATCTCTTTTTATTAAATTTAATTGAATGTCTATTTGATTATATATGAGATGGCTACTCCAGACTGTTTCTTGGATCTGTTTGTTTAGAAAACCTTTTTGCACCCCTTTACTCTCAGCTAATTTCATTTTTGTGGTTGAGGTGTGTTTCTTGTATGCGACAAAATGATGGATCCTGTTTACATATCCATTCTTTCAGTTTTTGTCATTTTGTTGGAGAGTTGAGATCATTGATGTTGAAAGATATTAATAAGCAGGGACTGTTAGAATCTTTTTAGTGTTGGTTGTAAAACACTGTGTGTTTGTCTGCTTTTGGTTTTTCTGTAGTGAAGTTACTTATATCCTCTGTGTGTGTGTGTGTGTGTGTGTGTGTGTGTGTGTGTGTGTTTTGTTTTGGGGTTTAGTTAACCCTCTCAGGTGTGAGTTTTTCTTCTAGTATCTTCTTCAGGGCTGGGTTTCAGCACAGATATTATTTAAATTTGATTCTGTCATGAAATATTTTGTTTCTCCTTCCATGTTGAATGAAGGTTTTGCTGGGTATAGTAGTCTGGACTGGCAATTGTGTTACAACACATCTGCCTCTACCCTTCTAGATTTTATGGTCTCTGCAGAGAAGTTGGGAGTGATTCTGATAGGTTTGAAATTCTATGTTAAATGGGCTTCTTTCCTTGCATCTTTTAATATTTTTATTTGTTCTGTACATTTAGTGTTTTGATTATTATGGGGCAGGAGGAATTTGTTTTCTGGTCTTCTCTATTTGGTATCCTGTTGGCCTTTTTATGATTAGAGGCATCTCTAAAGATTGGGGAAATTTTCTTCTTTGAATTTTTTGAAAATATTTTCTGGCCCTTGGAGTTGGGAATTTTCTCTTTCATCAGTTCCTATAATGCTTTGGTTTTGTCTTTTCATGGTGTCCTTGATTTCTTGTATGTTTTGTGCAATGATTTTGTTTAAGCTTTTATCTTTTATTAGATGGATGCATCAATTTCTTTCATGTGTCTTCTACATCTAAGATTCTTTCCTCCATCTCTTTTATTCCGTTGATCATGCTTTCTTCTGTACTTCCTGTTTTCTTCTATAATTTCTCCCTCTCCAGGATTTCCTTAGTTTTTGCTTTTCTTTTATTGTTTCCATTTTTGTCTTCAGATATTTAACCAGTTTGTTGAGTCCCCTAATATGTTTGTTTATTTTCCTCCTTTTCTTTATATGATTTGTCAATTCCTTCACTTTCTTATTTGTACTTTTCTGAAAGTTTATCAGTGATTTATTTATTTTCACTCTAAATGCCTCAAACTGTTTGCTTGTACCTTCTTGTGAGTCTTTAGGAATTTTCTTTCTTTCCTCCATTATTTATTTTCCTATGTATAGGTTTAATTTCATTTTCTTATGTTTCAGTTGTGTTAGAGGATCAAGGACTGCTTGCTGTAGGATGACTGGGTTCTGAAGAAGCCATATTACTCTGGATTTTATTGATTGTGTTTTTATGCTGGCCTTTAGACTTCTGGTGGTCTATGGTGTTGTCTGGTAGATCCTGATGCTAGATAGAGTTCTATGGGGGACGGTGAGGGGTGTTTAGGAAGAGCCCTGGGAAAGAAGCTGGGTATTCCTGAAGGTGCCTTCATCAGATTATAGAAAATAGTCTCAGACTTGGGGGTGGCTCCCAGGACTTTCCTGGGCTCTCCTCAGTTGTATGATTGTGGGAATTAAATGGGCTCCTCAAGAGTACAGGTATCCTCCTTTCATGAAAGGATGCCCTAGAATTGGCTGTCCCATTATTGGCTTTCTTGCTCCAAGATTACTGAGGTCCCACTGTCCAGGCACTGTACTCAATGTACTCACTAAGTCAGGAAGCTTGCAGTTGGATCTGCCAGCCCAGATATTAGAAAGTATCCACTCCACGGGAAGGGCAGGACCTCAATCAGCGATATTCTGAATGTCATCATGGTGGTGAGAGTGGGCACCTGATATAGAAGCTGTGTGTCCCCATCTCAGAAGGTAACCAGTTCATGGGAGGTTCAAGGTTTGGGCAACAACCTGCTGTATCTGGAAAGTCTCTGCTCAGTTAGAGTGAGTGCTCCAAGCTGGAGCTTTGCCCCACATGTACCTGATGTCTTGAATCTGAGGCCATGGGGACAGGAGCCAGAGTTTTTCTGGGGTTTAATTGGATTGACCTGGGGTTGGGCTGTCGAGTTTCCCACACTGTGGGCTCTTATCTCACTTGGGAAATACAGATATTTGGGGTTTTGCGATCCGCTGCAGACCTGTGAGTTATTGTGTTCTCATTGCCGTCCTACTGTTCAGATGAGGTGCATACTTGGTCACACTATCTTGGATCTCTCTGAAGTTAGTTTTGTAAAACTGTTTTCCTCAGTTTCTCTCTTAACCCAGATATCACACAAATAAATGAGATCTACTATATCATTTAAATGAGCTCACAGCACAATAATTGAACAGTTACTAACCTATTTTTAACCCTCTAACCTAATCTGAGTTCCTGCCAGCGTACATCTCAGAGATTCTTGCACTTTGTAGCTTTCCTTGCAGTGCTTCTTCTCAGGATCTCTCCTGGACATCTGCCCGTGGCTGAAACCCCTACTTCCTTCTCTAACTCCTCTTTTCCTGACTGGCAGGAAATCCAGCCCTATTCTCCCCCCAGCTCAGCAATTGGCTGCTTTATTGGCATATCAGGGTACAACTGGGGAGCACTGTTTACACAACATTGAGACAGGAGGTTCTCAGAACAAGGATTGTAACACAATATGGGGGTTACAGAAATCAACATTTGAATAACACAATAACCCACAATAACCATATTGAATAACACAGTAAGCATTCTCCCCCTTTTATTCTAATAAAAGGTTCTTTCATAATAACAAACTATATTTATAATTATGAAAATGATTAGATATAATTTACATATGTATATTTTACATTCTTAGACAAAGTATTCTACTATCTATCAATTTCTATCATCCCAAACAATATAAGTTTAACTGTGATACTATAACTATATAGTCTTCCACATCATCAGAGACCTAATAGCAATAAATATTATCTAAAATGTAGGAAGTTAAGGCAAACAGCCTCCAAAAATATAGGTACATTTGGCTGCGTGGATAGTCTCTCAAAATTGTTCCATAACTTTGGAGCATTATGTAGTGTACATTTTCACACACACACACACACACACACACACACACACACACACACACACACAAACAAACAAAGAAAAATAAATTTTAAAATAAAATATAAACACTTCTGACAGTCCTACACATTATAATTTGTACATTTTCAGTATGGAATATAGTTCATGGCTTCTTCTATTATTTGATCTTTAGATAAAAAAGAACAAAAACCCAAGCCTCTCCTTATTGATTCCATTGTAGCAGTGATTATCCAAGTGCATGTGAACATTTATTAAGGAAATGAAGTGAGAGTTATTATTGCTTTATTGAAGCAGATGGCCATTTTACTTTTAAAAGAATTTGTTAAATTCTTTCCTAAAAAACCTACAATGATTATACTTCTAAAAATGTACCTGAGAGCATTAGTTTATCCTCATCAACAATGTGTCTAAGTACTGGCATCTTCTACTATTGTTGCTCACAATTTCTTGAAATTCTTTAACATTGATTAATGTTCACCCACATGTTTATAGAATCGGAATTATGATGTTACAGGCCAGGAGTGTCTTCCCATGGAAGCAAATGCACACTTGTTGACTTAATCACTTTATTTTTCAATTCTCACTAACCAGTTGTGTATCTGAATATTGAGCTTTTCCTACCAAACTTCTATCATTTGTATAGGTTCCACTGAACATGATTTATTAATATAACCACATACATTAGGGCCTGATCAATTTTATTTGCCAAATATTGCATTTTATAAGGAGATCTCATCTTCCTCACTGTTTTTCTATATCTCTTATTGCTATCCTAATTATTATTATTTCACTTGTGTATATACCATTTTGCAGAAGTGTGAGGTATACACCAATTTTCTTATCATGCAGCTGATTACCTAATACAGTATACTTAAAGCCTATGCACTGTAGTGTACTTTAGATTTTATCAGTGGAGTATATACCTAGATAACTTCTTGTTGGTTTGACCAATGAGAAGTCTGAGAAAAATGTATAGTAAGTAATGAGACCAGAATATATTGCTTTTACTCTCAGCTCATTTTCTGTGGGTTTGTGTGTTATCAGCTGTTTCTTTGGATCAAAGTTCAGTGCTCTGCACAAAACATAAATCTGTATGTAACTCCATCTTCTGAGGATTTGGCATGTAACAGCTTTATTAATATAGTCCCCATGTTCCTCCACTATCCTATCCCTGTGGCCAGATTTCTATTTCTTACAAACAATTGCTTTAATTTGCTCTCTCTTTTTCATTCTAATTGTAAATTGAATTTTTCCTTCAGGGAGGCAGACTAATACAGAGTGTTCAGAAGAATCCTGGCACAATAGAAATGTGATTTAGTAGTCAAAACAGGAATAGAGCTATGCCAGTCCCTTCTTCTGTCTTTGAAGAAGTTCCCAAACCCTCTGAGAAAGCCAGGATTATATCTGTAAGCATCCACCAACTGACTAAAATTTTCTTTGAGGATATAAGCCATTTACTTCCATTTCATTTCCTTCAACAGGCTAACATAGGTTGCTGCACATGGTAATTGTAAGACCTGGTCTAGTCCATATAGTACCTAAATGTCAATTCAAGTCAAGCCAGGTTGTTCATGGGAGATTTTGATCACTGTTTAGAATATGAAATCTCCGTCTTGGGCTTTAGCTATATTGCATTTCTAAAGGCTCTCTTGCTGGGTTCTGGTGAAGGTATTTCATCTTGGATGTTAGTGATTGTGTTTTTGTGATGGCTTATAGCTATTTAGCTTTGATATTATTGTAATTTAAACACATTTTTTCCCAATTCTTTTTTTCCTAGAACAAAATTCGCCAAATGGATAAAAATTTCACATCGTGAAAAACCTGCATATCTTGAAAAACATGTCTCTTTTAATCTCCTTTTATTTAAATTAACTTCACTCTTACAGTGACTCTAATTTCTCAAGACACCTACTTTTTAAAAACTTGATATTTTTTAATGTCTGGTCTTGTCTTTGTTGGGTGGTTGTTCCATTTTTTTTTTTTTTTTGGTTTTCTTTTTTGTTGTTGTTTGTTTCTGCTACTCTCTCTGCATCTTAAGAATAAGTGTTGGCTGTGTGTTGCTTGGTAGGAATTGTTTCTCAGTTCCTACCCACTGTTGCTACAGAGGACTGTCACACATGTATAGGCATGGGATACAAAAGGGCAGCTTCTGAAAGGGCCCACAGGAACTAGGAAACCTGGATCTGCCCTGAGGTTTTGTTCAATGTCTGGACAATGGAGTCAGAGAAAGAGGAAAGGCCCTGCAAGGTGTCTGCTACGCTGCTGGGGATTAGACATGGGCATTAGAAATAGAGGTCAGGAAGGAGTTTAAAGATCCTTTATTGGATTCACAGGACAGTAGAGCCAGTCTGTTTCCAAGTAAAGATTGCTGGTGGGTATTGGTTATGTATGTGAAAATATAAGATAGAGAATGTGATCATTTTAAACAGTATTTCAATGTGTTTTATTGAGTAAACACATAAAATGCCGTTGTTTACTGTAGAAATTTCTGATGTTTATCCTCCTTGGAATTTTGCTTCTTCTATCCAGTAAAGATGACTAATCTTTCTAAGTATTTTTGCATGGAAACTAGGGTGTATAAATAGATGTTGGCTATTACATGTTACTACCTTGGCAACTGATTAGCTAACACATTTACAGATATGCATACCGGCCTCTCTATCCCTCCTTCTCTTCCTACTGTGGTCACCCTGCACAAAGTTTGAAAGCATTGCCATAAAACAAGGAACTTCACATCTCTAACTCACACAGAAATCACTACTTTTGGAGGGCTGAACTGCATGGTATTTTGTCAAGTCTTTCTTGTTCCGTCATTGATATTTAGACTTTATATTTTAGCTTCCTGTTCTAGTGAATACATAAAAATAATCTTAATCAATACTTTTTATAAATTTTACCTACAGAATAAACCAGTGGATGTACACCCATTGACTTTTATTGTTGTTGTTGGTTGTTTAGTGAGTTTTCTTGTTGTTGTTTTGGTTTTTTGTTTGTTTGTTTTATTTTCATACATCCAATTTTTTATGGTGTAATTAAAACCTTTTTCTTTACTTTTTTTTTTTTTAAAAAATTTAACCCTGTATTTCATTACAACATGTATCTCCTTCATTTCCTTCATTCAAACACTTGTATATCCTCCACTCTTGTTCAAAGACATGGTCTCCTTTTCTAACAGTTTTTATTGCATATAGTTTTTTACATAAAATAATGTATTGGGTCCATATAATGTTGCTTGTATGTATATTTTTAGTGCTGACCATTTGGAACTAGACAACCAATTGATCTGCTGTCCCCTGAGAAGGACTACCTCTCCCAATCCCAGCTTTACTAAATTGCCTGTAATACTTTGTATATGTTAAGGCCTCACAGACTTTTTCCCATGCAGTTTTTCATGTTCATTGATATTATCCTTTTCAACCGTGTTTTAATTTCCATGTTGGTGACACTTTACGTGTATAGATAGCTTCTGATGTTACCAGAAGACACAATCTCATAGCAAAATCCCTGGTATTCTGGCTCTTAAGATCGCTCTGATCTCTCTTCCTTAAGTTTTCCTAATCCTTAATTATGGGGACATTTTATAAATGTATCTATAGGAACTGGGCTTCACAACTTTGCATATTGACATGTTGTGGTTTTCTATAGTAGTCTCTTTATGTTGGAAATGAAGGGGGGAAGAAGGTATAAGGAATGATGTTTATCAATTATTGTTAGGGATTATGTAGGTTTAGTAAATTAGTGGTTATAGAATCTCCTTTAATAACCATGATTTCACTAACACATTTCCTGTATCAGGTATAGTATCTCCTTTGCTAAGTTGGTCTGAAGAACAATTGGTTACTGCCAAGCATGTGTGCCACTACTCTACCTGTAAGATTTATTATGTCATTGATGTGGTACATAAGTGCCAGAGTTGAGTGGCATAATTGATTGCCTTCCTCTTTAGAAGTTACTTGGTGTCTTCAGGTATCATGAAAGCTAGTCCTCAGGGATGGAAAAATCTGGTCAGTTCTGGTTCACAGGCCAGTGAGAACTGTTTCTGAAGTGGACAACACTTAAGCAATAGAAACTTGCCTTTTACCTCAGGGGAGTAACCAAGGGCAGCAACAAAACATGTTTTGGGAGTCTTTTAGACACCCCCAACCCCCAGACAACAACACAAAGGAATGCTTCCAATTTTTAGTATTGCAGCTTTTGTTATATGGTCTTTGGTTCTTGGAGGGAGAGCTATCATCCCAGATTATAAAGTTTACTAAGATTATATTATGTATTTGTACACTGAATTACATGCATCATACATCTTATTTATTTATTATAATTTATTCAGTTTACATCCCAATTGTTTTCACTTTACTTGTATCTTTCTGTTACAACCCTCTCTCCCTCTTTCACTCTATTTCCTTTCCCTAGACCCTGATAGAAGGTGGTCATATGGATTTCCTTTCCCTAGACCCTGATAGAAGGTGGTCATATGGTGGGGTACGAGGGCTCCTTCTCTCAGAGGTCTCATCTAGATAATGTACTTCCCTTTCCTCTGTGTGCCCACTTGGCATCCCCAATGAGGGGAAATGTTCAAGTTGGGAGAATCAGAGTTCATGTCAGTGGCAGTCTCCACACTTCCCACAACCTTGAAGAATGAGATGTCCATTGGCTAGATCTAGGTTCACTGCATGCATTGCCCTTGGTTGGTTACGGCAGTGTGTGCAGCACCCCCGCCTTCCCAGGTCTAGATCCACAAGCCCTGATGGACTCTTTGTGGAGCTTCTGAACCCTTTGGGTCCTTTCATAACCCTTTTCTTCAGTACCACTGTCACCTGGTGTCTACCAGTGAGTCCCAGCATCTATATGGATTCCCCCACTAAGTGGAGACTACCAGAGAACATTATGTTGGGCTAATGTGCACTTATAAGTGAGAATATACCATCCATGTCTTTTACCCTGCACAAAACTAAAGTCTAAGTGGATTAAACACCTCAACATAAGACTAGACATACTAAATTTGTTAGAAGAAAAATTGTGAAATATCCTTGAACTCATTGGCACAGAGGACAACTTTCTGAACGGAACACAAACAGCTCAGGCTCTAAGATTAGCAATTAGTAAATAGGACTTCATGACACTGAGAAGTTTCTGTAAGACAAAAGACAATGTCAACAGAACAAAAAGACAGCCTACAGACTAGGAGAAGCTATTTACCAACCCTACATCTGACAAAGTAGTAATATCCAAAATATATAAAGAACGAAAGAAATTAAACACCATCACATCAAATAATGCAATTAAAAATGGAGTTCAGAGCTAAACGAGAATTCTCAACAGATGAATATCAAATGGCTGAAAAACATTGAAAGAAATGCTCAACTTCCTTAGTCATCAAGGAAATACAAATCAAAATGACTCTGTGATTCCATCTTACGCCCGTCAGCATATCTAAGATAAAAAACTCAATGAAAGCACATGTTGGTGAGGATGTGGAGAAAGGGGAACACTTCTCCATTGCTGGTGGGACTACAGCAACTGTACAATAACTTTGGAGCTTTCTCAGAAAATTGGTAATTGTGCTCCCTCAAGACCTAGCTATACCACTCCTGGGCATATACCCAAAAGATACTCCACCACACAACACAAGAACACTTTCTCAACTATATTCAGGAAACCTAATTCATAATAGCCAGAATCTGGACACAACATAAATTCCCTCATCTGAAGAATGGATGAAGAAACTTGTACATTTACACAATGGAATATTATTCAGCTCTTAAAAACAAGGAAATCTTGAAATTTGAAGGCAAATGGATTGAACTTGAAATAATCATCCTGAGTGAGGCAAATAGTTAATAATATAATATATAATTAATATAATATATAATTAATATATATTAATAGTATAACACTTCATAATATAATTATGATAAGATATTTGGCATAAGGAACACACTTCAATTTTGTCTTCTTGTTTTTCTGTTATTAGTCAAGTATCCATGAGCGATACCTTTCTACTCTCTTAGCCCATGTCTGCCAGGCTATATTTTGTCCATTTATCAACTTCTATTCAAAATGTTATTAAAAAACAATATTCAAAGACAATGTAATAATATTGCTAATGTGTTTTACAAAGAAAAAACTTACCCAGTCTTCTAAACAGTATCTGAAGGTTTGTTCATTTTTTGACCCAAACCACTAAAAATTAGAAGCACTGAAGTTTTTAATATTTGAAATACAGTCTATACTATACATGATGTGCATAGAATTCCTAAAGGTGATTTTTTTTCATAGGTTCAAGTTACTCACTAAAATTCAAGAAACATAGATTTTAAATTAATATAAGCAAATTAGACATTTATCTCTTAACATTCCTTGGATGAACCAGATCATCAACATATCAGAATCACAAGACCACTGAATAACAACAACAACAACAGCAACAACAATGGAGGATTTAGTATTCAGAAACATATTCTATATCTTTTTTAAAGAAGAAATAAAATGAGTGCAAAAATCCCTCAAAATTTTGGTAAAATACCCACAAAAGTGAGAAGTTTACTTAGGCTTTTTTGTTTGTTTGTTTGTTTGTTTGTTTGAGACAGGGTTTCTCTGTGTAGCCCTGGCTGTCCTGGACTCCTTTGTAGACCAGGCTGGCCTCGAGCTCATAGAGATCTGCCTGCCTCTGCCTCCCAAATTCTGGAATTAAAGGGCGTGTGTCACCACAACCTGCAGATAGGCTTTTATTAGACTATATTATATTTTACTTTTTCTTTTTTATTAAATATTAATATTTTTATTTTTATATATACATATACATATTATTATACATATATATGAAGAAAAAATTGCACTATTTGGGGGGCTGAAAGATCAGATCCAAACAGTCCTAACAGTTTGTCTTTGGGGAATAATTCATTTCAATGCAATCAAATGAGGAGGAAGTGTCAGGACAGAAGCTGAGAGTCTAGAAATTCCAGAACCCCTTCTGAGAACACGGTACCCAGTCTTTAAGGCGTCAACCATGTGTACACTTCACACTTGAGGACCAAGCTTCCCCAACACGAACTCTTGGGAAACAACTGCATCTAAACCATAGTGAGAAGACTGAAAGACAGTTTTAATTTTAGCCCAGTGGACATAGTAGCTGTAAAGCAAAGTGGACCTCCACCTTGTCTTTGCTTTTTAATCATGTCTTATGATACTTTGACAAAAATAAAATCATGTGTGTATATGGACACTAGAGTAGAAGTGAAATTATAAAGAGGAACAGAAAGACTAACGGGTGAAAAGGCAGAAAATGAATGCCTGGCGAGTATGAGTATGGGGTAAATGTGTCTGGCATAAATGTGTACTTGCATATAAGGGTGCTTGTACAATACAGCACTACACACAATTAGCATATATGAAGAAAATTAAAATTAAAAAAAGAAAAATAACAAAACAATTATGACATAAAACACCCTTTAACTACTTGCATAGTAGGATATAGATACACAAAGTATAAAGTTATGAAGCAAATGTAGTGTATGTAGTTCCTGCAGGAAAGCATTGATTCTCCTTAAGCTTGCAATGTCACTGGTTTTCTTATTGGTAATATTCCCACTTCTCCCTTCCTCAAAGTAAGCTGACATGGTGCCCTCTTCCTGCCACTGCAGAAATTGGAATTTATGGAAGAAAGGACTTAGGGAAAGATGGTATTTCCATAAGGTCTATTATAGTGAAAACTGTGTCAGGAAACTGCATCAGGCTAGGAATAAAAAAGAAAAACAGAACTCACTACACTAAATCTGACCAAACCATCTGGGGCTATACATGCAAGATAACAATAATTTCCAGTCAAAATATGACATTGAGAGTAAGTTTTAATGCTCTTTGCTGCTACAACTTTGTTTCCTAAAATTTTTAAAACGTTAGACAAACCAGCACTCTGCAGGATTTTATGAAGATAAGCATGCATGAAAGTTGAGACTCCTAAGCATTTATCACTGCCTAATGAACAGTCAGAAGCCTTCTGAATACCAAGCTGCTCTAAGAGATTTTATTTAGACACTTCACTTCCTCACCAGTAAAGCAGTGGTGAGAACTGAAGACATTCTTCTGCATCTGCCAATAGGCTCAGTTGCTCAATCCTAAAGCACAGTATGGAGATAAAATAAGTACTATTTTATTATCGGTATGATGCTCCTGAATTTTCAGTCAGAGATTTTTTTAAGTTATGGAAAAGCAGCCAAGGGATATTTCAGAAATTATAGGCACAACCTTCTCTTTCACAGTTGAAATAGTTCAACAGATGAACAGTGAGTTTGGCTCATTCTTACTAGCAAGTACAATCCACCACCCATAGGGGGCGTAACAGACTAGACTTACCAGGAGTGCTTAAATGCCAAGACTTGCTTAGATTATTGCTTTATTTATGTGATTCTTACAATGATTTTCCTCTAGCCTCATGTACAATTTATATCTGAAAAATTATCTCCCATCATATTTCATAATATAATTAATGGTATTCTTTATCAACACATTCATAATAATTATTCATTAATGGAAAGACAACATTTAGTTTGGCAATGGATGGAATTGTTTATTAAGAAAAATTTGAAAATGAATAGCATAACCTAATATTTTATATTTTTATTCTAAATTAAAATATATGGATCATCTAGATATTGAAGAATATTTTTATTTTATACTATTTAGAAATGAATTAAAGAGTGAAATATACTTCTGCACTAGACATTATTAAGAACACTGATAAGTCTTATTTTATTAACAATGTGAATGTTCTTTCATTTCTTTAGGACTCAAATTTTATTTAGAATGGATATGGTATGAGTTGTTTTTTTTTCAAAGATCACAAATATGGGTTTTAAGATATGAGCATATACAGAGGGAGGTAATCCCTCTGAGGAACAGTCATAGGGTAGGGGAGTAAGGGGAAAATGGGAGGGAGGGGAGAATGGGAGGATACAAGGGATGGGATAACCATAGAGATGTAACAAGAATAAATTAATAAATAAATAAATTTTAAAAAAGAAAAAAAAGAAAGAAAAGAAAATGGAAAATATAAAAATACAGAACTGAAAATTTCACACACAAAAAAAAAGATACAGGGAAAATAATGAATCCAGAAACAAATAAAAAAAGGCAGCTACCATTCACACATGCACTAGAAATATTATTTTCAATTATATTATGGCAAGTACTTAGGAATGATAATAAGTTAGAGACAGCAAGCAGTGCTAGTGAGCACTAAGCAATAGTACTTCTTGTATTTCTCCTGTCTTAAAATTTCAAGATTTATTAAAATAAGGAAGATTTGATCTTCAATATAGCCACAATGTCTTCTCCAATAAGTATCTACAAATCTCTTGAAAGGAGTTTCTGTCCACTTAAGTTTAATATAAAACTTAAAAATGTATGTAATATAAGAAATGTAGAAACAGTAATATTTTATGTATTTCTTAGTAAAACTCTGTACTAAGTTATTCTTTCTCATTCATAATTATACATGCTGCTGGTTTATAAAATATTTTTATTATAGAAACATAAGTATTTATTAATATTAGTAAGCTGGTTTAATATACATACTTGATATTATAAGAAAATATGGCTGGAATTATTTTTGTATTATGTGTGGAAATAATGTTTGTTTCTGTAAATAAAATTTCAGTGATTATTACTATACAAAAAATAAAATATGTTATAATTGGTTGTCTTTAAAATACTAAATAAAATACTTGCAAAACGAATACAATAACACATCAAAGATATCATTCATCATGACCAAGTAGGCTTCATTCCAGACATGCAAGGATGGTTTAATATATGGAAATCCATCAATGTAGTCCACCATATAAACAAACCGAAAATAAAAAATCATATGATCATCTTCTTAGATGCAGAGAAACCGTTTGATAAAATCCAACACCCATTCATGTTTAAAGTTTTAGAGAGATTGGGGATACAAGACACTTTCCTCAACATAATAAAGGCTATCTACAGCAAGCCAATAGCCAAAATCAAACTAAATGGTGAGATACTCAAGGAAATTCCTCTAAAATCGGGAACAAGGCGAGGCTGCCCACTCTCTTCATATCTCTTCAATATAGTACTCGAAGTTCTAGCCAGAGCAATAAGACAACAAAAGGAGGTAAAGGGTATCCAAATGGGAAAGGAGGAAGTCAAACTATCCCTATTTGCAGATGATATGATAGTGTACATAAGTGACCCTCAAAATTCCACCAGAGAACTCCTACAGCTGATAAACACTTTCAGCAATTTAGCTGGATACAAAATTTACTCAAAAATGTCTGTAGCCTTCCTATACACAAATGACAAGCTTGCAGAGGAAGAAATTAGGAATGTATTATTTTATTTTATTTAAGTAAAATTTAATGACTTCATTTCCTCTCCTGCTTCTTCCTAACCATTCTACATTTGTTTCTCAGACTGAGGACTGCTTTCAAATTCACAGCCTTTTAAACCATTGTTGTTACATATAGGCATTAGAACATAAACATAAATACAACCTGCTATGTTCATTCAGTGTTGCCTGTGTCCATATATTTCTAGGTCTGATCACTTGACATTGGAAAATCAGTCAGGGTGCTCATCCCTGGGGAGGACTAATTCTCTCTTTCTCAAGATTTGTTAATTGCTTGTAGATCTTTATCTTAGGAAGGGGCACAATGAGATGTTCCCATCTATGTTCGGATGTCAGCTCATGATGGAGTGGTGTTCAGGTCATTTTTGGGCAGCCATGTGTAGAGACTTTATGGTACGCCATCCCTATGAAAGCTAGAAAGCACAATCTCAAGGCATACTCCTGGTTCTCTGGCTCCTTAATATCCTTCTTCTTGGACAGCAGGTCACCGAGAAGATACTTGATACCCTATGAGCATATACAGGGGGAGGTAATCCCTCTGAGGAACAGTCATAGGGGAGGGGAATAAGGGGAAAATGGGAGGGAGGCGAGAATGGGAGGATACAAGGGATGGGATAACCATAGAGATGTAACAGGAATGAATTAATAAAACTAGAGATGTAACAAGAATAAATTAATAATAAAAAAAATCCTTCTTCTTTCCCTCCTCTGAGATGTTTTCTGAGCCTTTGATGTAAGAATTGTGTTGTAGGGACAGGACACCCTAGAAAGCCAGTTGCCCTTTGAAATTTTACTAGGTTTTTTTTTCTGCAATGATATCCTGTTTCATAAGAAGTTTATTTGATAAGAAGTGATATCTCCACTTATCTGTGGGTATATCTATTTATAATGCAGTTAACAAATTACACTAGTTTAAGAAGTGGTTATGTTCCAAGATCCATGACCTCAATAGCCATTTGTTTCTGGATAGGTACGAAGTACAGGTGTAATTGTTTTTCCTCCTGTGAAGTGGGCCTTAAGCCCAATTAGATCTCTGCTGGTTACCATTAGTGTATCCACTATTACATTTCTAGAGATGTCTTGCTTTGTTGGTCACTGTTGTGTTGCATAGATACCTTAGCTGAATATTGATTTATTTTCTTTCTTGGTAGCACGCACAGAAATTCCTATGCCTATGAAAGCTAGTCATTAGTGAGGGGGATTTTGGGTAAGCTCCAACTCAAATATTCTGAGTCTAGTCTACAAAGAGCTTGGTGTCTTCAAAAATAGGTGCTTACTTCCATCACTGCACCCAAGTGCAGCAGCCACAGGCTCTATTTGTTTCAGTGCCCTTTGGGCTCTCCTGGCGAAAAACTTGAAAGGAGAATGTTCGTTCCTGATACTGGGATTTTGTTAGATAGTCTATAACTCTTGTGAGAATTATTATTATTCAAAGTGACATAACTTCATTTAAATATATATGTTTATATAAACGTGTGTTATATGGAATTTTAGGTAAATTTAATTACTCTCCGTGCCTTTTAAAAACATTCTTAGTGTGATTTATCCTTCCTCCTTTGCTCTCTTTATGTATTGTCCTGCCTCCCCATCCCTTTTTTATATCTCCTATATATCGTTTTCTTTCATTTTAATGCAACACAATCTTTTATTTTCTTCACATGTGAACAGAAACCAGTATTTTTCTTATATTAAATTTAGAGGCTTTAAAACTATCAGAAAGTTATTCTGATATCATAGCAGGCCAGACGCTGGCTTGGGGTGGACCTTGTTTCTGTCTGTGATTAATGTCTTTGGTAACAACTCTATAATTTCCTTTCTAACTTTGGTTTTATCTTTTCAGGTTTGGATTCATTATTCATAAAGATGAATCTGCACTACACAAAATTGATCTTGAAACCATGTCCTACATCAAAACTATTAACCTGAAGGACTCAAAGTGCATTCCTCTGTCCTTGGCATACACCCATCTGGGAGGATACTACTTCATTGGCTGCAAGCCTGACATCACGGGAGCCCTTCCGCCACAGCTTGTGGTGGATAGTGTGACTGACTCGGTCATTGGTTTCAACAGTGATGTGACAGGCACCCCTTACGTGTCTCCAGATGGGCACTATCTTGTGAGTGTTAATGATGTGAAAGGTCTTGTAAGAATCCAGTATATCACCATCAGAGGAGAAATCCTGGATGCTTATGACATCCACACCAACCTGCACATATCTGACCTGGCCTTCCAGCCATCTTTCACAGAAGCCCACCAGTACAACATCTATGGTAGCTCAAGCCAACAAACAGATGTGCTCTTTGTGGAGCTCTCCTCTGGCAAGGTCAAGATGATCAAAAGCCTTAAAGAACCTCTCAAGACGGAAGACTGGCCCTGGAGCCCGAAAAACAGGCACATCCAAGGCAGTGGCCTGTTTGGACAATACCTGATGACACCTTCCAAAGATTCTCTCTTCATTCTGGATGGCCGCCTTAATAAGTTAAACTGTGAGATCACCGAGGTTCAGAAAGGAAACACCGTTGTTTGGGTTGGAGATGCCTAAGGAGCCCTATTACCTAATTATGGAGGAAGAGTTTTACAGTACATTGCACTTGATCCATACTTAAATTACAACTTAACTTTTCCAAGTTTATAACGTAGTCAAAACCCCCTTTGTTCAAATAAGCTAGATTTTTTTAAACAATGATATTGGCTGGTTAGGAACATTTCATAAATATTTAATTAGAAATTACAGCACTCACAAGAATCAAACATGTAGCTATATTTTAAACCAATAAAATGAGATTAAAATTCTTTAAAAAAATTAAGTAAACTGCAGGGAATTTCAGATGACCTAAGCATCATGTCATTTTTTAAGGTATTTTATTTTTCTCTGTCCTTTTGCTATGCTTAAATGAGAAATAAAAGGTCATGTGGAACCTTAAAATTCTTAATTCAAAATAGTCTGTCCCGTCCACTGTTTAAAATCTTTTGTGCCTTGAAGGAAATGTCATAGGAGAAAAAGGAAGGATAAACTCTGCATATTGGACAACCTCATAGCAATGAATCTACTGTCATTAAGAAATGTTTATAACTTGCGCCAAATCCTGCCTTCAGGCATTTGTTCGACCTTCAATGAAATGTCATAGGAAGGCATAATTTGGCCTTGGGCCGTATACAGATGAGAAACTATATAAAATTCACTGTACAGTGTGCATTCTGCTATAGAAAATGGACAGGAAGGGAGAAAAATATGTATGTTAAAAATCATTTGCATTGTAATGTGTGTACATTTTACTTTCATTCACTAGGGTGCATTACGTAATTAATGTAAGTTTATCTGAGAATTAAACTGCTTACAGAAAGTCTCTTTTATTATTATCAGGATTGATTCTTTTAGGTAGCCTGGTGTTGCCTAAATCAGTAGCTTTCTTCATTTTGATAAAGGAGCATTGCTGTGTCTGCACAGAAAGAACCACTTGTAGGAAGATTTACAGTGAGACAAAACTGGACCCATTCTCTGTAGTGCAATGGCCTACATTCTCCTCAGACAACATTCACCTGGTTGGTCCAAATAAGCTGAATAGTTTCCAGTAGAAACTGGTGAGGTGACCCCACAGTAGAGAGTGAAGATGCATTTCTCCACTGCTTTTGCTATTCTTATGCATCTAGTAAAGAAGCCCACCCTTTGTCTTTTTCCAAAATGACTTCTACTCCTGCGTATGCTAAAATATCTTCTCCTAACTGTGTGCTCTAGCTTTGACCCAACTGAGTCTCTTGAGATACTGTAGGGAAGTAAATATGATGCCTTTATCCTTTTTACTAAAGGAGAATATAGAAGACCAGTAGAAATAGATTAATACCAGTAAGCTGGGTTATTTGAATAGGAAAAAAAAACTATCCAGGTGTAAGGGAATAGCATACATGGTTTGAGAACCTTTTCTACTTATTGTTCTTCTTATTGTTGGTAAAACTGCTAATGAGCTATTGAAACAATGTCCATTTGCTGAAGGTAATCCAATAAGATCTTTTTTTAGAAATACAACTTTGATCCAAGTTTAAATTATGTAAAGCTGCATAGAAACTTGGAATTTTATAGTGTGCACTCTCTTGTGTGTATATAGCACCATGGGCTGTGTGATAATAGATTTCTTCTTAGCTTAAGGAAATATTAAGGGAAGTAGATTTCATAAACAAGAAAAATCAGCCTATGTTTTTACTGATTGAGTCTGTTTTACTCTTTGGTAACTTTCTCCCCTGTGAACATGAATCATGCAGTGTCTTTGTGTTAATGATTTGGTGTAAGTCTGTCCTGTACATGTACATTTTCCTTTAGAAGCTTTTACCATGTGGATGCTGTCTGTTGTCATTGCTTGATAAAAGAATAAACCACTTATGTTTTATTGCTGTGTGCTCAGAAATGATTTAGTGTGCGTGACATTTTATGCCTCCATAAGCTACAGATAGAATGTGCTGCTCCATATTCTAGTCAAAATGATGGTACGGGAGGACTTGGAAAGAAAATGAAGGGAGGCCAATCAAAGAAAGTTTTATCTTTCCTTTTCATAGATTATCAATCTTCCTATAAAATCAGTTTGTTATGGGGATCCCACCAGAAAAGACCACTCAGATACAGTTGATAGCCAATTAAAATTCTTTATTCCAACTGGCTGATACTACACTCAGGTTTTAGGAACCCAAGCATCACCCTGAGTGTTTAGAGCAAGCATTATATTACCTTGTTCTAGAATGTGAGTGGGGAGGACTTATCCAAATAGGTTTAACAGATGATACGATAAGCAGGTAGATGGAGTGGAAAGTTTGAACAATCAGGGAATTTAACAGAGGCAAAGAAAAATCACCAGGGGTGTTTTGACCTACTAAGATAAAGTTGGGGACGTCAAATTCTACTCCTACCTAAAACGGCCTCACCAAGAATATCAGATGAAGGCAGCAGCTCTGCTCTGCCTTGCCCTGTCACACTTTAACTTTTGGTGTTTGTTCCAAAACCTGTAATGTTTGCTTCTTCAGAATTTCTCATGCGTTAAAGGAATTATGTAGGAACAGACCCTCAAAAGTAAACTAAAAAGGAATACTTTTCCCCATATATAGAAATGATAGATACATAGATTCAGGTTTATTTAATTTTTATTGGTGAGGAAACCCAGGCCTCAGTTTTGATACGCCGATGCTTCCTTACTGATCCATGCTCCCTGTCTGAACCAATGTTTCCTTTTACTAATTGTATTTATTCACTTCACATACCGAATGCACCCCTCCATCCTCTGCTTTAGGCCCCACCCTTCCACACTCTTCCTCCTTCCCCTCTCCTCCTCTCCTTAGAAAAGAGGACGCCCCTGCTTACCAAGGCAGCCTAGCTATGGGGCGGGTGAGTGATCAAACAGCAGGCATCTGGGTCCATGTCAGAGACAGCCCTTGCTATACCTGCAAGGGTACCCACCTGAAAACCAAGCTGTTCATCAGTAACTTATCTGTTAGGGGCCTAGGTTCAGTCCATGCCTGCTCCTTGGTTAGTGCTTCAGTCTCTGTAAGGCCCCATGGGCTTATGTTAGTTTACTCTGTTAGTCTTCTTGTAGAGTTCTTGTTCTCTCTGGGTCTCTCTATCCTTCCTCTACTCTTCCATAAGATTCCCTGAGGGTCTCTGCATCTCTTTCCATCCGCTGCTAGGTGGGGGCCTCTCGGGGAACTGTTATGCTAGGCTCTGGTCTGCAAGCACAGCAGAGTATCATTATAGTGTTAGGAGTTTTGGGTCTCAGGTTGGGGCACTCATTGGTTGACCATTCCCTCAGTCCCAGTTCCATTTTTATTCCTGCATTTCTTGTAGGTAGGGTAAATTGTGGGTGCAAGGTTTTGTGGGTGGGTTGGTGTCCCTCTCCGTCCACTGGAAATCCTGGCTGACTATGAGATCGCTTCGGTCTCCATGTCCCCTGCTGCTGGGAGTCTCAACTAGAGTCAACTCCATATCCTCCCTGGAGTTTATCCTACAGCAGGTCTCCAGCCTGTCCCAAGGATGCCCCAACCTTGGTTTCTCATCTCTCTCCTAGTCCTCTCATCTCTGAACCACCTTCTAAAAGAGGAGGATAGTTCAAATACAGTCTTGGGAACCTATTAATATGCGAACATATTTATTTTGCAATTATTTCTGAGGTCGACATTTCTTTCTTAAAAGACAGAGCAGAAATATCTGACGAGACATCAGCATCTCTCTGCACATGGAGAGTAAAGCTGTGTGGTAAACAGCCGTCTAAACAATACTGTGCATAAACTGAAGGTGAAGAAAGCCAAAGCAGGATAGTCACTAGAAACCTGCCTTATCAAAAGGTGGCCACATTCGTGAGTGGAAGTCTGTGGGAGAAAAAGTGACGGTGGAGCTGTGAAGAGAGAAAAATTACCAACAGAGGGAAAGGGGTGGCATGCCATTGGAAGGGCCCTGAGCAAGGCCAGCCATAGGAAGTCGAAAGTTACTAGAAAGGCAACTTAGCTAAAGAAAAGAAGAGGCTTATGGTCAGATTTTGAGAGAGGGACACAGACTGAAAGCCCTTTAAATACTAGACTACAGCAGTCTTAGCAACATTTTCAGGGCTAGCTTATAGCTAAGTTTATAAAGAATTTACCAAATAGACCATGCAGGGTATCGTAATTACTGCTCTCCAATGCAGCTCTTTCTCAAATGTGTATGGCTATGGCTCAGTGGTGTCCAGGGAAGGAGAGGTTAGCTTGACCTCTGGCCTCTTGTGTAGTAGCATCCATACACAGACACACAGACACAGACACAGCACATGCACACATTTATAATACACTAGTAGTAGTAGTAGCAGCAGCAGCAGCAGCACATGAAAGCTTTATATTTTAATGATATAAAAATTTAATTGAAAAAAAATTAGATGAAAGATATCAATTAGATGCCTATTTCAAGGATGGCAGCTTTTGGTCTTTAGTAAGTGACAATAAAATTGAAAGAAACACTAAAATAAGCCTTGTTAAGGGATAATATCTGACATAGCTACTTAATAAACATGGGTCATAAAGAGACAGAAATGATAGGCTTAGCACAGGAAACCATCAAGAGACAGAGATGATAGGCTTTACACGGGACACCATCAAGAGAACCTCAAAAGATATGAGGGAGAAGCATATTTGTGGGGAGAGAATGAGAGTTCATATGAAAAGAAAATTATTCACAGTGCACAATGGCTAAACTCAGAGAAGTGTGAGCACGTATAGCAAATATGTGCTATTGCCAAGACTCATACCTGCCTAAGTAACTGCTTCTATGTGACCCTAACAGACTGTAAAATCACAAAATTCAGTTCAGAACTTTATCAGCTGGCATACGCACCTTCAAACCTTCCTTTAGAGACTTTCTTCTAGGAAATAAATTAATTCAGTTTAATTTCATATTCATTAATTAAGTTTTTACAGGGTGGAACAACGTGTTCAATTAAATACAAGAAGCTATAACATTATAAAAGTGTTTCAAATAAGAAAACTTTTAAGAACAATTTTATGTTCATAAACAGTAATATATCAGAGAACAGAAAGAAACTCAAAGGCACAATTGTAGGAGCTCACACAGGTTTGATGTCACTTGTCAGTATTATTTTTTTCCATAAGAAATTGCTGACAGAAGGGTAAAATTATGCTTTTCAAATGTCTGTTTTCAGGTTACCTCCAACCAAAATGTTTTCTGACAAACTTTCTCTTTCCAGAAGGATAAATCTTAACCACAAGAGTCAGAGGTAGGAAGCAAGCAAGTAAGCAGCATTCCTCCATAGCCTCTGCATCAACTTCTGCCTGCTTAAGTTCTGATCCTCATCTCCCTTTGGGGTGAACAGTGCTGTGTACCTGTAAGATGAATAAACTCTTCTGTCTCTCTGTCTCTCTGTTTCTGCATCTCTGTGTCTCTGTCTCTGTCTCTCTCTCTCTCTCACACACACACACAAACACACACACACACACACACACACACACACACACACACACACACACACTCAAAGAGGCATAGCAGGGTTTGGGGAAGGTAGGACTAAGTGCAGGCAGCATCCTTAGAGGCTTACAGTTTTAACCACCATCAACCAAGTAAACTGCTATCCTTGACTAGATTACAGAAAGGAATTTGGCATGAGCGGGAGTAAAGAAAAGTTAGTGAATTTACTTATACAGACACATCTCAGAAAAGGGTAGGGTAAGCCCTCAAGGCATGAGTGTGAGACATTCCAGAGTGGTGTTTACTATCTTTACAATGGCTCTACTGCCTGGAGAGATGGATCAGCCACTAAAACATGGGCTCACAACCAACACTACTACTGCTCTATTAGTGATATCTAACTTTCTAGGTTACCTTCCTCAAGGGATGAAATTTTCAAACAATGCTGAAAGAGCAAGCAGAGCAGAAAATTTAAGAAAATTAAAAGTTAAAAATACATGAGGTGGCTTACTTAGTTACTTGTCTCACAGAATATTTTTTGAAGATGAAAGTGTAAAGCAGTTTAGATGAGGCTGTATTATATAGAAACAGGAATGAACATTGAGAACTTATATGATAAAAGTCAAGGCTACAAAACTTTTGGCCCTGCATAAGCACAGGGAATGTATATTAGTGTTCTTATTTAAGATGGCTCCCAGAAAAACACATTTTCTCTGTAGGAAATCTCAGCTTTATCAACTGAGCAAAGACAACTAAGGGTGGCCTTGCACAGAAAAATTTGCCTTGTATGTGGGGCCACTTTGAGGTGGAGTCCTGGAAACATAGGTTGTTAAGTGTGCAGAGAGGAGTGCAGTCTTGGGGTGGGTATAGAATTAAGAGAGGCAGCTTCCTTAGTGTTCACACAGAAGCCCTTGCTCTGTGTGGCTCCTCAGGGTCAGTCAGTTGCCCTGTTCCACGAGCTGTCCTGGTCCAGCCATGGCCAAACCCTGCCAGCTGCAGAAGGAAAGGCTTTATATTTCACTCTCTATGTGCTTGAGGAGACCTTAGAGAGAAGTGGGATGCACACTAAGTAAGTCTGGACTGCGGACTAGGACGTGGATGAGAGAGAGTAGTAAGGATGCAAAGAGTTGTACACAGAGAGAGAAGGGGAGAAACTGAAGAAGAACTGGTTAGGAAGGAAGGACCAAGTGGGGGGATGTTCTTACTTAGCGGGGCAGTTGATTTAGGCTGGTAGGCAGGCAGAAAAGACATTTTAGTCTCCTGAGGTGTAAAGGGTATAGTGGTACCCAATTTTTTAAAAAAGATTTATTTATTTATTTATTTATTTATTATACAGTATTCTGCCTGCATGTGTGCCGCACCCCAGAAGACAGCATCAGATCTCATTGTAGATGGTTGTGAGCCACCATGTGGTTGCTGGGAATTGAACTCAGGACCTTTGGAAGAACAGACAGTGCTCTTAACCTCTGAGCCATCTCTCCAGCCCCGTGGTACCCAGTTTTCAAAGGAGATCTCTTTCCTCTGGGGCAGAGGTTTCTGTTTTTAAAAATCAGTGAGAAGTCAGTGGACTTTTATGCTGCATAAGGAATTCCAGTCATCAGACACTGGTGACACTTGTCCAAGGAACAAGAACCAGGGCAGGTACTGTGGTCTCAATCCGGGCATTTGGACAGGAAGGCTTTCTCAGCATTATGTAGTAACCTGGAGTCTACCAGTGGCAAAGGCCTTAAAAATCACTTGGTGTCCAGGTGATTCTAAAGGGGACAAGGAAGATGAGAATGAGAGTTGAACCTAGAATTTTGGGAGTGGGAAGAGAAACCAGAGGGTCTTCCTTGAAGTCTTAAAACAATAGGAGATGGGCTAAGACAACAGGGGGAAGTAGAAACTAGTTTTCCAGAAACCAAAAAGATGGTCTCATTTTTTATGAGTGCAAATTCTGAGTTAGGTAGGGGGCAGG
This sequence comes from Acomys percivali, assembly GCA_907169655.1. Taxonomy (NCBI): domain Eukaryota; kingdom Metazoa; phylum Chordata; class Mammalia; order Rodentia; family Muridae; genus Acomys; species Acomys percivali. Next base: position 109,574,933 of record OU015751.1, read on the forward strand.
GTTGATACAATATTAACTAAAGATAAATATAGGGGAACTGATCAAAGTGCCCTGGGGTTCTCTATATATTAAGTCAAACCACTTGAGCAATAGCTGAACCTAGAGAACTTATAGACTGCCGTTCCACTTTAACTGAAGGGCAATCAAGTTTACAAAATGTTCAGCAAGGGAAACAAAATAGTCCTATCCAAACTCTTGGGGAAGTTCTTTATTCCACATCAATCAAAGAAATTAAAGCCTGAGTCTGGTGGTCTCCTTGTCAGAAGAAAGTGTAAGTGGCTTAGCAAATAGAGCATCTATAGGACCAGGCCATTAACAATAACAATGAGAAGATAAACCTGTGTAAAAACCTGTCACAGACCTTGTGTTGGGTGAAAGAGCAGAGCTCTGAGTCAGATGGGGCATAGTTTGGTCTGACTGGAGAGTTCCCTTCCTGAGGGATCAGGTGTAACTGGGAAAACCACAAATAGCATAGAGAACACACAGACGAAATAAGAAATGACAGCAACATTGAGGACAGAGGGTGTAGAGTGCTCCAGGCAGCAGAGGGAAAGGGAGGCTGTGGTACAGAAAGCAAGCTTAAAGAGTGTTTAGAACAACTCAGCCATGGTGTTATAGTGAGAATAAGGTGACGCAAAAGACTCAGAGTAGCAACACTAAGTCAAAGTGAGAGCAGCGAAGCAGTCCAACTCCGCTTCTCTAAGACACTCAGAGAGGGCGCCAAACAAGAGGAAGACAGCAAATAACAAATGAAGGAAGGAGCTCTGTGGGCAGGCGTGTTCAGTGTGCCTTCAATCAATTACACAGTTGGCTGGCCATTCAGCCAGACTAAAACCAAAACCTAAGAGGCAGAATCAGGAAGGATCTCTACTATTGCCACCCCAACTTAGTGGGCCAGACACTCATCATGACACCCCTCCTTAAAAAAAAAAAAAAAACCAAAAAAAAAAAAAACAACAACAACAACAAAAAACTTAGCAAGGCTCCACAGAGGGTCCATTGAGAGAACGAGAGGAATGAGAGGAGACCTAAAAGAGTTTTTTTTTAATTGGCTAAATCCCTGTTATAGACAGATCTAGAGAGTAGCCGGGGAGTGCATTTCCTCCTGAGCTAACACTGTTCCCAAACATACCACCCGGATGGCCCTGGCGCCACAAATGGCCTACCTAAGGGTCACGAAGTTCTTTGAAGAAACAGACTTAAAGAGTAGGAAAAGAAGATATGAAAAAGTAAGGAAATTCAAGCTCACAGCTGCAAGAAAGGAGCCCCACCAGAGTTAGCATTATCTGATAGCAACTGCCCCACTCCCTGGAGATGGGATAAGAAAACAGACACTTCCCTGAGCAAAATGGTGAACAAAGAGAACAAAGAAAGTTAAGCCATGGGTAGTCTTGGCACCTTTTTCTGTGACCTGTCACCTTTTGGACATTAGACCCCCTTATGTTACTCAACCAATAGATGATTGCCCAACTAGATTCCCTCCTGCTTAGGGACATTGGGAGGAAAAGAACATATAAAAAGTCCCCAGATCAATGCCCCATGGTCGCTTCCCTATACTTTTGATTTGGTATCGGGCGCGGTCCAGCTCGAGATGAAATTTTAAAGATTCCTCTTGTATTTACAGTGGTTTCGAGTCTTCTGGATCTTTTTGGGGATCTCAAAATCTGGGCACAGCCCTATCCTCCTCAACTCCAAACAGTATCCCCAAGAAGTCTGACCTTCGTCTCCCAAAGGAGGATCCTCAGAGGCTTATCCACCTCCTTCCTAAGAAGACCGCGTAGACTTCTCCCCAAAGGGCTTTTCTCCGAGGCCCATCCTTCTTAGTGCAAAGAAGACGCCTCTGAAGGCCTATTATCCTTTCTAACCAGAACTGAGTTCAGTGTACAGACTTACCTCCTAGGAGTGTCAGAAGACTTACCGTTTTGGTGTCTGGGAACACAACAGTTAATTCGAACCCTTCAGGATTCAGAGAGAGGAGTGGGCCTCTGGGTCTTCTGCCAAGGGATTCTCTCATATGCAACTTCAGCCTGGCCTACAAGGGCTAGAGCAAGGCTGAGTCCCAGGCAACAGGAGATCCAGATGGAGACTCCAATGAATTAATTCATGTGAGAAAGTTACAGATGACAACATATTATTTGTAGTGAATCTTCTACCTAGCCAACAGAAGGGAAGTTCATGCCTGGGAAGGATTCTTGGTGCCAAGATAAAAGAGGACAGGTTTGTTTGTTTGTTTTAAGTAAACCACTGCAATTACATCATGCATGTTGGGGACTATGGGGGCCTTGAATGTAACTTTTGATCTTGTAAAACAACACATAAAATCGCTCTAGAAGTACAAAATGGTTTTTACATTTCAGAATCATTTCTCAGCAGGGAAGGAGGGCCCTTTGGTATTGTAAAGCACTTTGTCAAAAGAAAGAAGACATTTGTTTGCATGCAAATGTGGCTCCCAAGGGGAGGAGGTGCAGGGCAACCTGACATTTCTTAAGCTATTTAAGTACCATGTTGACTTTATATTGCTTATCAAATTTAATTTCAGATTAGAAAGTCACATGTCATTTCGGTTCATTTTATGCAACCCCACCATATACTATGAAGGTGTATTTACTACATCAACTGAATGCCTACTGGGGTTTATTTACAAGAATTAAAAAAGGAAAACACAGCTTTTGAATTAGAAGATAAAATTTTAACATTTAAATGTACATCATTGGTGTTTTCATATGTCTATTATTCCAAGAACCACAATATAAATTTACATGATGTGTAATAAATTATAAGATCTTAGTGTAAGTTTATAAACTGACTCCAGATTGCATAATCTCAAAGCTACTTCATATAAAAATAAATAAAATTATGAACTAGCAGAAAAATGAAAATTCTGTCTCTCCACACACGATTTGGTGCCATTTAACTCCAAAGTACATCACATAAATACCTACCTACATGTATTTATAAATGTATGCACCTATAATCACTTTCCTGCAATTTTCTATAATGCTAATGGATATTTTACATTGATAATAAACAACTCAACTCAGAAAAACAATACAGAAAAATATAAATATCCATATACCATAAAATCAAATGTTCTAAACACTCAAGTAATATATACATATAAGCAAATAAGCACATACTTTTAAACAAATATTCACAAATAGGATTTTAGAGTCATCACTGTGAGGTCTGGAGAGTGTTCTGACCTCTGTTCTCGCTATGGGAACAGAAGCAATAGGCTACAGAAAACAAAGAAAGTCTCAAGTTGCTCAGAATGCAATTTAGAATTGTCTCTTCTTGGTTGAAGCAACACAACAACAAAACTACAAAAACAAAAAACAAACAAAAAAATCCTCCCTACACGATACAAAATAAAACTGAGTCCACAACATTACAAGGTACTTATCAGAGAGGTTGGCTTGCAGGTTTACCTGTAAACTAATATCTGAGGAGGATAAGGAAATACTCAGCCCCTGAGACAGTTGGAAAAAAAGGAAGTGCTTCTGGAAGTTTGGCAAGTTCCTGTAGACCACGCAGGGCTGGCTCATCTATTTGGAAAGAAAGGCTCATACCACAGACATGTGGAAGTTTCAACCTCCACTAAGTACACCCAGAAAGATCAAAAGTGTGCAGAGACTAGGACAATTAGCTTCGTTTTAGCAATATGTGTTGCAGGAAACCGGCCTGACACCCTGAACCAGTTCCTCTGCCCAAGGGAGCAAAGGTATGCTGTTAAAAAACCTCTGTGAATTCCATGCTTTGTCCTTGATTGGTGCTTCAGTCTCCTCAAGCCCCTCTGGGCCCTGGTTAGTTGGCTCTGTTGGTCATCTTGTGGAGCTCCTGTCACCTCCAGGTCCTTCGATCCTTCCTCACCTCCCCCCCCACCCCACTTTTCCATAAGAGTCCCTGTGCTTTGCCTAATGTTTGGCTGTGAGGCTCAGCATCTCCTGATCTGCTACTGGATGGAGGTCTTTGAGGAGCAGGGGCTATCTCTGACATGTACTTGGTAGCTTAGGTTTTTTTTTTTTTTTTTTTTATCACTTCCACCTGGTGGGTCTACCTCATCAGGACACAGGGGAAGAAGACCAGCTGTGTCCTGATGCAACTTGATGTGATGTGGTGGGCTGGTTGGTTAGGGTGGGAGGGATGGGCACTCCCCTTTTCTGAGCAGAAGGGAAAGGGGTTTGGGGAAGGAAGAGTGGGACTGGGAGAAGGGGAGAGAACAGGCTACAATTGGCATGTAAAGTGAATAAATAAACGCAAATTTAAAATTCTCTGTGAATTTGTATGTGCAGTGTGCCCTGTTGCGTCTGGAGAACATTGGTTCCCTGATGTCATCTACCACCTTGAGCTCTTACAATCTTTCTCACTTCTCCAAACATCTTGGGAAACAAACTGGTCCCTCTAATAACACCAAACTGCTCTGCTGGTGTAGTTTGAAGTCTTAGGAGTTTACATGTCATATTTCCCTTGCTATATTTTGCTATGGCACACTCTGGATACTGATTGGACCTCTGATGTTGTTGCTCTGGTAACCTTTCATCTTCTTAACTGATTGATACCAAAGTTTCACTTTCTGTTGTAACAGAGAGGCTTCATCTGCTCTTTTCTTCCTGTGGACCCTCGCACTGTGCTGCCAAATGGCAGAAACCAATTTAGAGCTGGCAACTACAGCATCTACACTGAAAATGAAAGCCCCCCTTATTATGACAAGGACATTGGATGACATATAATGGTCCTTGTCCTTCAGAACTTGCCTTTCTGAGCCTGAAACCTTAAAATTGGAACTAAATTATACAGTATTTTATCAGTTCCTCAGTTGTATATCATATCTCTCTGGTGCAGTAACTTTCCTTTTATTTTTAATTTATTTTAATTTGTGTTACATGTGTGTGTATCTTTGTATGGGTACAACACACGTGTGCAATGTATGGTGAAGCCAGAAAAGGCAGCTGGATCGGTTGCAACTGAAATTACAGACAAGTCCTGGGAAAGTAACCTCACTTTTTTTTTTTTTTTTTTTTTTTTGTGATATTCAGCGCTCTTACCTCCTAAGCCATCTCTCAGCCCTCTTTTTTTGGCTTTGTAACTCCAGTTTGGACTTTAACACTTCCCCCTGCACATCCTGTTTCTTCTGTCTGGGATATACACAACTAAAATGCTTTTGTAAATTTGTTTTCACCTTCTTTTTTTATTTATTTTTGTTTTGGTTTGCTTTTTAAGACAGGATTTCTTTGTGTAGCCTTACTGTCCTGGACTAGCTTTGTAGACCAGGCTGGCCTCGAACTCACGGTGATCTGCCTGCCTCTGCCTCCCAAGTGCTGGGATTAAAGGCACACACCACCACTGCTCAGCTTTAACCTTCTTTAAAAATCAACTTTCCAGCAAGAATTCTTTGCTGCTCCACATAAATTTACAATTTTTATAATTTACAAAATATAACTATTTAAATTTACTGAGAATGTACTTTCTTAGTTTAATAGGCATTAAAGCATTTACATAATTGAAAATTTGGATTATGTCATCATAGTATTTATCTTACACATAATCTAACTTAATGACAAGTGATCTTTGTCTGTTTGCTACACTGCATTCAGAATAGGGATTATCAGGTACACATGAGGCTGTTAGTAAATATACACGAGATGAATGAATGCTCCGATTTTTTTTGTTTTTTATGTTTTACATTTAGTGCTCAAGAACCCAGGTCTAAAGAGGTTAAAGAACTATGGAAAATTCCACTTGTATTATTCTGCTACAGAGCCATAGCAATAAAATTAAGTAACATATTCATAGATCAGAAAATTGCTCACTCCTCATCAGAGAACGCTCTCTTGCAGTAGATGGAAATTAACCCACAGACCCACAAGTAAACAATGTGCAGAGAGTGAGATATTTTTGGAGCACTCAGACATTTTATATCTTCATTAAATCCTTTCCCTCAAGATTAAGGTATTTATGTAGAATAGGTAGTAGAAAATTTGCAAAAGCCAAAACTGGCTTGTTACTCCAAGAAAAAGTATTTCCCAGACAAAATAGGGCTTATGCACATACAAAATCACAAACACAGTGAAAGTAAGCACAAGACTTGCACAGTTTTAAACCAGACAAAATTCTGGCACAAAGAAGGTGAAATGGATAGTCTTACTTCTATTTGTTATCAATATCAGATAGGAAAGGGAAGATCAGATTTTTACAGTAGAGTGTCACTGGCTGTATCAAACACAATCCAGTAGATCCTGTACCCAGTTAGAGTTGGTCAATACAAAATAGACTTCTTGGAGTATTTTTGTTGTTGTTGTTGTTGTTGTTGTTATTTTTGTGTATGCATTTTCTTTTCTGTGGATATTTTCTATCTTACTAAAGTTTTTTTAACTTTAATTTTAGATTCTCTCTCTCTTTCTCTCTGTCTCTGTCTCTGTCTCTGTCTCTGTCTCTCTCTCTCTCTCCCTCTGTGTGTGTGTGTGTGTGTGTGTGTGTGTGTGAGAGAGAGAGAGAGAGAGAGAGAGAGAGAGAGAGAGAGACAGACAGACAGACAGACAGACAGACAGACAGAGACAGAGAAAGCAACAGGAAAAAAATTAAGTTGGGTGTGTAAAGAGGAGTTGGAGGATGAGAAACAATAGAATCTGAAAGAAATACTTAAAATTTTTTTAAACTTAAAGATTTCTGGGTCTGCGGACCATAGCATGATTGCCTTTCACTTTACAGCTAAAATCCACTTATAAATGAGCAGATAGCATGTTTATCTTTCTGGGTCTGGGTTATGTCACTTAGGATGATATTTTCCTATTTTCTTCCAAAGTAAAAAATGTTTATAAAGAAAATAGTATGTCAAATACACACATATTCATTTATTTTAGGATGATTATCAACATTTCTTCATATTTATTTAAATGTTAAAGATATAGCTAATGTTATTTAAGTTCATTTTCACTTTTTGATAAATATCTGTTACTCAAAACAGCTATTAAGGTATTTGCAACCTCTCATTGCCATGTATGATGCATAAAACTCTGCATTCTTTATCCATTTGTACACTACCTCCTTCTACAATTGGCTTGTTTCTCCTGTTTGTTTGTATTATTATAATAATATTATAAAACATCTGAGTAGCAATCTAATTAAAGTGCTAAAAACATGTCTACAGTTATTTAATTTCATTTTCATTGTTTGATGAAGAATTGTTTCTTACACATCCATTAAAATGCATAAAGCTGAACAGTGTGCTGTTTATCTGTACCCAATCTCTACTTTTACATCCAACTCATTTTCTCCTTTTTGATTGTTGTATTAAACTATTATTGTATAAATATTAGATTAACAATACCACTCCTCCAGATTATACTGCTTTAAAATTTACAATAGAAAATTGACATATCAGCAACTCTGGTTAGATCTCCAAGAATCTGTCAGTCCCTACGGTTCCTCCCAGCACCTCTCACACCGATCTCTCCCCTGAACCTCCTTCCCAGTGCCTGGACGTCTGCTTTCCTTTCTCCAGCTTGATTCTTGCTCTCCTTCCCTCTTCTTATGGTCCATTGCAGTTAGCGCCATGTTCAGCCTGGACATTTTCCTCTGCCTATTTCCACCCTCATTTCTAAACAAAAATCTCCATACTTTAGGAGTAGTCTTGTCCCCTTCATCTTATTTCATTTGTTCTTTCAGTATTATTTTCCTATGTCCTATTGAATTGGAAGAACTGAAAAGCAATAAATTTGTCATGCTAAGCACAGAAGAAAAATACACAGTGCAGAAGCGGGTGGAAACAAAGGAGCTGTGGAGGTAGATGGAGTTCAGGCAGATGTAAGGTAGGTCAGTGGCACCATAATATAGATGACCTCTAATTAGTTTTCAGTAATATGAAAATAATTGAAATAAGCCTTGCTGAAAATAATTAACCTAATAATATGACATGTTCCCCTATTTGGAGGTTTGTTTGGAGTTATATTTGTTGTTGTTGTTGTTTGTTTTATTTGTTTGTTTGTTTTCATTTTGTTTTGTTTCTGGCTTTTTGAGACAGGGTTTCTCTGTATAGCTTTGATTGTCCTGGATTTGCTTTGTAGACCAGGCTGTCCTCAAACTCACAGCAATGCACCTGCCTCTGCTTCCCTGTGTGCTGGGATTAAAGGTGCATGCTATCATGACTGGGTTTCCAATTTGATTCTTACCAGCCCTGATGCCCTAATGATATTGAAATGTCTTCTGCATAGTTTTCCTTGGGTTGAAGTATATAGACTTGTAACCATCTGGAGAGTGAATTCATTTTTTTTTCTCTTTTGTCAAAGAATATCTTTCTATATAGCCCATGCTGACTTTAACTTGCAGTAGTAATACTCCTGCCTAGGTTTCCTGAATGCTGTCATCATGAGCCAGAAGTAATTCTGGAATTCATTACATGAAAAGCAAGTTCTTGTTTGTTATTTTATTAGTAGAAGACAGACTGTTGACTGTGTTGGACAAAGTTCCTACTTGATTTAAATTGTGTACAAGGATATACACCTGACATGGGCGGTGGACTAACAGATAACAACAACAGCAACAAAAACCCTTAAGTCAGTTGAAATGACTGGGGCCTTGATGGACAACATTAACTTATTGGAAAGGTGGAGATTCATGGACGGAGAGATTAGTTCGGAATGCCAGTTTATGACAACTTCACTTTGCCATTGTTACTGTCCCAAGGGAGACCATTCTTATCTGTACTTTCAGAGAGGTACCCATATGTTTTGTCCAAGAGAAGCAGGCCATACATCAGAGAACTCCATCGTCATCTGACAATCAGACAAATGGAAATTTAGTGTGATGAAAATCACATTGATACGTCTCAAAGCCATGAAGGTTTTATTTTACACAATGAAGTGGAGGCAGATAGATCCATGCACACAACAAAGTAAAGTTTAAGCTAACTACTGTTACCTCAGAGAATCAGGCGAAGAGATCACTAGAGTGACCAATCCTAATATCAGAATGAAGTGCGAAGACAAGCCTCAAAAGCTACCCTTGCAGAGGAGCTGGAATTCAATTTGGATAGACTATAGAACAATTTATCCCTCGGAGTACTGTTATGGTACCAAAGGGAGGCCAGCAATCAGTGTAGCTTAACAGCTGGACATCATACCTGCAGGCAAAGACAGCTAAACAGAGCATTTTTATAAAGGAACAACAAAAGAATGCTGCAAGCTAATCTCACTCTATAGTGACTATGAAAATGCCGAGGCATCTCCCACTGAGTCTGATGCTGAAGGCTTTATGGTTTGTAGGAATTATGTTTCACCACAAAAGTCCAGCTAGATCTTTATAAGCAAATAAACAATCATTAGGAAGCTTTGTTGGACTTGAGATTTGCCACGGTGTAGTATTATTTTAATACAAAGAAAGGGGAAAATGGAAATAAAAATTGTAAAAGATTAAAATAGGCAGCAAAACCACTGTGATGGGTACCAGGTACAATAAAAAGGAAAACACTCTGAGCAGGCATCACACATATGTATCTGAAGCTGAAGCAAACAGAGTTTAAATAAGTCAATGATACAGCAATGTCTTCTCAAAAGGAGACATCACTAAAAAGGTTTAAATGAAAAAGGAAATGAACTGAAACTTGAATTCCAATAAAAATAATGTGCAAGAGGAGATTCAAATTGGCTGAAGACAGCACTAGAGCCCTTGAAGACAGGTAATGTATGCTTAGGAAACAGAGTGATTGTACAATGCATGGCTGGGATTCCGAGGAGGAGCTGTGCCAGCCAAGGTTAATCTACTGATAAGAACATCAGTGACTAGGAGAGGTGGACACGTTGCCTATCCAAGTACCCATTACAATTTATCTTGGGCTGTGTTTAGCCTTCTATATAGCTATTGTTTGTGCACATCTGTGACGGGCCTCAAATTCTATGAATAAAAGATAAAAATGGCTTGAAATGTGTAATTTAACAAAACCTTTGAGCTCTGCCAATCAAAACACTAAGAATGCTATAAGATAGCATCAGAGGCCTCTATCTGAAGTCTCTCCACTTGGCACTCACCAGCTTCTCATACACTTCCACCTATGTACTTGAAAAATGTCTTGATTTAGGATTTTCTTGATTCTGTTATTTTCAAAACTTTATAAAACTATTCCCAACGTGAAATTTGGAGTTTGGGATACTATAAATCTATATTGCTGTGTTAAGAATATTCATATTTGGCTCCAGAATAAACTATTTCTTATCTAATTTTAGGGGGGTGAAAGTTGTCATTTGGCATTGACAATTTTATTTTTATTTATTTATTTTTTCAATAACCATTGATGGAGAAAACAAAATATTCCATGACAAAAACAAATTCAAACAGTACCTATCCACAAATCCAGCTTTACAGAAGGTACTAGAAGGAAAACTCCATCCCAAAGGGTCAAGCTACAACCAAAACTACTCAGGAAATAGGTAACTATACCATGGCAAAAACACAGCTACACTAACACTCGATTGGAAACAACATCAAAATTAAGACTCTTAACAGTCACTGGTCGTTAATATCTCTCAACATCAATGGTCTTAATTCTCCAATAAAAAGACATAGACTAACTGAATGGGTGCATAAACAAGATCCAGCATTGACAATTTTAAATATAGACTAAAGGAGAAGAAAGGAATGGAAATCTCAGATAACAAAACATGCATAATAGAAGTAAATAAAGTAGGAGAAATTTTGAATAATAATAACTGGAAATGTCATTTTTATTAATTAAACTACCTATACCAAGATGAACCATGACACAGTCAGGAATTATATAAATGTTACATTCTTAGTGTTTTGATTATTTGTATTTGACAGCCTTGAATAAAACATCTTTTCTATCTTGGTGCATCTAAAATTCTGAATGTACATCAGTCTCCATCACATCTTGTTATTATAAACTTAAAACATATATCTAGATATAAATTCCTCTTAATCCATAAAAAACTAAGCTTCCTTGGAAAACTAAGCTACTTGAGAAAGAATAAACTTGATTACCTGAGTATGCTGGGAGTGTAGGTTAGTAGCTTTTTAAATGAGAAGATAACAGAGACAGTTTCTACCTGAATAGTCACCCAAAACTCTCTACAATGTTGGAGCATCCTCTTCAGCCTTCTGGCCCAATATGTCTGACAGACATATGGAAAACATTAACATTCATATTCAGAAATTTTAATGACTTCAGCCTGTATAAATATTGAGATGTTCATGCTTGCATACAACAGAAGAAGACTGTTGAAAGCCCCTGACAGGGATTGGGAAGATAGCTTGTTAGATAAAGTTATTTCCATACAAGCAAAAGAGCCTTTTTTGCATCCCTAGCAGCCATGTAAATATTGGACAGACACATGAACTTTCTTGTAATACTGTTCTTGGGAAGCAAAAACAATGATCCTTAGATCAAGTTCCTTAGCGAGATTTGCTGAGTGAACAAACTCCCAGTTAAGCCTGAATCCCTATCTCAATAAAAACTAAGAGAGTAATCCTCCTGCCTCCACCTCCTTCAAAGACTCATTGACCATAAGACAGGTTAACTCCTTACAACACCCAGGCTACTACAAAGAGGATGATGAGCATCAAAGAACTTCCTGATGGAGTTGACTTCAAATGTGCCAATCAATCACTGGGCAAAATATATTCATTTGTACCACAGAAAGAATTCTGTCTAAAAATGAGCAAGTTTGGATGCAGGCAGAGTTGACTGCCAAACTCTGCCAAGACAGGGTAAGCAAGTCCTCAATAGCTCCAGCCTCACAAATATGTCTGTCACATATATTGGGGCAGAAGACTGAAGATGATGTTTCAACATTATAGAGTTTTGGGTGACTCTTGAGACAGCAAATTGTCTCTGTCATTTTTTCACTTTGGAAGCTGCTAACCTACACTTACTGTCTACTCAGGTAATTAATTTTAATCCTTCTCAAGTCTCTGATGGAATTGAAGACCAGATAGATAAGTCCTACAATTAAGCTTAGTTCTTTAGGGGTTTAGATTTTTTAGTTCTAGATAGACATTTTAAGTTGATAGAGATCAGATATAACAGATATTTATTTACATTCAGAATTTTAGACTCATCAAAATAGGAAAGATGTTTTGTTCAAGGCTGCCAAATACACATAGCCAAAACATTATGAATGCAACATTAATATAATACCTGATTGTTTTATGGTTCTTCTTGTTGTATATAGTTTATTTTTTATACATGCAGTAATATAAATGTATATATAAATTAAAAATATTTTATTATGTTTCATAGTTGTGATACTATGAAAAATATTTTTAAAAAACAACTAACAGAATAAATTAGGAGGTTGTCTGATGTAAACCTCTGGCCTCCACACACTTCCATGCATATCAATCCACACAAATACACGCTTATGTACATATCCCTACCACCCCCCTGCCGGCCACCAAAGACACCACAGCTCCTCAAAAAAACCCAATGACAGGCAGTCACCCACAGAAGAAACGTGAGGCTTCAATTATAAATAGGGGAAACAAACAGATGACTGGTAAACACGTCATTGCAAACAGTTGGTGCCCAGAGATGAGGGAAGACATATACATACTGCTGTGAAAAAGTAATTGGAAACAAATAATTTTATTTAAGAAAAAAAAAAAGACATTTAAAATGAAGAAAACTAAGATATTCCCAGAGCAACAAGAATATATTTAGTATATTGCTTGTAGACATGGTGGAGAAAAATGCTGAATCCCCCCATTCTCATCCCAAACTCTTTAGTAAACCACCTTCTAGGGCTTCCCCTTCTTCTCTGCCCCCACCTCCATGAGATCATAGAGATCTTAGCCTTCAATCTTACCTTCCTACAATTCAGTACATTACTCCAGCCTCCAAACCAGCTGGCATTTCCTGGGAACACGACCAATCTGAAAAAAAAAAAAAAAAGCCTTGAACAAAATAACAAAATATAAAATATTCAGAATATGTAGGACACTATGAAAAGACCAAATCTAAAAATACTAGGATCGATAGAGGAAAGACAAGAAACCAGGTCAAAGACACAGAAAGAAATTTCAACAAAACCGGAAAAAATAATCTTAATCTAAGGAAGGATACACTTATCAAGGTAAAAGAAATACACGGAACACCAAATAAACTGGACCAGAAAAAGTGGTCTCCCTTATCACATAATAAAAACACTAAATGTACAGAGCAAAGAAAGAGTATTAAAGGTTGCAAGGGGAAAAGTCCAAGTAACACATAAAAGCAGACCTATTAGAATTACACCAGGCTTCTCAATGGAAACTCTAATTGCCAGAAGGGCTTGTATAGATGTGCTCCAGAATCTAAAAAAAACAAGAAAACAAAAATACTATTACACACTACATTATGCAGCAATACTTTTAATCACAATAGATGGAGAAAATAATACGTCTCATGAAAAACACAAATTAAAGCAATATCTAGTCCTATAGGAGGTGCTAGAAGTAAAATTCTAACCCAAAGGAATTAACTATAAGTATGAAAACACAAGGAATAAATGATCTCATTCAATAATAAAACCAAATTTAAGTAACATATATCTATAAACCCAGCTCTACAGAAGGGGCTAAAAGCTAAATCCCAACCTAAAAAGTTTAACTACACTCAAGAAAACATGAAGAATAAATAACCACAGAATAGTAGATAGAAAGAGAGGAATCACACACACACACACACACACACACACACACACACACACACACACACACACAC